>LDEF01000095.1:37274-72860 GCA_001455505.1 Leptographium lundbergii
AGTATCTATGGCCGTACGTGCCGGATTTAGCGTGTGCAAGGCTTAACTAGTACGCAGGATGGCAATTTGACAGCAATAAAGCATGCACTCACCCACACATGCCATCCGTTACAGCACAACTGCATTGTCTTATTTGTACATTGTCCTTTTGAGTGTTTCTAGCGGGTTTCTATGTTGGTACAGCTCTCTGTCGGCCCATCCTCCATCGCCGTCCTCGGTCAGCCGAGCTTCTCGACCTCCTCCATCAGCCGCTCGATGGTGAACTGCGGGTCGCCGGCGGCGAACCACTGCAGCAGCATGCGCCGGTTGCGGATGCCCTCGCGGTCGAGGGTGGCGGCGGGTGTCTCGGCCGTGCCGGTTGCCGTGCCGGGGATGGCCCAGGCGCCGTAGAAGCGCTGCAGGCACATGACCAGCCAGCGGGCGCTGTCGACGGAGGCGCCGCGGTCGGTGGCCACCTGGCCCTGCATCAGCACGACGCCGCAGTCGGCGGCGAGGTCGGAGTGGTGCGTCACCGTCGTGTGCGGCTGCGCAAACTCGCCGCGCAGCTTGTACTCGGCCAGCTGCGTGAACAGCACCGTGCTGCTGCGCGCCTGCTCGTCAAACGTCCACTGCAAGAAGTGCACTTCGGCGCCCTGCTCGGGATGCGGCACCGGCAGCACAAACTGCGGACGCGCCCGCGCCGCCGCCTCCATGGCCGCGTACGTCGCCGCTGGGATGACCGCGCACAGCGAGCTCGGGTCGGCCGCCAGCCGCAGCCGCCAGACGGCCGTCAGCTCGTCCGCGGCCAGCGCGCGCGACTTTTCCAGGTCGAGAAAGGACGAGAGCGGGCGAGCGCCGCGGGAGGAGGTTTTCGAGGAGGCTGTCGAGGAAGGCGTGGTTGGGGGGGTTGTCGACGAGGTAGAGGATGTCGAGCATGTCGAATGTGCTGGCACGTCCAATACCACGGCGTCCTTTTGCCGCAGCGCCGTGATCTTGCCTGCATACGCCGTCCGCAGCGCCTCAATGTCCGTCACGCCCTCGCTCTGCGCCTTGGCCGCCAGACGGTTGCGGTACCGCTCCAGCACCGCAGCCGATGGCAAGATCGGGTCTGAGGCTGAGGCTTTGCCCGTCTCGGGTGAGCTCGTATCGGAATGTGCTGTCGAGGACGAGAGACGGTGCCATGTCCATGGTGAGAGGACGCCCGACGAGGCTGACGCTGTCGCTCGTGGCCGTACGGCCATGGTATGACAGCAGGCCGCACTCCATCTGCTGCCATACATCCGCTGGCAGCGCAGTGATAGAAGGAGAGGGAGAAGGCGACTCGTGGGCGCCGTGGCTGACGTCCTCCCCATTTCCAGGGCGGCAACTGCTGCTGGTGCCATGGCCTTTCTTCGGGCGTTGGAGAGATCGACACAGAGCAATTGGCTATCTGCTTAGGAGGATCTGACGGGAGCTTCGACGTTGGATTCTGCTACTGAGCTACAAAAATTCGCGAATATCGCGGTCACGTGATATATGAGCTAAGCCTTTCGAGAGCCTACGAGAAGCACAGCTTTATTGGCGTCGTTTAATGTTTAATTGAATTGTATTACTCCGTACGGAGTGTACGGAGTACTCCGTAAGATACTAGAATGAAGTTAACTGTGCTCTGGTATGTTTACCGGCCTAGTAAGATATCTTTCTTCCTAGGACAGACCCAGGAACTTAACCACAATCAACAGGTTTGCCGCATACGCGGCGTGAGGATCGGCAAACACGTGAAATTCAATTCCTCGTTTCTTACCAATCCCGGTATTTTCCTTTAGTGTTGGGCAAAAAAGGAACCAAAAAGTCTGTTCTCTGTAGACTAGCGAAATACGGTCCTTCCAAAGCCTTCTGTGAGGGAACTGGATATTCATGCTATCCTATTTTGAACCCCCTTCAGCAAATGGATCTATTGTTATGAGGGGCCCTGGGATCTCGGGAATTGAACAAGCAATAGCGTTATCCATCCTATTTTGGCAAATTATTTGCCCCTGGGTGGGTAGAAGTAGCATGGGTCCGCTTCGGTGGACCTTTGGTGGACGTCATCAGAATCATCAAGTTCAGCCATTATTCTTGCATTTGGTCTTCGCTGTATGACTGTCTAAGGTCGACCGTTTTATGCCATCTAGCCATGCCACCGAGCCTCTACCTGTAGTGGCAGCATGT
Organism: Leptographium lundbergii; assembly: GCA_001455505.1. Lineage (NCBI taxonomy): Eukaryota > Fungi > Ascomycota > Sordariomycetes > Ophiostomatales > Ophiostomataceae > Leptographium > Leptographium lundbergii. The sequence goes on from LDEF01000095.1 coordinate 39,444, forward strand.
TTATATCGTAGCCGTGAATTTGAAAGGACTATTTCGCTTGTCTTTCCCGCATCTCCTCCCACGGAGACCATCAAAGTTTCCCATCCAGTCGATGGGGTGGTATCGCAAAGGCAAAGCCATTTCTTCCACTGTCTGTCAGTCAGAAGAGGGCCGCCGTGTTCCTTTTTTTGTGTTTTTTTTGTGTTTGTTTGTGCTTCTTTACTCCTCGAGGTTCTTAAAGACAATCTTCTTTCCCTCAGTTCCCTCGGCATACGGCACACCAAGCTCAAACAGCTTGGAAACGGCGGCAGAGAAGTCCGAGAAGAAGGTGGCATTGTCGGCGGCGTACTTCTCAACCGTCGGGCGGAACTTCTTGTCCGTGACAAGCGCCATATCCGTCGGCAGCATCATCAGAGTGTGCGTTGCCGAGTCGACATATTGCTTGTTGCCGTTCCACCGCTTCCACTCCCACTTGGCCTCCAGCAGCAGCTTGTAAAAGTCGTTGGTCAGGACCGTAGGAGAAAACGTCCACGGGCCGTCAAAGCCGCTGTTCTTGATGTGGCAACGGCCGACGGCATGCGCGCCAAGCAGCGCCACGATCTCCTGGTCATTGAACCCCATGCGGTAGAAAACGTTGCGAATGTGGTCTGAGCCCTGGGCGGCGTCCGGCAGGCGGCCGTCCGGCGTACAGCCGGTGAAGTCCTTGTCTGTGCGGCCAGGACGGAAAGGCACCTTGGGGCCCGACATCTCCTGGATGGCAGCGATGCCGCCGATGATCCAAAGATCGGCGTAGCTAATCCACGGGAACTTGGCTGCAAAGTCGTTAGATATGATATCGAGATACGTTCACGTCAGGATTGGTTCACGGCTTACCGTGCACCGGCTCGAGGAAGTCGCGGGCGTTGATCAGGCCGTTGTTTGCACCGTGCTGGCTCTCGGGGGCGAAACGCATGGTGGCACCGTTGCTACCGCCAGTGCCTGTGGCCTTGTCATAGGTACCGCTTGCGTGCCAGGCCAGACGGAGCAGCACCGGGCCGTAGCTGCCATCGTCATACTCATCCTTCTCCTGCAGAAGCTTGGCAATCTCGTTGTAGACAGCCTGGTATTCCTTCGGCCCTGGCGTCGTGGCCTTGGCCGAGACTGAGCCCTGGCTGTACAGATAAGCAGCAGCACCGGCACCAACGGCACCAGCACCAAGCCAAACCCAGAGCGAGCTTGACGAGGACTGCTTAGGGGCATCGGACGAGTAGCAGCGGCGGCTGGCACCTGCACCCTGGCGGAAGGCAGAACGGGACGAGGCTCCGACAGAGGCAGACGTGAAAAAGGCAGCTCGAGATGGTGCTGCACGAGTTGCGGCTCGGAGGGCCTGGCGAGAAGCGAAAGACGCCATTGTGATGGTGATTTGGAGAGAAACTTTGGTTGGGAAAGAAAAGGAGTCAAAGACGGCGATTTGTCGAAAGCAGGACAGAGCAATGCTTCTCTATTCGAGGCAGATATAAAAACCCGAGAACAAAGAAACCAGATAAGCAGATTGTGGTCGACAGGGAGAAATAAGCGGGAAGCTTCGCCTTTATAAGAGACCTTTCCGGGCTGTGGTCAAAGTCCGGAAGTGGGGAGACGGAAAAAAGAGAAGGAGCGAGGAGATCACATTACACAGTGCCTGACCAGACGCAGCTGAAGAATGCAAAAAGTAAAACAAGGGACACAAGCCCGTTCTGGCCTGTTGTGCGGAAAGTCAAATCCCGAAAGGGGAATACGGACCAATGGGAGAGCGGTTGATCAGAATGAGTAATTTTTACCTAGCGGTTGCCCTGCAGATAGCGACGGGAATCAACTGTGTCAAGGGCGGGAGAGAGCGGGCCAACTGCCAAGCGGGAGTGTTTTTGCAGTTGGCACAAGAGGCCGCAAGAGGCCGCGGCGTTTGGAGCTGCTGGTGGCGGCACGCCGCCTCGTTGTTGTAGCTAGTATCTTAGGTAGTAAGTACATAGTACGGAGTACGGCATACAAAAGTATCTTGCATGAGTGTACTGTACTTGTAAAGATAGCAACTGCACTAAGCCTGTCTACCTAGTATGAGCAATCAGTACTGCTGTTTGCAGTTTCCATTTCTGCCTGAACGTGAATTGCTTCCTGCTACATAGTGAGATATCTTACATTTCGCTTTCCTTGTCGTCTTTTGAGCCAGGTCTCGGCGTCTGCTTCCCATCCCATTTCCAAGCGTCACCCTACAGGGGTCCTACCCCTCATCTTCGTGCATTGTCCGTTGTTTGCAAGCTGGCCATCGGACAGGGGCGATGTGCTGCGAAATTCTCTGTGGGCCGAGCTAGTCGACAGCTTTCTGGAGTAAGCCGCGTTGGCGGTGCTCAAAGGTGTTATCTCGCCTCAAGCACTGTGGGGTGGTGCGATTCCAGCGCCGGAGGATGGGACAGCGGATCCACAATGTCGAGCTTTGCCAATACGAACAATTTCACTTGTCGGCATTTGGTCCATTAGCAAAATCACATTAATAATCAGACATGGGGCGGGGGCGGTTCAAACAGCACTAATCTGTACTCCGTACGATGTACGGAATAGAAACGGCTAAGAAGCAAAAAAAGCAAAAAAAAAAATCATATCGACTTCTCCCCCGGGTGGGTTTGAACCACCAACCTTTAGATTACTACAGTTGATAACAGTCTAACGCGCTATCCAATTGCGCCACGGGGGATTGACCAGATGTGATTGGGCATTTAGCGTGTAGTATGGGATTATATAGGTCACAGCACGTGATGCTTTGCATTCAAATATTACTACATGTGAGCAGAGTTGATTCTCACCGGAAATCATATGTAGTTGGCCATAGAGCATGATCACTACGATCAAATATATGCCAGACATGCAGATAAAATGTACATTCGAAGCACATGCCAAAGTATACAAAAACACCATTCAACAGCCTGCCACGTTTTGCTTCAATGCCGCCTTGTCTCAAATGTCCGGGCTCATCAGAGGCTTCCATATGTCTCAACCATACAACCATATTCCTCATTTTATATCACCAACGTAGCACATCCCTCTGCCTCAGCCTTCTCCTCGTTCCTCCCATCCAGTCCTACCATTCATTCTTGTATGTAGCAGGCGACCCAGAATCTCAGCGACCATACATAGCAATGCGACACGGATGAAGAACAAGGTGTATATAATACATAAGAACAGAAACAAACAACATAATAGTCTTACCATCACGACAAAATACAGACAGAAGAAGGCGACAGCAGTCTACGATTACCCGCCACATCATAAACGAAGAAACAAAACAGCAAAAAGAACATCCCGCCGTTTTACTTATTAGAGATGGTATCAGTTGAAAGACGCTGGTCCTTGGGCTGCAGCGTTAGGCTCGCCAAACAGCTCGTAGTAGTTGAGGTACCTGGCCTCGGCTCTCTGGAGCGTCGCCTCGTCCAGGTCGACGGCTGGCACATCGCCCTCCTTTGCCACGTCCTTGTGTTTAGTAAAGAACGAGACAGAGGCAGGACTGGTGAAAGAGGCCGAGTTAGCACATTTACTGCATAAGAGAAAATATTGATATACAACGCCCTCAGCGAACTTACCCAAACATTTCTCTGTCAATGGACAGGAACAGCTTCATGGCGTCTTTGCCACCTCTCTGCTGCAGATACGTCAGGTAGACCTGGCATAACTCTCTCTTCGTCGTCTGAGACAGACGACTCCGTGACCGCATCTCCTTGAAGACGGCCGCGACCCGCTCAGCATGCTGTGCTTGCGCATCACCGCTGCTCGGCTGTGCAAGCTCAAAATCAATCCACTTCCACCAGAACTGTCGACTGTCGGCATACCACTGCACGTTCTTTTCAAACACCGTGCGCGCGTCGTCCGCCGAGCCCTTCACCTTCCATAGAAGATATGCCCACTCCGTAACAAGCGCTGCCTTGGTGTACAGGTCCACTTCAGGAAGATCAATGTGCTGCTTAAGAACGTCGATTGCTGCGTCCAGGCCGCCTTGGCGCCGCTCCAGGTTGGCCCATGACAGGATCACCTCGACACTGCTCGGCAGTCTCGCAAGTATGGCGGCATGCACGTCTCGCGCTACATCGATGCGGCCACAGCTCTCTTCGAAGTAGGCGAACTGCAGCCGGATGCCTGGCCGACTGACCGGCACAAAAAGCGTCGACGCCCGCAAATAGATGATGCGCGCGTCCTCGTCTTTTCCGGGCTGGGCTTCCATCCACCGCGTGTAGCGGAACCAGAACTCCTCGTAGAAAGCACAGGTCACCAGGCAGCGTTCGTACAGAAACACGGTGCGCGCGTAGTCGCCCTCTGCTTCCTCGAAATCCAAGTATTTGCGCCAGTTGGCCAGCTGCGGGTGCTCCAGCTCGGTGACATGGAAGTAGGGCCGCTTGATCTCGGCCTCGAACGTCCACCGCTTGTTCGTCTCTGCCTGCGTCTTGGTAAAGTCCTCGTAGTAAATGGCATCGATCTTGGCGCGGATTTCAGACTCCAGCTCAGCTTCGGACTTGGCAACCCCATACTGTGCCGCCTCGGCGTCGAATTCGGCTCGGATGCCTGATAGTGTCTCGGCAGAAACGAGCTCCGTGACGGGGCGCGATTGGGCCAGCTGCCGGAAACGCTCGAAATACCGAGCGTACTGGTGCATGGGAATTTTTATGATCCGCTTGAGAATAGCAAATATATTATCAGTGGCCTCGAGACGATCCTCGTACTCGATGTACCTGTCCCAGAAGGGGTGGGCCAGGAAGTCAAGCCCGACATGGTTTGCAGCTCGTTCAAACAATCTGAGAGGATATAGTCAGTGTACTGCCACACTGCATACCGCTCCCCAGCGAAAGAGCAGGGGCGCGTAGGGTGGAGAGAAGGGTCATATGGGGGAGGGAGGAGAGGAGAGAACGGGACAGGAGTGCAAATACAAAGTTCGGCTGCATCTTTGGAAGTGAAGAACGAATCCGTGTGCTGAGGCAATCGACGTAGTAGAACAAGAGAAGGAAATGTATCATCAGAGTGTCTACTTTGGCGACGAGGGCGCGAGTGAAGCTTGACAGTGACTGGTTCACGTGGCCAAAGAAGACATCATGTTGCGTCTGGTATAAAGAGGGTTTGAGTGAGAGAGAGCACATCCAGCGTTCCTTTCAGAATGTCCATATCTCTGGTAACTCTCACCGTGAAGGCCAAAGCGATACGTGCGTTTCACATCCTCACTATCCTTGTCCACTTCACTGCTTTCTGGACAATGAAACCACGAGCTGCTCCTGGACCATGCCCTCTCAATCTCATGGGAAGCTAACGGTTATGGGGGGCGGGAGAAGGGGAGAAGGGAGGAGGGGTGGCTTGGGACTTACTCTCTCACAGCCTGAGGAATGTGCGTGGTTTCCATTTTGAAAGAACAGAACTCGGTCCACAAGTCGACCGAGTTCGTGATGCTGGCACATCCGCGCTCGTAGACCATTTCAGCTGCCTCTGGTCCAGATATATTGAATTCAAAGTCGGCATACTTCTTCCAATAACCAAATAAGAGCGGGAACTTCAGAAGGAAACGGTCGTATGAGTCGCGCATGGTTGCCAAGGCCTGCGGGCTCGAGTTCCGATTCAGGCCTCCATCCAGTGCCTCACAGGCACGAATCAGCTTTTCCCAGTTTTCGAAGCTGTCCGTGTCGGCGTCCTACGCAAGCATAACGCGTCAGCATACCATGGACCACGGCTCTCTCCGTCTCCCCGAGGAATATGGACAAAGATGAGCATACCACTTCAGCATTTAGCCGTCCAATATCCGCGTTTTCCTCCTCCGTTCCTCCATAGTTGTAGTCTGCCATGTTTGCAAGGTTGCGTGCACTAGAGCTGTCGCGCTGCAGGTGCGGTATTCGTTTTGGCAGTTATTATTTCGTAGTAAATATTGGGGCGGCTGGGGACGTGTTGGTAAGATCCTGCTCAAATGTTGTGCCCGACGTGTTGCATTAGGGAATGAGGCGATGGTGGAAAAGGGAAGGCTGGAAAAGACGTGAATCTTTTCTGCAAAGCCAAAAAATCAAGGCTGCGAACGATTATGTCAGCCCGGCGCGAAATACGAATCACGTGTTGGAGAAGAACTGCGTCATACACCTCTGTACTCTTACTTATTCATATCACAAAACTCGCACTCCCTTATTAGACTGTCATCTTCACGTCTACGTCCAGCCTTCCGCCCGCAAAGAGTATCATTATCTATCCCTAAGCCCCCCACATACTGTGAATATCTTGCATTATTTAGTTGCATACGGCCGGCTCGTGTCGGCCCAGAGGGCAATTGCGGTAAGTGGACACGAGTGCGTTTTGTGGTCCAGATCAACTAACGGCTAACTTGAAATGAAGCATCGTGCCTGTATCTCGATTAGCGGTGACAACTGGGCTTCCTCTTCGGTTCAGATCTCGAAAACGGCACCGACGACACCGCGCTGTCCCTCGCTTGGCAACAGTACCGAGATTGTGCACTGGCACGCTATGCACAGCTTCGCGGATCCGTTGCTATCGCCTTTTCGCAGACACCTTGAGTTGACGTACCGACACAATGGACTATCTACCAACGGCACTGTCCTGGAACAGTCAGGCCCCAGACCCGGATAAGTCGAGCCGTGTTATGATTCGCGACTATCCCCACCGTGCCATCGCCATTGTCTCGCATACGCATGCCCTCATATTTCGGCACAGCACGTCCAGCGCCGACCAGAATGGGACTGCCGGAGCTGCGAAATGCATGGTCGAGTTCTCGCCGGTCTCGAAGGGCATGCTGAGCGACTACCGCCACCTCACATCTCGCCCGGTATACGGGACGCTGGGACTTATATCCATCAACCGGGATGTATTTCTTTGTGTTATCACGCAAGCCACCCGTGTGGCCACGCTTCGTCCAGGCGAGACGATCGAGATGATCGCCCAGGTCCAGTTTTTCTGCCTCAACACGAACGAATACGACGACGTTCTGTCTGCAGATCCGTGGGATCCAGATGGGGAAGCGGCCTCGGTTTATTCCCAAGGCCTTAGTCGCCGAGAGGTACCGGTGGAGCACCCTTGCCAAGAGCTGATAAAGCTTCTGGGCAACCGAAGCTTTTACTACAGTACTGACTTTGACCTCACGAACCGGCTGCAAGACAGGTGAGCATTTTAGAAGGAACAGGACACGGCGGTGATTGCCGGTGCCATCTAGTACTAATGGTGGCTGCGTCAGGTCTGCCGATGCTTCGATTTTCGATATCGACAACTTTGACGAGTCGTTTCTGTGGAACTCGTTCATGATTCAGCCCTTGGTACAGTTCCGGTCTCGGCTCCAACCACATGAGCGAGATGTGCTGGATGCTTCGCGAATTCTCACTTCTGCCATTCGAGGATTTTGTCTCACCGTGACGATTCCTCAGTCGATGGCGCCGCTTCGCACCAAACGCTCCGGCATGCCCTCCTACCTCAGCGTCATATCACGACTATCATGCAGGCGGGCAGGTACTCGGTTCAACGCCCGCGGCATTGATGACGACGGAAACGTCGCAAACTTTGTGGAGACAGAGACAATATACTGGAGTCCGGCCGGCGTCGTGTTCTCCTACGTCCAGATTCGCGGCTCTGTTCCCATATTCTGGGAGCAGTCGCCTGGCCTGATTCCAGGCCACCAGAAGATTGTCATCACGCGGTCCCCCGATGGCGCGCAGCCGGCTTTCGATAGGCATTTCGAAGAGCTCGAGCAGGCGTACGGTGCTGTTCATGTGATCAACCTGCTCAGCGAGGTTAAACCCGGCGAGGCGGAGCTCTCGTCTGGCTTCCGCTATGGTTTGAAGCACTCTCCCTTGAGCAGCAAGGATGGGAATGGGTCGCTGGATCATGCGCTCCTCTGTGCGACAGAGTATGATTTTCATGCCGAGACAAAGGGCCCGACAGGATATGAGGCGGCACAGGAGATCCGCCGGTACATTGCGAACTCGGCAGATGGGTTTGCATACTACATGTCCGTCGAGATGGATGATTCGGCAAAAGGTCGATCAGCCGCTTCAGAGGGACATCGGCGGTTTGTGGTCGTGCTGCAGCAGGAGGGCGTGTTTCGTACGAACTGCTTGGATTGTCTGGACCGCACAAACCTCATCCAGACGATCATCTCACAGATGGCAGTGGAATCGTTCCTGCAGCACAAAGGAGAATATGCGGGATCAGACTTCTGGGTGCGGCATTCAAACCTCTGGGCGGACAACGGAGATGCTTTGTCAAAGATATATGCTGGAACTGGAGCTCTAAAATCTTCGTTTACACGCTCTGGAAAGATGTCGCTGGCGGGTGCCATTGCCGACGCCCGAAAGTCTGCCACGCGGCTGTATATCAACAATTTTGCCGACAAAGGCAGACAGAACACCATCGACCTGCTGCTAGGACGGCTTTACGGCCAAGCACGCGTTGAGCTGTTCGATCCGATTGGCGGCTATGTCACGGCGGAACTGAACAAACGGGCTGGCACGTTTTCGTCGACAGAAGTCATTCGGATGTAAGATTAGGCCAGCCTCGGTGCATGCAGCTAACACTGGCTAACATACTCGACAGATGGGTCGGAACGTTCAACCTGAACGGCCGTCTCGATGGCCTCGGAGAGGACTTGTCGCCTTGGCTCTGTCCTTCGAAAGTGAGCGCAGATGCGCTGCCAGAGATCGTTGCGGTCGGATTCCAGGAGATTGTCGAGTTGAGCCCGCAGCAGATCATGAACAGCGACCCAACACGGAAGCAGGAGTGGGAAGCAGTAGTGCTGGATACTCTGAATAGACGAGCAACGGCAGTGAGAGGAGAGAGCTACGTCCTGCTCCGAAGCGGACAGCTGGTGGGAGCTGCGCTGTGCATCTTTGTCAAGGCGTCGTCGCTGGCCAAGATCAAGAACGTCGAGGGTGGCGTCAAGAAGACGGGGCTCTCGGGCATGGCAGGCAACAAAGGAGCAGTGGCCATACGGCTGGACTACTCCAGCACGCCGATCTGCTTTGTCACGGCGCATCTGGCGGCAGGATTCGCCAACTACGAGGAACGGAATCGAGACTACCTGACGATCCATCACGGGCTGCGCTTCCAGCGCAACCGAGGCATCGATGACCACGACGCGGTGATCTGGTTCGGTGACTTCAACTATCGCATCGGACTTGGCAGAGAGCGGGCGATGGATCTGGTGCGGGCCAACGATCTGGAGTCGCTTTACGAGAACGATCAGCTCAACCTGCAGATGGTTGCGGGACTGTCGTTTCCCTACTACTCGGAGGCACGCATCTACTTCCCGCCAACGTACAAGTTCGATGTAGGGCGGGATGACTACGACACGTCCGAGAAGCAGCGCATACCGGCGTGGACGGACCGGATTCTGCGCAAGGGCTCCAACCTGCGACAGATGTCGTACAACTGTGCGCCGCTCCGGTTTTCCGACCACCGGCCGGTGTATGCAGAGTTCAGCTGTACGGTCACAACCGTGGACGAGGCGCAACGGGACAAGATCAGTCAGGAAATCTACGAGAGGCGAAAGATGGACGTTGGCGACGTCACGGCAAACACGTTGATAGAGGACACGGACGACGAGGACCTCATCGGCTATGACGCGATCGAGCCTGGACTTCCGGCCGCAAGCTCGGACCGGCACAAGTGGTGGCTTGACAACGGGAAGATGGCCCAGGCGACAGTGCAGCCGCCATCCCCAGCCAACGTGGCGATACAGGCGACGGTGCTCAATCCAAACCGGGCGTCCAATCCGTTTGTTCCGACCGACGAGCCCGACTGGGTGGCGGTGCCGCGGTCGCGGCTATCGTCCTTCTCCAGTCTGTCCACGTCCCCATACGAGCAGATCAGCCACTCGACCGTGCTGCCCGGCTCGGCTGCAAGTCACGGCGGGACGTCGGTAGCGGGCTCGAGAAAGCCGCCGGCCCTGCAGTACGAGTCGAACGGACCGCCGCCTCCGCCCAGACGACAGCCCAGCAATCCGGTCGCTCTGGCTGGCGGTAAGAAGACCATGTCATCGTCGTCGCTAGCATCGACGCAGACTGCTGCTACGGCGTCCACAACGACGAACCCGCGGAGTGGGACGACGGTCAGCGCGGTGACCAGGGCGTTTGAGGACCTCCAGTCGCTGTCTACGCCCCCTGTAGCTGCTGCTCTCGGTGGGAAGGGAGTTGGGGGCTACCACATCGAGCTGTCTGCGAAACTGCCGCAACCACCACCTCGACCGGCGTCAGCGACGTCCAACACGTCCTCATCGACACAAACAGGACGAACAAAGGCAGCACCACCGGTGGCTAAGAAGCCGGCGCGTCTGGCAGCATCAGCGTCTACCTCCGGACAGCACATTGGTGGTGAGGTTGCAGCAGCAGCGCCAGTGGTCAAGCCAGTACGACGAAGAACAGAGCAGCTGCCGATGGCAGAGTATAGAGACGAGGTGGTACCGCCTAAGCTCCCTGCACGCACGCGATCGGTGCAAGGAGGAGGAGGGGGAGGGAGGGGGCAAGCAGCAACGGGCAACGTCGACTTGCTGTCGGACAACGTCAGCAGTGATCTCTCGAGGTGGCAGCCGCTGCAGCCATCTTGAGTTCGACGGACGGCTTGGCGGCGTGGCGGCAAAATTCACGAGCAGAATACGAGCGACGATGTTTGGGATACAAGGACGGTGGGAAAAGCAGCAGGATTGCAGAGAGACAGACACATAGAAAAACAGGCGGGGATCTGAGATCTGCGAGGCCCTTGGACGCGAACACGAATTGAAACATGACGAAAACGGAGAAAAGAGGCTTCGGGCACTCTATTGGCGGCAGCGGACTTGTACGACGATTTTGTGACGATGCTGTGCGCTTGGATACGCAGGTAAGTCAGACATGTTGCTGCGAAGACGTCGACGGCTTGCTCGACCCATGTCTGCCTTTGCACAGACATCGGAAGGGCAGCTGGTACGGAGTACAGGCGAACCTTAACATGGGTGCCGAGCCTGAATCAAAGGCAGGCCACCCTTACATCGAGCACGTAGCACAGCAGGTTATGTCTATACCTCAAACACGTTCAGCTGCCGGGTGGTGAAGCCTAAAGCCGGCTCCAGCCCTTGAAAGTGGGAGCGTTTCAGGGCAAGACCTGCCACGGAGTTGCCGGTACCTGGATCCCGGACCAGAGCCTGCAGGAACAGCAAGGGATGAGGGAGCTTCCAATGCCGTCCCTCCATCAGAAGCAGTCCCGGCAAGGCTTAAGTGAGGTGAAACTGGCGCTAGAGCTTTTGGGTCTGGTTTCCCGCAAGTTGGGGACACACAGTCTGTCGTTCCATTGGCCAGAAGGATAAACGCGGGGCAATGCCCACTTGGCGCCTGTGATCCTGCTGCTTAATATCCGAAGTCTCTAGCAGTACGGAGTACTCGTAGGTCGTACATGGCCACGGCCCTAGCCAGAGGCCCATCGCTAGCCGAGATACCAGTGTCTTTTGGCTGCATCTCTGTGCAGTACGAGTACGTTCTCGTAGTATGCAGACCACGGCCGAGAGAAGCGCCCGAGAGTGTTCAGAACGTCGCTTGGGCTGTCTCGGGGCAGCAAGGCGGATGGGACGCTAGTACGAACAAAGTGCCCGGGCCAGTGGACGAGGCAATCGACGGCAAGACCACCTAGGGAGATTCTTTGTCTGAACAGCTGGTATCGCTGGGCTGCCATCGGAAGCCTCTCAACGTCGTTAGTGCGCCGGCTACTCTGGTCCTCCATGCCTTGCCCTTTTATCTTTCCTTGCCGATTGTCGAACGGCAAAACGTGCTCATGGCCAAGAGAACGCGTAGCATTGCACTCGTACGATGGGCAAACACATTTCCTGGATCTAGACCCAATCCAGGAGAGTCAATGCTCATTCCTACATCAGAACCGGCAAAGACAAACAAGCACACAATCTTGAAAGTTGTCTCCAGCGTCGAGCAAGATTGCGCGTACATTTTTAGCCTGTCCACAACAACTCTTTGTTCGTGTGGCTGAGCTAAGAGAGAGAGGATAACTGATATCGCAGTGCCGTTCGCGGTCTCGACCTTTTGCCAACCCTTGCATGCATTCCATCAGCTGCTGCCACGGGAACACCCGTATTATGTACTCGTATGCTCCACTGCAAAGTCAGCCGACGCAATCAGTGTACGAGTACGGAGTACTCCGTACGAGCAAGCAGACAGGTTCCGTCTCCTCCGCACCATTACAATGTGCGTCGTATGTACGAGCGGCGTGGAGTCGGTCATCCGTCTTTGCGGGATGCAATTCTGCAGCGCGTATTGAAATCCACCCCAAGTCTAGACACAGTCCACGAAGACAGGATCTTACGAACTCGCGCTGCATTCTTCTGATCTTCGCTTCCCAATCGAAAGTTGATTAATTCGTTTTATTAGACTCCACATGGTCTCGGGGGCAGCAGCGGATAAGTGCATACGCTACAAAAACCACTTCGTCACCAGGGCTGCACATAAGCATCTTACTAGCAGGCTTATTTCCGAGCTTTCTCTGTGACCCAAGAGCGTCATGTATCAGGGAGGCAGTGGAAAGGGCGGAATGCATTTCACTAGGGTCTTTCGTGCTACTTTGCCTGCGTCCTCGGTGTCATTTTGTGAGATTCCTGGTGATTCACGCTGATTCACAAGAATTGCTGGGTTACGTGGATGAGTACCTTGGAGTGCTAGCAAGAACGCAGCGGCGGGAAGTACCTCCCAACTCAGGTTAGCCTGTGGAGACTGCAATCCTGTTATCAATTGACAGTCTCATTAGTCCCCCGGCTGCATATGCCACATGATCGAGAGTCACCCGTTTCCGGCTCTCTCTCGTCCTCCCCACGAGGCCTTTTTAGTAGTCGCGCCCAAGCACGCTCCACCCAGCAGGCTTTGAGGTTCGTTTTTGGCTGCTTTCTGTTCCGGCCGGTCCTTCTCCTCATTCCTATAGCCGTATTCTGGCCCGGTTGCGTCGCATTGCACCGAGTCGTGCCCACCCTAGCTCTCTTTCCGCCTCGGCAAGGAAGAGGACGGCCATTGACCCCCTGTCTGTCTTTCCCTCTTAAGTCACCATCTCGCTCTTCGTGGTGATGCTTCTTCACCTCTCTCGTCAGGACAAATCCGATAGGCCGCAGCTCTAATCCCGATACCTTGCCTGCTGCATGTGTATACGCAATTGTCGTCAGCCGCTGATGTCATCATCCTGTTGTTTGCGCCGAGATCCGCAATCTACTTAATCGCTCCTTCCACTCGTCCCACTCTTCAGCCCTCCACGGCTCTGCTCCCCGCCCTTATCGCCCTCTTTCTGAAGCCGTTTCGTGACGCGGCCGGGCAGGAACGACCGGACGGCCCAGTCGCACCTGCTGCTTGGAGAAGTGTGCAGGAAAGAAACCAAAAATAGGCAAACCAATCTTAGAAGCCAGGAATCGCCAAATCCTTCGCCATCTTCACTCTCGTCACTTATCATGTCGGGAGATAGTGCCAGGACGGCCCGCAGTCTAACATCATCACCAATTATGCGGCCGGCAGGTCGAATAATGGCATTTAAGCACCAGAAGCCCGCGACCGCTGCAGCTGCACTAGCACCAATAGACGCAGCTGCAGCAGAGGCAGGCCGGCGAATGGAAACATCTGCTGCTGGTTGTCCCCGATCTCCGGCTTCTGCCTCTGCCGCCACGGACGCCTCTGAATCCTGGACACCGACACGCACACGATCGAATTCCTCGTCTAATTACTCGCCGCTTTCCACCTTTCCCTCATCCACATCGCCCGTGCCTACACAGGACTACCAGCCTCTCGACCTTTCCGCCGGCGAGAAGACGGCATATTCCCTCTCGGCCTCACCACTGCCGCTATCCTGTGCTCACGACCAGGATCAGGAACGGAGCTGGGGCCGCATGCGATCCCATGCTTCGGGCAGCCAAGCCGATGCAGCCGGCCAGACGAGAGAGCATCTCCCCGGAGAAGGCTTGTCTGATCCGTTAGAGGGAGCTGCCGCGACAGTCATCGTGGTTGCGGCCGATAACTGCAACAACAGTCTCAGCTGCGACCACGATCACGGCGGCTCGGCCAAGACGGTCGACTCGCACGATCTTGCCTGGGATCAGACCCGTCTGCGCATCGCCTATCTCGTTAGCACCATGGTGTCGCCACCCGGCGACGCAGCAGCGCAAGACTCTCACGGGGAGCTCGCCGACACGGACGCATCTCCGGCTCTGACGACGTCGGCCGCTGCTGCTGCGATCGTCACCTCTGCCACGCCGCTGCCAGACCGGGCCACTGTGCGGCGTGACCCCAGCCCCAAGGCCGACATCGACCCATGTCCAGGCGGCTGGCCGGGTCTCGAGTTGTCCAAGAAGCGTCGGCGCATCACTCAGATGCAGAGGTGGTGCGACGAGGTTGCAGCCCTGGGCGAGAGCCGAACGTACTGTGCCTGCTCTGTTGGCTGCGCTGTGCCTCAAGGCGATGGGCCGTTTGAAGAATGCGCCATACCGGAATATACACTACAGGACGACCCGGATGCAGACGTCGCTGCCGAGAACATGTGTCTGCCGCCGGCGTCTCCACCGGTGGCAGCCGCTGCACACTCTTCATCCCGCTGCGACGGCTGCGGACACCGCTTTACGCCGAGCCGGCCGTTTGAGTTTGTCGGAGATGCCGGCCTGCCCAAGGGAGGCCGGCATACACAGGAAAGCAGCGCAGCCCAGGGCCTGCGCAAGGCGTTGCAGGGCATCCGTGGCCTTGTCTCGCGGAAGAAGGAGCCGGTCGAGAGCCGGGACGAGAAGAAAGAGCTGTCGATGCAGCAGCAACGACAACTGCGGGAGTGGAACCGCAATCTGTCCCGGATGCGGCCCTGGGACCAGTGGCACGAGCTGAACTGCCGCCACACCTCTGGCGAGTTCTTCACCCGGACCACAATGTATGGCGGACATGCCTCTAGAAGCTCATCGCCGACCGAGTCACATGACCCAACATCAGCCAAGCACAACACGACTGCTCCGGGCCACAACCCCGGCTACGACCAGTGCCATGGTGCTACGAACGCCAGGATGGCCGACCTGAACAGCGACAACGTCAGCAGCAGCAGCGCCAGCGAGAGCGGCAATGCCGACTCGCAGGAGCTGGAGAAGCGCCGCCAGCGCGAGATGGACGCACGGCTGCGACGAGCACAGCGGCTGCTGGCTTCTGAGTCCGACGGCAGAAAGGCGGTCGCCTTGGGCCAGGCACCACAACTACCACCCCTCCTGATCACAGGAGAAGCATTCCGCCTATAGACGGAGAGACAAGGAGCCGTCTTACCATCATTCATCTAAAACACTCTTTTCGTAATTTTTTCCTTTTCCCATTACTTTCCTTATTACTCTGTACTTTCCTAATTTCCTACTATTTTCTTTTTGTTTTTGGCTGCCTCCAAAGCGGTATCTCACATGCATATTACCCACCGCACGTGCTTTAAATTTTCATCTTCTCGTTTGGGACAGGACAGGACTTTTTGCATATAGGGCCCACTCACTACGGAGTACAGAGGAAGGGACCGATCGGTTCTTACAGATCATTAGGAGGATATACTATTTACGACTGATTACTCATTGGATCGGCCCGTAGATGAGAAAGAAACAAATACAAACAAATACTCAAATCCCGTGGCTGTACTTGAATATCGGACGTGCAAACGGACAACCGAAGGGGTATATTGCGATAGGACACATGACAAGTACAGCACACACGTATACCCACCCAGGCCACACACACACACGCACACGCAGGCAAAGAAGCATAAAACGGGGGAAGAGGGTTATGTTTTGTAAATTGCCTTGGACCCAGGAGCAGAAGCATAGCCTTCTAGAATCTTGGTCCAGAAAAAAGGAGGGTGTGTGGTATGACAAAGAAATGTAAAGGACATGAACAAAAGTGGGCCAAACCGTGGACTTGCAGACATGGGAGACCAAGCGACAGGCAGAAAGAGGGGCACAGACAAAAGACGGCAGCAGACTGCAAGGGTGGACGTACCCTTTTCGATCCGGCCGTCCGGTCGCCACGGGGCCGTGGCCATTCTCCCTCTGGGCTCCAGCATGGGTGGGAGTCAGATAAGTCCAGGCCCGCCATACAAGCAAGCTCTCGTCTCAAAACAGCAGGGTGGGGGTTGGGGCATAAAAACACATGGAAACAGAAGACGGGACAAGGACGGACAAACAGGTGGAAATAAAATGGAAGCTTTGGGCATCCCATGAAAGAACCCGGGCTGCGTGCGGCTGCAGCCAGCGGCTGGCTGCCGGCTGCTGGTTGCTGCTTGCACACGGCCCGTTATAATTTTCTTTTTGCTGTTTGCTCCCTTCTAAAACGCGCAGACATGGTGGGTTTACGACGCAGGTGCGGCGGGCTCCTCGGCCTTGGTCTCTGCCTTGGCCTCCGACTCGCCCGCAGCCTCGGCCGGCTTCTCCTCCTCCTTGGGCGGGTCGTTGGAGGAGGGGCCGGCTTCCGGCTCGGCGCCGTCGGACGACGTCCACAGAGTCAGGTTGTCGCGGAGCAGCTGCATGATCAGGGTGCTGTCCCTGTACGACTCTTCGGATAGCGAGTCGAGCTCGGCGATGGCGTCGTCAAACGCCTGCTTGGCCAGGTGGCAGGCCCGGTCGGGCGAGTTGAGGATCTCGTAGTAGAACACGGAGAAGTTCAGGGCCAGACCCAGGCGGATGGGGTGGGTCGGCGTGAGCTCTGTCTGGGCGACGTCGGTGGCGCTCTGGGGCGGACGGTCAGCCAGACTGCACAGACTGCTCGACAAACACTGGGAGGACAAACCTTGTAGGCCTCGTGTGCGGCGGTGGCAGCGACCTTGCGCTTCTCGCCCGAGGCGAACTCGGCGAGGTAACGGTGGTAGTCACCCTTCCTGCAGGCTGTCAGACCGAGAGAGATCAGGGGGAACCATGGGAATCAGGTGAATCAGGTGAATCAGGTGAATCAGGGGCAGCACGCACATCTTGTGGTAAAACACCTTGGACTCGCCGGTTGCGGCGTTGGGAATGAGGCTCTCGTCCAGGACGTCCAGGACGTCTTGGCAGACCTTCTCGAGCTCGGTCTCGATCTTGTGGCGGTACTCGCGGATGGTCTCGACGTGCTTGTCGGAGCCCTTGGACTCCTCCTTCTGCTCGATCGACGAGATGATACGCCAGCTGGCACGGCGAGTGCCAACGACGTTCTTGTAGGCCACGCTCAGGAGGTTGCGCTCGTCGACGGTGAGCTCGCCGCCCAGCTTGGCAACCTCCTTCATGTACGTGACCATCTCATCGTACCGCTCAGCCTGCTCGCACAGACGGGCGAGGAAAGTCTTGCTGCACGAGGGGGTATTACTGTCAGCTTCATCAGACCCCTATTTTACGCTGTACGTCACGTCTGCCGGCTGGGAGCGGCACCTGCTCTCCCCGCTTGTCCGACGAGCCGTGGTCGGTCCTGTCCTCGTCTTCCGGCTTCATCATACACGTCTGGTGCTGCAGATAGCTAGCTATTCTGTCTAGAGAAGACGAGGACGGTGGAGGCACAAGACAGCTCGTTGGCCCAAGTCTGGGAGAGCATCCGAAAGCGGCGAGTGGGGGGGCATCAAGATGCATACTTATCGCGCTATCACAAAAGACATGTTAGCACACGCACGGGGAGAAACAGAGGCAGGAAAGCACGAGACGGTGATGGCTGAGCGTGATGCCCGACTTGATACAGGACTACATCCGTATTCGGCGCAGCGGGAGCTCGGGAAAAGGGGGGGACGGCAGGTCACAGAGCAGGAGACGCTTGAGCTGCTCGGCGGACCGGACCGGCGGTGCAGAGAGGGGGATGAGGCAACTCACTTCGCTGGCCATTGCTGCTGCTGTTATCTCGGGAGACGAGGTGGTCGTGGTTCGACGGAAGAGGAGGGGAGAGGTGGTGTGGTCGACAAAAGGATCAGGGGCGTTGACAGGCCGGCAGGAAACGCAGAGACGGCGGGGGAGGAGGTGAGAAGACGAGGAGGACGAAGCAACGGTAAGCAGGTTCGGGGGGTGAAAGAGGTGATGGGGAAGAGGCAAGTTGATGGGGATTTGGAGTGGTTAGTTTTTATTGTATTTTTTTTCGCCGTCTGGGCGGAAGAGGAGGAGGGACTAATTAGGGACAAGGCGTTTGGACGCAGCAAAAGAGAAGGTTCGAGGCGCGCGTGCCTCCTGACAGAGGGGGGATTCGCTGCCTAGCGGCTGGAGGGAAGGTGCCCTGGGGGCTGCTAGGGGCTTGCCGGCTGCCCCTCTCCAATCATCTCCAGCAGCCCCAGCAAGCAGCAGCCAGCAGGCCCCAGCAGGCCCCAGCAGGCCCCGGCAGGCCCCAGCAGGCCCCGGCAGCCCAGCCTTCTGGCAATTTCACCGCGCTGCAATTAGGAGTCGTCGGTACAGGCGCCTGCTGTGCTGATCAGGGCCCCACAGTGCCGTCCCACGGGTCCCACGGGTCCCATGGCCCCTCTTCTCCCCTCTCGCCAACGCTGGCCGCCGGCCTGAGGCAGACATAAAACGGTGCCGCTAAAGGGGGGGTGGTTCTCGGTGGCAGATTACAATTTGCTCGTAAGCCCATTTTTGGCAACATCAGATCCGTTGTGCTGCCCGCCTCATTTCTGCGTAGCTCCGGGGGGGTGTCGTGTGATGGGCAGGACAGCTGCGCGCTTGTTCCCCTCCCGCGTGCACGCGTGCACCGACTTTTTCCCTTTGTCTGACGGCACGAGTGAGGGCCTGTGACGGCCAGAAAAAGCCTCTGCGAGAGAAGGAGAAAAAGACGAGCCCCACCATGCCTTTCTCTTCTGCTCTTTGTTCTTCTGCCCTTCTTCTCTTCTGCTCTTCTTTTCTTCTGCTCTTCTGCTCTTCTGCCTGTTCTGCCCTCCTGGCTCTTCTCGCTCTTCCGGCATTCTGGCCATTCTGACCCATGCAGCATGACCCCATCGTGCGCTCTTCCACTTTCGCTGCTCCAATCAGCATCCCCACTTTGTCGCAAAGGCCTCTTCCAATCTGCCGACTGCGCCACACCACATCTTCATTGGACTCCGTACGCTTTGCATCCCGAGCCGGTGCCGATGACTTGGCAGCCAGCTGGCCACAGAGCCATGGCTGACGCCATGTGCCACAGAACCGCCGCCTTCTCGCAGTCTGCCTTGCTCTGTTTCATGTATGCGAGACATTTATTAGGGGACTAGTCGTGCTGCCGTCCTGTACTCCGTATTCCGTATTCCGCGTCTCACTCTTAACCGTTCCGGCCTCCCGCTCGGTCCGAGCCCACGCCACCGCCCAGGTCCAGCACCGAGGTCATCGCCTCGTCGTACGTCGGCGGCGGGTCGTCGTAGGCGTCCTCGTAGGCGTCTTCGTAGGCGTCCTCGTCGTCCAGACCCGCCTGCAGCTGAGGATCGGTCTGCTGCTGGTACAGGTGGTATTGCTGCTGCGGCCTGTGGTCGCACGGCGTGCTGCTGCCGTTCTTCTGCATCGCGTCTCGGCTCTGGCTCTTCTGGCCGCTCTGGCCGTTCTGGCTGCTCTGGCCTGCCTGCTTGGCCTGTTCTTGCGCCTGCTGTGGCACTGGTCTCCGGCGAATCGTCATCTGTCTTGCCGCCTGATTCCGTGGCGGCAGGGCCGGCAGCTCAGCGGCGGCCGGGCTTCTCGTCTCGTGGATCCCGGCCTGCTGCTGTCCCCGTCCCATGGCGCGCAGGTGGAGGTCATCGTCGTGGTTGTCATCGCTGTCGCCGTCGCTGTCGCCGTCCTCGTCGCGCACCTGCTGATGCTGCCGCAGCTGCCGTCGTTCCTGCTGCTCCTGCAGCTCGAGGTGTCGGCCCACGGCAGCCACCAGGCCGGCCGTCGGCCGGATGCCCGAGTACACCTCGACAGCGGCAAAGTGGAGCGGGAACCGCACCGTCTGCGGCAGCGTCTGGGCCGGCTGGGCCTGCAGCGCCCGGAGCGCACCCTTGCGCGTCTTGCGCTCCTGCTTGGACGCCGTCGGGCTGAGCGCCGGGTACGCCCGCAGGGCCGAGGTTGCCGGCGACGGCAGCCCCCACGAGAGCGTGATGCGCACCTCCAGCTCATACGTCCGGCTAGCGTTGCAGATCTGGAAGCCAGGCACCACCGTGCTGGGCAGCGGCTTGCACCGCCAGAGCGCGTCCGACAGCTCCGTCTCGGCGCCCACCGGCCCGTCCGCCGTGCAGACGGCCACGGCCAGGTCCGTCCGCGCGAGCAGCACCCACGACGCCGTGCTGGCCACCCGCAGGTCCTGCGCCACCAGCCGCGTCGTGCCCACCAGCCGCACCTCCAGGCCCGTCAGGTACACCAGCTCGCGGCTCGGTTGCAGCTTGCTCGCCGTCAGTCGCAGCGGCACCGCCTGTCCGCACGTCAGGATCGCCGGGAACGGCAGCAGTGCCGACATCTGGATCGCCGGCGCCAGGCCGTCCTGCAGCTGCCCCAAGGCCTCGCTTCCCCCCGCAAACTCCCGCGGCGTCGGCGCCATCACCGTCAGCTGGTCGCCCGCCTCCAACAGCGTCAGGCCCACGCTCGACGTCCCGCCGCCGCGCCCAAAGAGGCCGCTGCTCTTCTTCCGCACCGGCGCAATCGCCAGCGGCACCGCTGCCCGCGCCCGGAACCCAAACGGCCGCCGTGCAAACACCTCTCGTGTCGAAGGCGGTGGCCGTGGCGGCTCGATCGGCATGAACCGGAAGCCCACCTGGTGCCGCCAGTTCTCCTTGAACAGCCCTGGCCGCTGCACCGTCACCTTGACAAAGTACCGCACCTCCGCCTGTCCGCTGCTCTCGCCAAAGCTCGGCGGCAGCGTCTGCCGCATGTGGCGCAGCAGCAGCTGTTTCGTCCCGTTCATCACCCGGATCCCGCTCGTATCGCCCAGCCCGACGTGCGACCGCAACAGCGCCGACGGGCTCGCACACGTGTTGTTGAACGGCAGCTCGAACTGGAACGGAAACGTGTGGTGGCCCGCCTGCAGGATCGTCGACCCCGGCGCCTTCTTCTCGCCGGCGCCCGTCTTGGGCGGGTATGCCTGCACCACCTGGTACAGGATCTTGTGCGTTTCCTTGAGCTCCGCGCCGGCTGGTGGTCGCGGATGGGTCGGGTCCTTGGCCGCCGCATCCGCGTCGTCCAGCGCTGTGTCGCGGTACGTCCAGCCGGCCGTCTTCTCGGCCACCGGCACCGTCAGCGTCGTGCTCGCCTCGCCCTCGAGCTTCACCACTACCGCGCCCACGCTCTCCGGTCGCGACAGCGTGAACCCGACCTGGCCGCTGACCGTGTCGAGGTTGGTGTAGTAATCCGGTGGGTCGATCAGATGGATGTGGATAGACATCGTGCCGTCTGCCTGCTCCGTTATAGAGACGCGGACAAGTTAGGGGAGTTGTACGTCGTAGATCACAGTATCCAAGTCCAGCACATCGGCCCATCCTCCACAGTAATGCCAGGGCATCGATGAGAAGAGCTGTGGAGCTGCCGCGCGACAATGACAGCAGACCGATTCCCTCGTATTGCAATATTGGAACCGCCTTGTGCCGTTCAGCCTCCTTTTGTTGACGTCCAGCTAAGGCACACAGCCCCCCCACAGTCGAAATGAACCGCAAGCGGCCTTGCTCGTATTACTCGGTGCTTGGCGGAGCTTCGCCTCAGGCCACGTCAATGCGCCTTTTCGTTGTGTCGTTTTGCGGACGAGTAATCCGTACGTAGTACCGGCAAGCAACCTCTGACAGCCTCGGCCAGTTTCCGTCCGCCTATGCCTCGTTGTCGTTCGAGAGGAAGGCAGCAGCGATACGGAGTACGGATTACAGGTCCTCAACACTGTGTTCGGTCACCCTGGAGCTAAGTCCATCCGCTTCTTGGCTTCTTGGCGCTCTGGACCGCTCGAGCCCACTTGGACAGTCAGCAACGGCAACGGCTGCTGATAAGATAAGACCTTA
Organism: Leptographium lundbergii; assembly: GCA_001455505.1. NCBI lineage: Eukaryota > Fungi > Ascomycota > Sordariomycetes > Ophiostomatales > Ophiostomataceae > Leptographium > Leptographium lundbergii. The sequence continues at coordinate 61,320 of LDEF01000095.1, forward strand.
TGTCATCGGAAATTCTCGAAAAAAATTGTGCCCTTCATCACCGCCCAAAAATCGCCAGAAGGAACCTCATGGCGATCAAAGTACTGCCAGTCGACAACATTTCCCGCCCCATCCGCCCTCTCTGCGACTAGACAAGCACGCTATCGCATCAGAATGGGCAAGGCAAAGGCACCTCGGAGGACCGGCGCGGCCTCGGCTTCATCTCCCTACGCTCGCCCCACCACTGGCAAGGCCGGCACCAAGAAGAACAATGTCTTCAAGTTCAACACCAATGTTGGCCAAGTACGTTGACCAATTCTGCCGACAGATAGAACAGCACGAGGCTCACACACAAACTCTAGCATATTCTGAAAAATCCGGGCGTTGCAGATGGTAGGCTACTCTCCTTCCTGCCCTTCCAAGGGCGCTGCCGAGTTCTCATGGCACCCCAGAGACGGACGGCTGACCTATGTATCAGCCATGTTAGTTGCATATCTTTAAGCTGCCGCATCTCCCGCTGCACGAGCTGACATGAAACGCCTGCGCCAGTGTAGCAAAGGCTGAAGTGAGTAAGACTTGCCAACCACGTGGAGGCGTTGTACTGACTGACCTTTCAGTTAAAACCGACCGACGTCGTTTTGGAAATTGGTCCAGGTAGGCCGAGAAGCTGTCTGGAAATGCAGCCTGTTCTGACCGCCGTCGTCCACAGGAACGGGCAACATCACGACCCGAATCTTGGAGAAAGCCCGGAAATGCATAGCCAGTAAGAACAGACCACCCTGTCTGTCAATTTCATAGCCTTTCTAACACTCCATTCAGTCGAACTCGATCCTCGCATGGCGGCCGAAGTGTGAGTCAGCATCTTCACAGAACTCTGTTCAGGCCGGTGGAACACGGACTCTGACACGGTAGCGCAGAACAAAACGAGTTCAAGGCGGCCCGCTGCAGAAGAAGCTAGAAGTAAGCCTGCCTACGATCTTGTGTTCTGTTGTGCAACACCCTGTTTCGACAAATTCAATTCTAACACTTCAAAGGTCCTTCTGGGAGACGCCATAAAGACGGAGTTTCCCCCTTTCGATGTAAAGCCTGCGTGCCCCTCTTGCTGCTAATTGTACTCGTCCTCGTACAGCTCTGACCTCGTGACAGGTTTGCATCTCGAACACCCCCTACCAGATCAGCTCGCCCCTCGTGTATGTATTGGGTGCCTGCTGTCCTCTCCCAGCAACGACTGACAGTCGGACAGGTTCAAGCTCCTCTCGCTGCCAAACCCGCCGCGGACGGCCGTTCTCATGTTTCAAAAGTACGCAGAATCCAGCTTTCCATCTTGACGGTACGTAGCCGTTGTACATCCACTGACCCATCACAACAGGGAATTCGCCCAGCGTCTTGTCGCCCGGCCCGGCGACACCCTGTACTGTCGACTGAGTGTCAATGCCCAGTTCTTTGCCCGCATTGCCCACGTGTTGAAAGTCGGCAAGGTATGTCGCGTCTGCCCTTGAGCTTCTCGATGCACCACCGTTCTAACGCGGCCGCCCTCGCAGGCCAACTTCAACCCGCCACCCCAGGTCGAGTCTGCCGTCGTGCGCATCACGCCCAAGACCGGTTCCGAGCGGCCCAAGTTCAACTTTAGCGAGATGGACGGCATGCTGCGGGTGAGTGCGATCCAGCGGGCGAGAAAGAATGCAGCAGACTGACCCGCAACCGACAGATTGCCTTTAACCGCAAGAACCGCACGATGCGCGCGTCCTTTGCGAGCAAGGAGGTCCTGGCCATGCTGGCACGCAACTACCGCGTGTACGCTTCGATGAACGGCATCGCCGTGGACGACAGCCTGGTCGAGGACGGCGACGTGGTCGATGACGACGACGGCATGGACGTGGACATGGACGCCGGTGGCGACGAGGCCGACGGCGACGACGAGTGGAACGGCATCACGGGTGGTGGCGACGGCAACGGCAACGGCGACGGCGACGACGACATGCCAGCCTTTTTCAAGGAGGCCGTCCATCAGCCGCCAGCCAAGACGCCCAGCCGGCGCAAGCGCACAAAGGTCGACGAGCTGGTGCGCGCCAAGGTCCTGCGCGTGCTGGACCGGCTCGAGCTGGCTGATCGCCGCGCGCGGCAGTGCGACGAGGGCGACTTTCTGCGCCTGCTCGATGCCGTGCGTCTTTCATTCTTTTTTTTCTCTCTCTCTCTCTCTTCTATCTACAGTATTGCTGACTAATCATAACAGATGAACACCGAGGGCATTCACTTCTCGTGAGTGGACTCGTTTGGATCCGAAGCAGACGACGGAGAGGGGACCAACAAAATGGGAGACACTGGCGTTGATGGAAAGTATCGTGTGCTGTTTTATTCCTTCTCTCCTTGATAGACTGCTCGAGCATTGGTCGATGCTGTCGGACTGCGACGACAACATGATTTGCAACGAATGCCCGATTGACAGAGTATTATTATGATATGTTGTTGGATCTGGATACGTGACGCATATGTAAAGAAGACAAAAATCCACGTTCGCTTGTTGGTTGCCCACCGGTTTGCCCGTAATGTTTCCTATCTCTCAAAAATTCAATGCCTTCCTTCCGTCTTTGCCTTTTTTTTTATTTTGTTTAGCGCACACCTCGGCAGACGGCCGCAAGGATAAGAACACGGCCGAACACTCGCATGGTTGTGTATTGGAAAACAAGGCTGCCTGCCACCAGGGAATAAAATGCCACGAGCACGAGTAAGCACGAAACGCACCGAAAACGCAACAGAAAAGCAACGACTACTGCCCCTTGGGACGGAGCCAAGGGAGCTAGAGAGCAACGACAAAAAACCAGAGGGGATATCGGTAGTATATGCACATGCTGGGGGATCCCGGTCTTGTTGCCCTAGCCGGACACTGTATGATATGTCCTGTTCAGCTCCTCAGGAATCCGATCCTGAAATGCCACGCGAGGGAAATAAATAATGGAAGGAACCCGCTTTTCTGTCTGGTCTGATCCGGCCCTCCAGATCTGACAGCGAAACCCGAGTTGCGACACGAGAGGATCTTCAAAGAACAGTACGCCCATGCTGCAACTATATGCCACGAAAAAACAAAAGGGGTTCGTCAATTTCCAGAATACAAGGTTTCTAATACAAAGGAGAGTCGTTATGCTAATGAGTGACTGGGTATAATTCGTGTATATTTTTGTTGTGTGTAGATGTGTTGCCGTCGTGCTGTCGTTGCTGTCTTGTCTTATCACGATATCGTCGCCGTCCCGTTCGGATGCAGCGCCGGGCCGTCGGCCGCGTTGGGCTTCACCGTCGTGCGACCCTCGATCAGGGCGCTGCGCACCCGCTGGCTCAGCGGCAGCGAGTAGCGCAGCACGCCCTTGACGATGAGGTCGAACTCGTCTTCCAGGATGCGCTCCCATCGTTCCGAGCCGCCGTCGGTGCCGTTCCCAGGCCGCCGAATGCGGATGCCGGCCCGCGAGGTCGACAGGCCGTGGTGGAAGAAGGACCCCTCAAACGAGAGCGCGTTGTCGAACTCGGTAAACTTGCCGAGCAGAAAGTTGGGCGACGAGTCAGGCTGGTCGCGCGGCTCCTTTTCCACGTCGTCGGTGCTGACGCCGTCGGTGCTGACGTCGTGCGGCCGGTGCCACCACCCCGAGTCCGTGCCGGCATGCGGCGACTTGGCAAAGACCTCCATGTCGGCCGCGTCGACGGTGACGACCACGACGTTGGGGTTGTGTGCTCGCACCAGCAGATCAAACATCAGCTCCTGCTCGCTGGCAATGATGTTGTTGATCTTGACCAGCTCAATGTCCTCCAGCGGCTGCGACGTGGCAAACATGAAGCCGATAGCCCCCGAGATCACCAGCATCAGCATCACCGTCAGCACGAGGCAGCTGGCAAACCGGTTGAGGAACGACGGCGCCGGCCGGTACGACTGCTGCTCCAGCGAGCGCAGCGACACGTGGTGGCGCCGCGATCCTCGGCCGCTCCGTCCGGTCCGCATCGACGGCGAGATCAGGGGCGTCCTCTCGTCCTGGACCCGGCCGGACGTCTCGTCCAGGTCGTATCCCAGCGGAAGCCCGTTGGCGCCGAGGCCGCGCTTCGAGTAGGGTCCGTTGCCCCGAACACTGCCGGTGGCCCGAGGACTGGCCGGACCTGTCATCTGCCTCGCGCCCAGGCCGTTGCCGTTGCTGTTGCTGCCGCTGGATCCGGGCAGCAGCTTGACGCGCATGGTGCCGCCGCTGACCGAGAAGGGCGACTCGGCGTCAAAGAGCGACTGGTGGCCGTTCTTGGGTCCGCTGAGGCCCCATCGGCCAATGTGGCTGCCGCCGACGTGGTGGTGAAGCCGCACGGTTCCGCGGCCGGAGCCAGCCACGATACCACGGCCGGCCGTGCCCTTGGCCTCGTCGTCGCCAAGCGCGCTGTCGTTGCCGCTGCTGTTGCCAAATGTGTTTACAAACTTCATGCTCTTCTTGACAGTCGCCGTCGCCGGCGTCTCCATGACGCTGTGGATGGACCGCATGCCGCTGCGGTCGTTGGCCACCGACACAGACGTCACGCTCGGCGTGCGCGAGTGGTGGAAGCGAAGCGGCCGGTCGCGGCCGTCGGCCGGGTTCGAGTCGTACACAAACGTCTCTTCCGAGTCGGATGTGTTGGCCTCGTCGACGGCACTGGCCACCTTGGCCTCGAAGATGTCTGCCTTGGACGTGGCTGCACCCGTTAGCAGCCGGGCATGCATTCGGGCACGCATTCGGGGGCGGATGTGCCAATGTTCAGACATTGTCGTGTTTGCAGGACCAGACTTACCTGCTCCCTGTGTCACCGCCGGCTGCTTCCGGCTCGTCTTCTTTCTCTCCTTCTTGGGCCGGATCGTCTCTGTGCTCGGCCGCGTGCGCAGGCTGCCGTTGACGCCTTGGGCGGCTGCAGGCCCGACGGCCACGTTGGGTATTGACGTCACCGTTTCCGTCTCCACCGTCATCGTCGCCTGTGCGCCCTCGCCCGTCTTTCCCTTGGTGGCGCTAGTTCGCATCGTGCTGGACGACTGACGTGGCGTCAGCGGTGGTGGTGCAGACGTGGAAGCCGCGGCAGCACGGCGGCTCGCCCTGCTGACGCTGCTGGCACCACAGCTCTCGTTCCCGCTCTCTGCCTGGCCGTGGCCTGACAGCTGCTTGGCCCGGATCGTCTTATTGGAGGACACTTCCGACACCTCCGACACCTCCGACGCCGTCAGGATACTGGCGTTGGACGTGATGCTCGCCGTTTCCAGCTTCTCCAACGCCGCATCGAGGGCCCGAGGCGATCCCAGGGGGCTGGCCTCCTGCACCGTCTCCAGCGTCGGCACACCGCCGGCTCCGGTTCGGCTGGGCGTCCGCATTCCCGATAGGATGGTCAAGTAGGATTCCTCGGCCTCGCTGTCGGACGGCGTGGGTGTAGAGTCGGCCGTGGAGGCAGCAGTGGCCAGAGGTTCAACTGTCGAGGCGGAGGCTGAGCCGAGCTCTGGCCGGTGCAGGACGGGAGGCGGAGAGCGCAGGCGGGGTGAGTTAGGCCAGCGGGGCGAGCCTTGAGGCCGTTCGGACTTCTGTGGGCCTGGAGTCTGGACGGAGGATGCATCGGACGTTGCGGGCGGAAGTGAGGGTATGGCGGTGCTGGACAGCGTCGTCGTCTTCAGCGCCGTTGGCGTTCGAAGGTTGGACCGGGCGGGGCGCGGCGGGCTGGGGTCTTGCTGGCTGCTCCGTCGTGTGCGGATGCCCGAGGTTGTGGGGTTGGGGGATGGAGATGGAGATGCTGCCTGCGATGAGGGCAATGCTGCTGCTGCTGCTGCTGCCTGCGATGCTGACAATGTCGGATCTGGTGATGGACCTGCCTTTACGGATTTGTTGGGGCGAGCCGACGGGCGAATCGGGGATGGCTCTCGAGACGCGAATGGGGACGAGGACAAGGACGGGGGCAGCGAAGGGGCCTGTGATATTTGCGGTGCTGGTCTTGTGGACTGTGACTGATCCGCTCTGCGGATGGAGGCCGAAACTGATTCGCGAACAGGCGTGGGGTTCAGGCCAACTGTCTGGTTGGCAGATGCGCCATTTGCGAGATTGGATGACTTGTCCATCGTTGTGGGATGATGGGTCACCGAAGGACCTGTGTCCTGGTGGCGGTGGATGCCGATGTCGTCGTGTTCTGCCGGTGTCTCCTCGCTTTTGTGCTCGGGGACAGCAGCTGTACACCTCGCGTAGCCCACCAACGCCACGGCCTTCTACTCTCTCAGCTAAAATATCGACTATGACTTCGTGGTGCAGTCTGAATCATGATATCATGGTGCTTCCCCGGCCGAGAGAACAACTGAGACGAGAAGGGGACGAGATGACCGGAAGGGAATAGCCTTGGGCGGGACGCCGACACGACTGTCCTCTTCTGCACGATATGCAAATTTTCCTTTCCCGATTCTGCTGGTCGTACGTCGGATGGACGGCGGTGTCGAAACGGAGGTTCTGGTGTGAAAACCCGCTTCGGTCGATGGGAGGAGAGAGAGGGGAAAAGGACGGATGGGGGTGTAGACGTAGGGCGCGGTGACGAAAGCTGTTCTGTTTACCGGCTGACAGGGGTTCGCAAGGGATCAGTTCGGAGGATCGGCCAGAGAGGGCGGACAGGATGAGACGAGCAGGTCGCTGATGCGAGTCGGTCGCTTTGGCAGAAAAAAAAAAGACAAGGGCGATGACCTAGGAAAGAGCAAAGTCGTCCGTCTGTCGAGAGGGGGGGCGGGACGTTGAGTGCGTGGGTACGGAGCACGATACGTGGAGATGGGCGCAGGACAGGCGTGGGTGCGTGTGCGAGTGCGAGTGCAGGTATGGTGAGCTGTCGATGTGACGCTTTTCCTCTGGCGGCCGTCTCGGGTCTTGTTGAGGGAAAGGATGTTTGCGTTGTCCTGCAGGCGGTTGCGCGAGGAAGGAACGGAGTGTAATACACTGTGGGCCTAGGTCGGACGGGACCTTAATTTTTTCCTGTAGATATCTTACGAAGCAGCAAGGGACGCTAGAGCCTGTGACGGAGAACGTTCTAGGAGCAACTAAGCGCACAGTGCGCGACCCGATTTTTACGTACGAGCGCTCGAAAATTCCCAAATTAAATTCCCAAATTAAAATAACAAAAACTATCCAAAAGAAAAACCTGGCAGCACGACCGTCTGCGTGTGGACAGTCTCTCGTGCAGGATTCAGACACAAGGTCTTGCCGAGAAGGAAGGGAAGCGAGGTGAGATTGGAGCGCAGCTAAGAGACGGGATCTGCCCAATGGTCCTTTGTTTTCCTTTTTGCCGCACCCTCACGTCACAGGCCAGAAAGATGAACGGACGGATTGCTCCGTTAAGTGATAGGCCCTCGCTCAGCTCCGCGGCAGTGCGCCTGGGCTTTTTGCCCATTATCTTGGTGACGGAGCACGGATGACAGCACAGCACGGTATACCGGACGGACACGTGTTCAGCCCCTTGCCGCAATTGTCGTAGTGGCCAGGCACAGAGGGCGCCTGACATCGTATTGCTCGTAAGATATCTTACAAGAACGGAGTGCGGAATACTCGCAAGATACGGAGTACCGGATTACTCTTCACCACTTCTCAAGATACCGTATGATAAGGTAATCCCGTCCAGCCGTCCGTCCCGTAACGGTCAGAGGCTTTGTTCCAGGTTGGCCACCGTAAACGCCTGACTGATCCCCAGAATCCGCTAATTTTTAGTACTCCGTACAGGGCTGGTGCCTGCCCGCAACTCCGGCACAAGAATACGATACCTTCCCTGACCTGAGGTATTCGTGCCCTCTCAGGTACCTCGCTTCTCTTGTCAGGCACCGCTCGTTCTGACCGTATTCTTTTTTTTTTTTTTTTTTAGTTTATCTTCCCTGCTTTAGCTTTCTATACCATGTTGCCGTTGCTTTTGCCGGCTTGTCGGGGTCGTTCCTGATCCAGTGGATTTCGGTTTTCGTCTTCTTGTCCTATCTGCTTTGGCACCGCTACTGGGTCATTCTCATCGGCTTGCCTACTCCGTACTTTTTTCTGGGTTTCTCTGTTTTTCTCTCTATTCGCGGCTTCTGCATTATTTCTTCTCCACGTTCCATTCCCCACTGTTGTCTCTTTTAGGTTTCTGGCTTTCTCTTCTGCCTGCGCCGTCTCCTTTCCTGTGCCTTCACCGTCTGTTCTCTCTCTTCTCACCGTATTTTGTGCACCCATGTCCAAGATCGAGGCGGACGTTGGAACACGTCGGCGTCGCAGGCACCCGTTTGCCTGTCCGCTCGCTTGACCTTGCTCGCGACGACTTGTCTTTACGGAGTAATCTGTACTCGCAGATTGTCCAGCCCGTAGGAAGACCAAGACGAAAAACGGTTAGATATTAAGATATCTTACATAGCAAGATACGGAGTACGGCCAACTTGATGGCGAAACGAGTCGGAAAAGTGGCCCCCATCACGAGACTTACAGGAAGAGCGAAAAATCGAGTAAGATACGTTGTGGGCCGTGGGGCTAGGACGGATCTTCCGGAAACGGCCTAGACTTCGGCCTCTCACGAGCGGCAACGTGGCACGGGACGTGTCCCTCGGCACCCAAACAAAAATCCTGTCAGCGAAAAACTGTTTGCGCGGCATTCTCGTAAGTTGTGGCCACCCTGCAGGTGAGCGAAAATTGTCTAGGAACGGGACACCTCCAGCAGGTTTTTCTTTTTTTTGTTTCTTTTTTTTGTTACTTTTTAAACTCCTCTCTGTTCGTTCTCTTTTTTCTTTCACTCTTTCCTTTGACCAATATGGATGAGACCCCGTTTCCAGCGGGTGTTTCACCAGCCCTGGGATTGACCAGCATGATCAGCTTTGGGGCGCAGCTGCCACCGTAAGAACAATGCATATCATTTACTCCATAGAGAGCCTTCCTTGGCTTCGTAGTCATCGCCATGCATCATTCTCATGCGTATGGAGTCCGATTACGGAGTATATATATTAACGATGACAAGCCGGGCACTTACGCTGATGTGCACTGGTCGTTCGTCGGCTGAGGCAGCCCATGTCAGATGCACTCGCACATGTAAGATGACGAGCAAGAACAGACTACTGGAGCAGATCTTGATGATCACGGAAAATACCCGTAGAACAGGCACCAGACAGTCAGTACCTGCAGCTGAGGGGCTGATGGCCGGCGATCAGCTTATTTACGTAGGATTTAGCACGATCCACCACTGTTATTTCGTACAGAGATGGATTTTTTGCCAAAGGCACCAATCCCAACGTCATGGATGACAGTTGGCACTCCCGGCTATAAAGTCGCCTACTGGATAAGATCGCTCAATTCTCACCCTCCATGGGCATACAGCTGCATGAATCAGACCCTGAGCCAGACATGGTAATGGACTCGAGCTGCGACGGCACATTGTCGAACACGGACGCCAGTTCGAGACCGTGCAGCTCTCTCCCGGATAGCCCACAAAAGACGGTCCTTTCTGCCAAAGGCTGTCCTTCTCGATAAGATCCCGCCGATGGGCTGTCACTCTGCCGGTTACTCAGGTCTAGCCTTACCCGTTGTAGCGTGCCGGTCTATAGAACGCCAGATGCACCGGCCCCCAACGCCAGCCCGTCTTCTCCGTTGAAGCCGACGGTAAAGGCCGCTTGGGATGCAGCACGGGTGACCCTCAGCGTGTGGTCGGTCCCGCACGCAGCAGCACAGCAAAGCTCGGGCTCGGGTTCGGGCTCGGATCCGTTGCCACTGCCGTTGGTCTTCGCCTTCGGGGGAACTGCTGTTGGAGTTTTTGTTCGTCCGTCTGCATGGCCGATTGTTTTTGTAAGCACAACTAGCTGCCCGGCGTCCTGTCGACTCCATGCCTTTGTCTAATAGACTAGCTTCAAGAATACATTCTACTACTTCCTGAATCTCGTCCCCGTCTAGTGATTAATTGTATTTCAAGTCGATAACAGTTCATAAGTACATACAATTCAAAGTAACACTAGACTTCCAAGAGAGCTCTCCGAGCCCCGGCGAAACACTCGCTTGGCTACTCGGGCGTCCCTTTCGTCCGAGTCGCTCCAGTTGGTGAGACGCTGCCGCTTGACACGCGCAGGGTCGAGAGATGGGGAGGTTGTCTGCGCCTGCGGCATGGCCTCGGCGCTGATTGAGCCGTGCTCTTGCTCCTCCGGGTGTTCCTCCGAAATAGGCACCCTGGCGCCGCTCTTGGCCACATGCGCGCAGTGAAAGTCAATGCGCATCTTGCGCCGCGCCTCGTCACACCACGTAAAGTTGTTCTCCATATTCTCGACGTCGTTGTCTTGGACGCCGAGCGCCTGCAGCTCCTCCCAGGTACGCGCAGCCTCCTGCTCCCGATCCATACCAGCCAGATCCCCGCGCCGCCGCGTACGGCGTGCAAGCGCAGGCGACCACAGCCTCGGCCTGCCGTAAGACATGAGCATCATGTGTGACACGAGCCGGGCATCGTCCCGCGGATAAGGAAGTAAAAGCTTAACGATGCCGAGATACACGGGCACGAGACGGCCCTGCTGCTCGGACAGGTGTTTATAGATTGCAGTCTCACGCTGGAGCCGCCGGCGGTCGAATGACTGCACGCCCTTGGCCACAAACGTATAGCCGTACCCCGTGAGTGTCAGCTTGAAGAGACAGCCAATCCTTCCTGAAAAGCCCTTGTTCAAAAAGCATTCGCAGCCCTGCATAATGTTGCCGTATAGCTGCAGCACTATGAGTTGGCCCAGCTCCTCGACGCCGCGGATCGCATGAAACATCTGGCCCTGCCGTCCGGGTACTATGTCGTCCGCCGTCATAACGTCGCGAGCAGCCCGCTGGTGGAGGAGCACGTTAGGGCAGTTATTGTCGAGCGGTAAACCGCGCGTGAGGCCGAGAAGACAGGCTTGTGTACAGTAGGGCCGGATAGGCCGGAATGACACCGGGTCAAACCGACTTGGCTGTAGGAACACGGGCTTGTGCAGGCCGAACCGAGAGCCCTGCCATGCACGCTGGGACTGGGGCTCTGTAGACGACTCGTGCCGCTGCAGCGGCGACGGTACACGAGGTGCATATGCATGGGGAGCAGAGAGGTGATGGCCGGGTCGACGGCGGTCACGGCTATCGCCAGCATCGCTATCATCCATGCCGTCGGACCCACGCTTGCTCGTCCGGTCGCTGTCCGCAGGTGAGCTTGGCGAGTCGGGATCGGACAGAGCCGCGGCACTCTTGGCCATAGATTCGGGGAGGTGTGGAAACTTGGCTAGATTTTGCAACGCGCTTGTCCGCCAGCGTTCGTCCTGGGTACCGGTTTTCCAAGCCACGAAAGCCATACCGGACAACAGTCCAACAGTAGAGTGTTCTGAGGTGATAGTCTCTTCCATAGGGGGTGTAGGGGCGGCGTCCGTGTCCGTGTCTGCGGCGACACGTCCAAACTGGGGAAACAAAAAGGCCGGTACATCAGCGTCGTAGGCTCAGCGGGCGGGATGTGGAGGAAGGTCAGCGTGTCGCCACTGGCTAGATACCCATACAGGATGCCAGCCGAGACCATGTAGTGGAATGTCTGCGCAAGAGCATAGGTGTAGTAAGTCCGCCACCCCCCCTT
>LDEF01000096.1:803-70219 GCA_001455505.1 Leptographium lundbergii
GTGAGGTGTGAGGTGTGAGGTGCGTTGTGTGTGGTTGTGAACTGACGCTGTATAGGCTTCGCAAAACTTTATCACGCGGGTGCCCGACTCGACGAGCGCGGAGCTGCTCGATGCAGTGCAGGCAGCAGCGGCGGCACAGCCGATCTGGGCGCAGCTGACGCCGGCACGGCGACGCAAGTGCATGATGAACCTGATCCCGATCCTGCGGCAGCACTCGTCGCGGATAGTACGTTGGTGGGCCTCCACGGGCGACTGCAGAGCAGGACGACAGCTGACCGCAACAGCGCCACTTTCTCTGCCTGGAGGTGGGCAAGACGTTGGCCGACGCCGAGGCCGAGTTTGAGCGCGGCATGGACGCGGTCGAGACGGCCGTGTCGCTGTCCAACGAGCCGAGCGGGAGCCACCAGACGAACCAGTGGGCGGAGATCCACACGATGAGCGAGCCGCTGGGGGTCTGCCTGACGATCAGCCCGTTCAACTTTCCGTTCATGATCCCGCTCTGGTCGATCCCGTACGCGCTGCTGGCGGGCAACACGGTGATCCTGAAGCCGTCGGAGCAGACGCCGTCGGTGACACAGGTGCTGGCCGAGTGCTTCGTGCAGGCGGCCTTTCCGGCGGGCGTGCTGGGCATCCTGCACGGCGGCGCTGGCGTCGTGAGCGGGCTGCTGTCGCAGCCGGTCGTGCGGGCCGTCAGCTTTGTCGGCTCGGATGTGGCCGGCGAGCAGATCTACGAGCACGCCCGGGCGACCCGGAAGCGGATCCAGGTCGAGTGCAACGGCAAGAACCACGGGGTCGTGCTCGAGGACGCCACACGCATGCGGACACTGTACGCCATTGCCGGCAGCGCGTTTGGGGCCGCCGGCCAGCGCTGCATGGCCGTCAGCGTGGTCGTGTTTGTCGGCGCCACGCGCGCGTGGATCGACGAGCTCGTCGCCATTGCCAAGACGCTCGTCGTCGGCATCGGCATCGATCCGCTCGTCGAGGTCGGCCCGCTCATCTCGGCCGCCGCCAAGGCCCGCGTCGAGGCCATGATCACGGCCGCCGAGACCGAGGGCGCCCGCGTCGCCCTCGATGGCCGCGCCTACACCGTGCCCGACTATCCCCAGGGCAACTTTGTCGGGCCGACGATCCTCACCGGCGTCCAGCCGTACATGACGTGCTACCAGGAGGAGATCTTTGGGCCAGTGCTCTGCTGCGTCGAGGTCGACACGCTCGACCAGGCCATGGAGCTGATCAACAACAACCGATGTGAGCGGGTGTGGAGGTCGAGGTTGATTTTGTGATTGTGCAGTCCTGGTTCGGTCCATGCTGACTAAGCAGATGGAAACGGTTGCACGCTGTTTACCAACAGCCCGTCCACAGCCCAGCTGTTCCAGCGGACAGTCAACGTGGGGCAGATAGGCATCAATGTGCCTATAGTCGGTATGTGTCCGTGTGTATAGTTGCTTAGTCATCCGCTGACAGCCATCCCCCTGGCCAACAGCACCCTCTGGCCCTGTATTACGTACAGCCAACAAGGGCTCATTTCTAGGAGGTAAGATACGTCCCGGTGCTTTCCTATTTGAGCTACTGCTAACCAACAGATCTAAACGTCAACGGCAGAAGTCCGTGGCAATTCTTCACAATGACCAAGACAGTCACATCTCTGTGGACATGAATAAACGAGTAAATGAATATATACTTTGCAAATTCCCGTACAACTTCCCCTATATGTCCTATATCCCTCTATCCGTAGCGAACCGGGGCAGCCTTCTCGCCGAACCAGTCCTCCGTTGCCAGAGCCTCCTCGGTCGAGGCGAAATTGATGACAGTGCTCTTCATGGTGGTGTAGGCATGGTAGGCGTCGACGCCGTTCTCGCTGCCGACGCCGCTGTCCTTCTTGGCGCCGCCCCAGGGGCTGCTGGGATCGTTGCGGTGATGGGTGTTGACCCAGGTGATGCCGGCATCGATGCGGTCGGTGACGCGCAACGCACGGGCGAGATCGGTAGTCCAGACGGCAGCGCCGAGGCCGTAGGGGCTGTCGTTGGCGAGGGCGACGGCCTGGTCCTCGGAGTCGAAGCCGACGACGACGATGACGGGACCAAAGGCCTCCTCGCGCCAGAGGGCGGTGCGGGTGATGCTGTTGGCGGCCGGATCGGTCGAGACGAGCACGGTCGGGGCATAGTAGTAGCCACGGCCGAGGTCGGCGCCGTCGAGAGTGCTGGGGCCTCGCATGCGGCAAGCAGTAAGCTCGCCGGTATGGAGGGGGACGGCGAGGCCGCTGGCGAGGGCGTCGTCGACGAGGGCCTCGACGCGGGCGAGCTGTCGTGCCGAGATGAGGGGGCCCATGGCCGAGGCTGGGTTTGCGGGCCGGCCGATGCGGCGGGTGATAGAGGCGACCTTGGCGGCGAGGCGGGCGAGCAGGCCGTCGAGCAGGCTGCGGGCGACGAGGATGCGGGTGCTGGCGACGCAGGTCTGGCCGCTGGCGACGAAGCTGGCAAAGACGATACCGTTGACGGCAGCGGCGACGTCGGCGTCGGCAAAGACGAGCAGGGGGGCCTTGCCGCCGAGCTCGGCCGTGTAGCGGGCCAGGTTGGCGCCGACGAGGCGGCCGATGGCGCGGCCGGCCGCGGTGCCGCCGGTCACGTCGACCTTGCGGACGAGCGGATGGGCGGCGAGCGCGGCGCCGGTGGTAGTCCCCAGGCCCGGCAGCACGGCCAGCACGCCGTTGGGCAGGCCGGCCCGCTGCAGCAAGCGTCCCAGCAGCAGCGTCGTCAGCGGGGTCAGCTCGCTCGGCTTGACCACGACGCTGTTGCCGGCCGCCAGGGCCGGTGCCAGCTTCTTGACCGCGATCAGCAGCGGGTGGTTGAACGAGGTGATCTGCACGACGACGCCCAGAGCCACGCGCGTGACAAAGTTGTGCAGCTTGCCGCTCGTCGGCAGCACCGGCTGCTCCTCCGTCCGCAGCAGCGCCGCGTAGTAGCGGAACCACCGGACCAGCGACGGCACCTGCGCTTGCATCTCGGCCACCGCCCGCCCGGTCTGCCGCACCTCTAGCGGGATCAGCGTCGGCAGCGCCCCCGTCAGCTCCGCCGCACACCGCTCCAGCACGTCCGCCCGCTGCTGCCGCGGTGCCCGTGACCACACGCCCGACTCGTACGCCGCCTGGCAGGCCTTCACGGCGTCGTCCACATCCTCGGTCGAGGCCGTGTGGCTCCTGGAAATGTCAGTCGGTGAAGTTCTTTTTTTTTGCTTTTTTTCCTCCCTTTTTCTCCTTTTTCCTCCTTTTTCCTCCTTTTTCTCCTTTTTCTCCTTGTCTCTCTCTCTCTTCTCTGTTTCTTTTCTCCTCCCCCTCACTTACTGCGCAAACACCTCTCCAGTCGACGGGTCCTCAACATCAATCCTAAACTGTCAGCAGATGCTTCAACCGAACCGCTTCTCTACCGCTTCACACTTACAGCTCCCCTCTCCCCTCTCGCTCCTCGCCGTTGATCCAAAGCTTGTATGCTTCGCTCATCGTGTCCTTGTTTGGTCGTCATTCCCTGTCAGATGGCTTGTGCGAATTTCGGCTCAGAAGCTGTCAAATATCGGCTGCCCAAATACAGTGCCCCACATCTGTGCACTGTAAGTCCGACGAGAGTGTATTTTTAGACTATTCCACGCCCTATCTCTGCATTATCTACTCCGTACTCCGTATGCGACTAAATATTCCTTCACTTATCGCTCATATCGCTCTCGTACAGTTGCGCACACTTCCACTAACATGGGGAACGACTACACGAGCCCTCCAGTCGTTCACTCCGTCCGGGAAATTCTCGCTTTAAGACCAGAGCCCCGAAATATGGATCTGCCAGTTAATGCTGCTGGGAAGGCTCTCTGGCCCAAAATCTTACCAAACCCGCAGCTCAATGGCCTGTGATGTCAGCCGGAACGAATAATCCAGAGGACAGTATGGGCAGCTACCGTAAGCCTTCCAGTCGTATCCATTCTGACTCCGCCTTTCACTGGGACGGCTGCTTCTGCTGCTATTGATCCTTCCTCTGCGCAGCGCCACTTGCAACATGTCATACAGAACCACGTCAATGTCTGGTTTCCGGATAGCGATCGAGCTTGGCTCCTGCTGTTCTTTATGATCCTCGATTTCGCTCGTGTCAAATTTATCTACCGTCTGGTGCGGGCATATGTCAAGGCTGCCAATCCTTCCAAATGCATCTCCCAACGAGAGAGGCCTGCGGAACGAAACCACCGACAGCAGCAGGAATCGCTACAAGGAGGTGCATCACAGGTCCGAGAGAGGTGTATGCGGCTTTGCGGAGAGAGATATTCTTCCATGTCGACGATCAGCTCGGCTGGCAGCCGAACGAGCCCGCTGATGGGACTCTGCCGCGATGGACGACAAGCCCGCCAAAGCCGCGCGAAACGGTTGTGGCATACGTGGACCGCCCAAAGGCAAAAATGTGACTATGCGTTCCGTCGTCATTCGATGAAAGATGGCAGCGGGTGAAAAAGGGTGACGGATGAGAATGGTGACGGATAAAAGACAGCAACGAAAACATAAAGAGGTAAAATAGCAGACGTAATCACATTCGACGCAGATATATCCATACTTCCCATTTAATAGTCAGTAGTATAGTCAATGGTCGACAGGAATTATCCAAGCTACTCCGTACAGGTTCCAATTCAGCAAAGACTTCACAATCCACAATCTGTTGGGAGTACTGCCCAGAGCAGAGAAATATTTACATACGAATATATACAACGAATACCAGCCTCTCTCCCCCTCTTTGCTTCATCGAGCACCATACTAAGACGAAGTCAAGGTGTAGTGGGAGCTGCCGCTCGCCTTGTTCCAGCCCTCCGTGGCCATCACCTGGTAGTTCAAGGTGCCCAGGTCCAATCCGTTCTTCGCCCACTCGGCAAAGTGGTTGGCCACCGTGACCGTGCCGCCGCTGGTCCGCTGCGTCTTGCGCACAGAAATGTACTGCCAGAACGTCGACGATGTGCTCACAATCGACGGCTGGTTGACCTGCTGGTGCTTCCAGATCTCGTACGTGCTGCCATCGCTCGTGTACGAGCCGACCTTCTCGCCTTGCGCAGCACCGGCGCCGTTGCTGTATTCCTGGATATAGTACTCGACAAGAGGATTCTTGGACCAGCCATACACGGAGAGAAGCACGGTGCCTGCAGAGGCCGTGGTGCTGCCGGTAAACGTAATGCTCCTGTAGGATAGCAACGTCAGAGCAGGCGCAATCGACGAATCCTTTCGGTATGCAGTTATTACCTGTTTGTTCCCGTCGACCAGCCCTTTCCGACAACAAAATCGGATGCGCCCGAAAAGCTAACAGAGTAGCCATTGCTGGCTGCCTTGTAATTGACGGTGCCGCCGGTCGTGTAATCTTGATTATAGTTTGTGGCTTGGCGGGCGGCCAACACGTCCCGACTGCCGATCTCGAAGTCGGGAGTATCTGTGTCGACGGGAACTGCAGTGGCAGTGGAAACCACCGCAGCGGCCAGAAAGAGACGAATCAAGGAAATCATGGCGAACGAGAGAAACTAGGACGAAAAGCCTGGTGGGGAATTATAAGAGCGATGATGTGGTGGAAACAGGTTGAGACTTCTTCTCACTTTATTTGTACGCCAGCGTCGAACCGTTTATTGCGGGGAGCTATTCGGTGTCGTGCTCGTATACGGGTTTCGAAAGCCGGTTTCGAAACAGTTCTTCTCCACTCATCAAATAACCCTCCTTCCAGAACACCTTTCCGAGACACGCGGGAAATTACTGGGGCAGGAGATCCACGAGATGCGCAGAGGTTGGAATCGCTTGCGAATACGAAGTGCCACCGTCGCTACGCCTCAGAAAAGTGGACGTTCCGTAACTCGGAACACCATCAGGCTGAATTGGCAGCAGCGGCACCATCTGGCTGTCAGTATAGCGTTGTCATCGAAAGGTCGGATGAAACACCACAAATCGTCGGTTCCCGACACAAAGCCCGCTTTCATACACTCGGTTCGATTCTGTAGTCCGTAGTCCGTACTCCGTAAAGATACTTATAACAAGATAGCTTCTACTCCGTACGGAGTACGGGTAAATCCCCAGAGGCCAAAGCTCCTGTTTTAAATACTCGTGCATGTATTCATCAGTTGCCCGATTTGGAAACTCAGTATCAAGAAAGCTCCACAAGCCCATGGGATCTGCCTCCTTTTACTTCCGAGACTAATGACCTCCTCCCATTGGTCCAGACTTGGCGCTTCTTTCAGGTGATCTCTTCGGCCATGGCCACCAACAGCCTAGGGGCATATCGTCGTAGATGGCATTGAAGTTGCCCTCCGACCAGAGGATATTATACTGGTAAACCAAATCTACCTTGCGGTTCATAGCCCAAACTTCGTGTATCAACCTTGGCGAAAGGTCAGAGATTCTGAATCGCGACAGAACTTGGGTATCCCCTGGTCGTGCCAGAACTTTCAGCTGTGCGCTCCACCAAAGATCTTTTGAGGTGTCTGCTAGAAAATAATCCCGCACGGAAACAGTCACATTGTCCAGCGTGAACCAGGGGCCTGTGACCTCGCCTGTTACCATGCCATGCTCCCGAATGAGGTTGGCCGATGACCATTGGAAGCCTTCGCGCATCATTCGTGGAACATCAAGAGTGTGAACGACGATTATAGCAACCCAACTGGGACCATTACCTCCAAGTCCAGCGACAGTGGTGGGATACAACCGTGCACCTTTGTCAGCGAATTTAAACGTGATATGGTTGTGTCTGTCGCACTTTGGCTTCTTGAGAAGCATATTATGGGGGGAAAGTGCACACGGACGCCGGAAGACGGGCTCATTGTCTTTGCCTAGCATCATGTTTCTGATCGGGGCGCCATGGCTGCCGCTTTCCGTCTGCTTGGTTGGCGTCATTCCGAAACGAAATAATGGCGCGGGATCGGTTGAATGTTTTGTCTCGGAGCAGAGGGGCCAAGCGATATGACTATAAATATCGTGGGAGACTCGCCTTTTTATCGTAGAAATAACAGCTGGGCCAAGATAGTTGTTACATATTGTCCAAAGTAGGGGACAGCTTACTGATACTAGGCCTAGCGGAAAAGGACTTGGGTAGTTTTCAGTTCTAAGCAACGGTTTCTAGACGGTGGAATTTGCCATAAACTATGAATTTTTGAATGGCGAGATTGCGTCACTGCTTAGAGATGCTCATGGATGTAAGCGGATGGCATGACGATGTCCATCGTCAAAGGATTGGCCGGACAAGTACCAAGGTAGGTGATTGTCTCTAGGTCCCAAGGGCAAGCATGTTCTAGACATGAGCGTTGTTCGTGCTTGTCAGAGTTGCCTTTGGAAAGTGCCCCAAGCCAGACCGTGAGGGTCGCCTCGGCAAATGTGACGAGATATCTTGCTTCGACCACGTCCCCGCTTTCGGACGATTCCGCCTTCGCTACCAGAATTGTCACGAATCCCCCTTTTCTATTTAGCTTACACCTCTTGATCCGTGCCTGCAGACAAAAGCTAGAGTCGTTCTTTTTGTGTTCGTGTTAGTGTCTCCATCCACTCAGACCACTGTCATATTTGGTAGCTGAGCCAACATAGACATAGTTTTCCCGTCTTAGTGGGTAGAGGAACCTGGGCTTGAGAACCCAGGCGTAAACACCCATGGCGTTTGTGTCTTGCCACCCGATGCTTTGTAATTCTTCCGCTGTCGGTGATTTTGATGCGACTAAGATGTGCTTCGCTCGCGACGGAATCAAAGGGAGAAGTTTGGCTGCCCAGTCCCCTACCGACCTCGTGCTCAACACTCGTTTCCAAGAAGCCGTCATGTCCTCTTTCAGGAGCCGCTCTATGATGCGGTGCATTCGCTCAGTGAAAAAGCAGATTCTCGTTCACGTCGATTGGTCTATCCATCCAAACCCTCATCGGAAGCGGAAGACGTTGTGGTGACATTGATCTCTGTGGCCCTCGCTGTTGCCAATATTCTCAGCCGGCTTGTTACAGACGCGGAGTTTCGGCCCATCCGGCTAGCTATCACCTGTGTGTTCGGAACGCGACGATGCTTTACGAGCTCAAGCAGATATTCGTCTTCTAGCTCAGACCACCGTCCAGTTTTCACATATTTAACTTGGCTAATCAGCTCCTTGTCCGATTCCACTGCAGCTTTTATGACAGATTTATCTCGCCGAAGGCGCAAAGAAATCTCCCAAAATTGGCATCCTTTCTGGAGAAGTCCTCTTATCTGTTCAACATCTTCTGCTCTCAAAGCGGCAGACTTGGGATTTCGTGTTTTTGCCCTGTTGGTGTTGGTAGCATAGCACCTAGTTGGCATGAACGATGCCGGTATGTTGTCCACTATCCGACGGGATATGCGCTCACTTTTGACAATAGTTAAAATACGTATCGTAACGAGGCCCGATTGACGGGCATATAAGGCTGACATTTGACGGAATGTACGGACTAACCTACATTATAAACTTGAAAGTCTCGGAAGCCCTTTGATCATTACCATTTAACGATGACGTATGTCTGTGTTTTCGAGTTACAAACTAAATAGTAACTACAAGCAATAGTAAGCAGGATGCTACATATAAATAGTGCCGTATAACGAAGTACTGCCAGAGAATGCCAACCGTCCTTCATGTATCTTACTAGGTATACGGCCTAGCCCAGCTTGGACAGGCTGAAATCTGCTGAGAGGGCTTCCTGTTCAAAGATGTAATCTGATTAGTAGCTGAGCACCAGCCAAATGCGGCCAACATGAGCAGTTGGGGATTTATCTTGCAAGGCTTAGGCACCATCGTTCTGTACGAAATCTGCTCATGCCAGGCGAAAGAACTTTCCCGTAACGGTTTAAAACTAGGCTGTCAAAGTATTTTAGCGTAGTGAAGCTAAATACAATAATCCATCGGTAATGCATTACCTGCCTGCGGCACGACAGGCTTTACCGTAAGGTGCAATCACTTCACTGCTTACGTGTTCTCGCAGGCCCAGCTCGTTGTCCCAGCCTTGCCCAATCAATCACGAAAGCCGGCGACCTAAAGGCGGGGTCGTGGGATAAATACCGGGAGGAGGGGTCCTTACTCTTCCAAGAACTCACGTCTCCTTTTGTTTATCATCCTTCGTCGAGAGAGCGATGAGGGCCTAGTCCGAGACGGTGAGCACTAGAAGGCAAAGTGTCTGTTTTCCTTGACCCCCTGTACGCCATTCTGTTCATCTACCGAGTCGCACATCGGACTGGGCGCATATCTGAAACGTCTAACCAGACGTTTGCCGCCTGAGTGTCGATGGGTCTCATCCTTATTTGCTTTGCGATACTTCTTTCTATTGTTCTTCTTCTTGGCTACCTCTTCGTCTGTGCCATCCGTTTTGCAGAATATTGTGTGCTTACCATTATTTCGGAAATTTCTTGCATCTTCAGCGGCCAAGACCCTCCGCCGCATACTGATGATCCCCCCCCAGCTTTCGACTATACGCGACCGGTGTATCAACAGCGGCGGCCGGCTGTCCACATCCCAGCGGCCGTCATCCGTCCACGACCACCGCAGACCAACAGCAACAAGCCGTGCCACTTCCAGGCGAGCGGCCGTCGCTGTTGTTACGGCGTGTCCTGCCGCTTCTCGCACGATCCGGCCGTGATCGCCAGGGAAGCCCGAGACGGTGGCTCTTTGTCGCAAAAGGACGAGCTGGAGATACCGGCGATGACTTGGTTGCGCGAGCTGCGCGGCACTTGGGTGCAGTTTGCGGACGGGGCCGTGGTGTCCAAGGTGTCGCTGCCATCAGACTTCAGCGCCGTGCGTCTCAGCAACGTGCCGGTCGGCACGTCGGTCGTGCAGCTGCTCGGCTCGGCAGGCACCAGAGTGACGCGCGACCAGGTGCGGCCGATGCCGTCATGGGCACCTGCAAGCGAAGCCACGTACGACGCGACCGTAAAGGTCGAGGACCCGGGCTTTGCAGAGAGGGTGTGCACGAGGCTGAGCACGATCCCCAACAGCGCCGTGACGGCCGTACAGATCCGGGTGCCCATGCCAACGTGCCTCAGCCTGAACCGTATCGACGGCCGGCGGGTGCAATGCTCGTGGCTGCGGCCCGAACGCACTGCACGTCTGCGCTACCACGACCGTGACGCGGCCAACCGGGTCAAGAAGGCGTACGAGGTCAAGGCCTACCGGGACGTATTGGGACCGACGACCGGCAGTGCGCACATACAGGCGCAGAATGCAGCAGCCACGACCACACGTGGAAAGCGCGTGTACACGGTGGTCCTGAACGGACTGCCGTCGATGGTCGACAGTGCCGACGTGATCCTGACGGCCGTGGGCGATGGCAACCGGCCTCTGGACGTGCAGTTGGACGCGCCCAGCTACGAGGCCGTGCCAGAGATGGACACGACAGTCATCATGTCCATGTTCACGGCCATCGGGCCGCTGGAGGCGTGGAACAAGCGCGACGGAGCCGGCGGACGGTACGAGCGGGCGGTAGCAACGTTTGCCGACGAGGCCCACGCACGAGAGGCCGTCTCGTCTCTGAACGAGTGGCCGCTGCCGTTTGGCGACTACAGCGGCCGGTTGCGGCTGGGCGTCGAGCCGCTGTTCTCGGCCAGCTTCCGCGTGTCCGCGCGCATCTACGAGGCCGTCAAGGAGCAGCTGAACGAGCTGACCAGATCCAACGGCAGCCAGCCGCTGCAGCCGTGGGACCGGCGGTTTGTCCGGCTGGCCGTCCATCCGCCGCACGGGCTCTTCCGCATGGTCAGGCTCGAGGCCAAGGATCGCGAGGCGGTGGCCGAGGCCAAGGACGCGGCCGGGCGCATCCTCGCGGGCGACGTGCTGCGGTGCGATGGCCTTGACGTCTGGTGCGACGGCTTCCGCAATGCCAGTGGCCTCGCAGTGGCCCGGCTGACAAGCCTCGAGCGGATGCATGGCGTCGTACTGCTGCGCGACGTGGGCCGCTGCCAGCTGCGCGTGTTTGGGCCTGCGGCCGAGCATGAGCACGTCGCCCGAGCTGTGCGGACCGTCGTGGCCGACTCGTCCTCGTCCTCGTCGTTCGTGCACGCCATTGCCCTCGGCGACGACGGCTTCCGCTGGGTGGTCACGGGCGGCCTGCACGAGCTGCGACGGCAGCTGGGCCACGGAATAGTCGTCCTCGACGTCCGGCCGACCGGCAGCCGCAACCTGCTCATCTTGGGCGGCGCGGCCAACCACGCCACCGCCCTGCGGCTCGTCGCAGACCGACCGGCCGTCAGCAGCACGTCAGCCAAGGCTGGGGCCGCCTGTCCCGCCTGCCTCGACGAGGCAGACCGGCCGGTCGTCCTCGCTTGCGGCCACATCTACTGCGCCGACTGCTTCGGCAACTTCTGCGCCGCCGGCGCCGCCAGCGGCTCCGTCCTCTGCATCGGAGACGCCGGCCGCTGCCGCCAGCTTCTCCCCCTCGCTGAGCTGCACGCCAACTTGGCCTCGGATGCGCTCGAGGACGTGCTTGCTGCTGCCATGGACGACTACGTGCGCCGCCACCCGCAGCTGCTGCGCTGCTGCCCCACGCCCGACTGCGATCACGTCTACCGCATCGGCTCGGCTGCCGCGGCCGCCGCTGCTGGCACCAGCGACGCCGTCCACCTCTTCACCTGTCCCGGCTGTCGCGCCTCCACCTGCACGCTCTGCCACACAGCCCATCCCGACAGGCCCTGTGCCGTCCGGCTCGCCGCCGAGGCCGCCGAGGACGCCCAGATGCGCTTGGCCAAGGCCACGCTCGGCCTCCAGGACTGCCCGCGCTGCAGCGTCGCCATCGAGAAGAACGACGGGTGCAATCACATGACCTGCTATGTGTGCAAGGTGCACTTTTGCTGGAAGTGTCTGGCTGCCTTTGAGAACGACAGCGACTGCTACCAGCACATCCGGGCGCAGCACGGTGATATTTACGGCTGAGCCGGGTGGACGAGAGATGATGAACCTACAATGTGTACAGATTACTCGAATATTGCTGGCTCTAGATTGGTGTTATCAGTCAGTTGGAGTGGAGTCGATCAAATAGCGGCGGGAACTAACAGGACGTTATTAGGCCCAGCGGCTGGACTAGCTTGAGTTGAGAACTACGAAAGTACGGAGTACCTTGTAACTATCGCTGTAGCCCACTATGTATGCTATATAAGATATTATACCTCAAGTTAACCTATTTTATAGATGCATCCTCCCGTGCAGTAATTTAATTCGGAGCATACAAAGTATTCTCCGCTGTAATCGACTTTCCCTCTTATCAGCTCGTGTGTGTGGAGTCGTAAGTGGGAGTTGACAATGCTGAATTATTAAAATCCTGGCCATTCGTATCTTGTCTGTGACGCCCGATGATCATGAAATTGAGCATGTCCCCGGTTTACGTTCCATGCTTTTCGACCTATCGTTTTACTACGTCCTATGTAACGTATGGCGGTGAATACGTGTCCCCTTGTACTCCGTAGAAGAAATAAAATAAAGAAATTTCGGCCCGTTCCTACGTAGAAAAAACATCCCCAAAAGTCACGCAACACCTTCTAAGCATACTTCAGCCAAGATGTCTTCGTCTCCACTACCTACAGCACCGCTCATAGATGCGGCTGACCCGGTCGTACCCTCAGAGACTGTGGCTCTCCCGCAGGCCTGGGCTAACCAGGAACTTCACGAGGTGGGCCATTCTACGCCACTCGTCCTTTGTTGTCTGTATTGTACTCAGTCCAAATGTGTCTTTGCATAGGAAGCCGATGATGACTCTGCATTCGGTGACGACATGTCCAGCTTGACAGCCTCGCTATCGAGCAGCATTTTCCGCTACCGTACAGTGAATGGCCGGACATACCATAGCGAGCGCGGAACAGGAAAATATTAGTATGACAAACACTGTAGCCCCTCCTCCCTCCCCTCTCTGCTCATCGTAAGTAGTGCCGCAAACGACGAGAAGCAGAGTCAGCTTCTTGACATTTTGTAAGTCTCTCATCTTTCTGTTACCTGTCTTGGTCCTGTTGGCTATGGACTAAAACGAAACAAGGCATCATGCTTTTACCCTTGCCATTGATGGTAAGAGTCACCTGGCACCCTTGCCGAACGATGTTAAAGTAAATAATCCTTTTTTGTGCTGGTAGTAGATGGACTCTTACACTAACACGGATTAGAAAGTCCTCGATGTCGGTACGGGAACCGGTATTTGGGCTATGTAGGTCCTGTCCTTTTCCAAAAGATGTGGATCATAGACTAACTTGCACACAGTGAGTTTGCCGACGAGTACCCAGAGGCCGTAGTAGTTGGCTTTGACCTATCGCCCATCCAGCCGGTATGGGTTCCGCCTAATGCCAAATTGTCCGTATCCTCTCTTGTGTTCATCTTCCTCCTTCATACATACGGTGTAGCTAACTTGATAGTCTGGTTGACGACTTCAACGCCGAATGGCTATATGGTGACGACAATGACTACGTCCACCTACGCACTCTGGTTGGCTGCGTTTCTGACTGGACAAGCCTTTTCAGCAAGGCCTACGCCAGTCTGAAGCCCGGTGGCTGGGTCGAGTCCTACGACAACAACGGCGGCTACCAGTCCGATGATGGCAGTCTGACCAAGAACATGGCTCTCTACCAGTATAAACACATTTTTATAGAGGCCTTTAAGAAGATGGGCCTCAACGCTCGTACTATGATTGTTGACGACGACATTCAGAGAAAAGCAATCGAGGAAGCTGGCTTCGTCAACATCCACGAAAGGCTGGTCAAGATCCCGACGTCCGAGTGGTCCAAAGACCCAAAGCTAAAGGAGATTGGAACCTTTGGGCGTGTCGCTCTCCAGGATGTCGAGGGCCTTGTTGGCCTCTGTGCTACGGAACTGGGCTGGTCAAAAGAAGAGATCATAGTCTACTCCGCCAATATACGAAGGGAGCTTCGCAATCCTAGTATCCATAGCTACTTTCTGGCCAAGGTAGTTTGGGCCCAGAAGCCACTTAACAACTGAGCCTTCTGTTGGGCCCCTCTCTGTACTTGCGTCTAGGCGCCTGAATGACATGATCGCTCTACAAGCACATTCAGATTTTTCTTATAAATCTGCCCCCCCTTCGTTATTTCCGTGATATGTGTATTGGCGTGGTCGATCGTTGCAGTTGGACATTTACGACAGAGCTCGATAATGTTGGTGCGGGTAGTCGGATCGCGGTCAAAAGTGGCATAATTGTACGGAGTAGATATCGATCATTCAGCGGTGGGGAAACTGGGCATGAACTCTCGATGTGCCCGAGCGGTCGTGCTAGATTAAAACATGTTTTAGCACAGAGATCGACGCTGGAACCAATCCTAAAAGAGGGCGCAGCATGTGGACCTGGCTGTTCGAGCTCACTTCCTCGTGATTGAACCCTTCACAACCTGAGGCCCTTCTGTGTATCTCTGGGAAGCCTAAAGGAGTCTCCACCTGTAGGGATCCATATTTCGTGATTTTGGTATGCTCCAAGATTGTGGCTTCCAAGGCGTGGGCAGAATGTCAAGGGCACGTCCGCCTCTTCCAAAATGTCGACCAGGTGTCGAGCAGCTCCGGGAGAATTTCAGAATCAAGGGACTTCTCGGTCGGCAAGCCTTCGTTTCCTCGAGAGTATAAGAGTCTGGGAAACCGTTAGTCCATGACTTTACCGCATCCCCAGTATACATGGCCGAGCCTGGCTTTACACTGTCGGTTTACCGATGCCGTCTATTCTGTGCATAGGGTTTGTTGTTTTCTTGTTTTTGTTTTTGTTCCATTCTGTTTAAAGACAAGGTATGTTACATAAGGGTTAGGTCACGTGGTTGGGAAGCCTACCTTGTGAGAAGCCGCCTCGTGATCGGCTCGTCTCCACAACACGTTTTAGGCAAGCAGCCGGAGTGAAAGTCCAAAACTCTTGTCGGTCACTCGTCACCCGTTGTTACCATTATCACCAGATTGTCGGATGGT
Organism: Leptographium lundbergii; assembly: GCA_001455505.1. Taxonomy (NCBI): domain Eukaryota; kingdom Fungi; phylum Ascomycota; class Sordariomycetes; order Ophiostomatales; family Ophiostomataceae; genus Leptographium; species Leptographium lundbergii. Next base: position 15,702 of record LDEF01000096.1, read on the forward strand.
CCGAAGGATTCGATCTTTGGTTGTGGTTGACATTAGCGTAAATACGGAGTACTACTCGTGATTGCTACTAATCTCTCGGCAATCCTTCGGCAATCCCGGCAATCTTTAGCATAGTCCAAGTGGCAGACGGTATCGCAAACCCACTTGCTGAACGTTGTTGCTTGTAGTCCGTAATAATCTGTACTTATCTGCAATGGCTCGGTTTATAAAATATATCATGTGATCTGTCCCTCATTGAGGCAATATGTCTACTTCACCCGTGTTAGATGGATTTGACGAACTAACTGGGGTAATCACGTCATGTTCACCTTATTGTATGCACTCGTACTCACTTCATCTAGCGGCCGTACAAAAATTATCATGTTCCAGAACAGCTGCTAAGATCAACCAGCCAGCCACTGATGATGCACTCATTTTTCCGAGCACTTGATAGCGGACTTGGTCAGAGTGAGTATTAATAGAACCAGCTAAGCTTATCTTGCACATTATCGGATAACACGCTGTAGGAGGGGCAGCTCAGTGGGGTTTAGTGTTTGCTGCAGTTTAGCTCGTAGTGAGAAAAGAAGCTCTGGGCAATCGCCATAGACAAAGCACAAAGGTCATTGTGCCTGCGCAGTCAATTCATCGTGAAACGTGCGAGCGATTCCTTATTTCTACTTCTACCGCACTTCTGGATTCACGAAGGCTCTACGACGACCCGATACCCGTCCCAGTCCCAGTCACACTCTGCATCCAGCAGCCATCCGGCAGCCATGGCGACAAGCAACAAGGTCGTCGACGTGCACACGCACATGTACCCGCCGGCCTACGTGCGGATCCTGGAGTCGCGCGACGACATTCCGCTGATCCGGCGGTTTGCCGGGGCCAAGGACCCGCGCTACATCATCCTGCCGTCCGAAGCCTCGGCCGACGAGATCAACGACACGGTGACGACCAAGGACACGGCCAACCTGCCGGGCCGGCCGGTCACGACACACTACTCTTCGGTGGCACAGAAGATCCACTTTATGGACACGCACAAGATCGACATCTCGGTCATCTCGCTGGCCAACCCGTGGCTCGACTTTGTAGCGGCCGAAGAGGCCGCAGCGACGGCCCAGACGGTCAACGGCGACTTTTCGTCCATGTGTGCGGCGCATCCGGGCCGGCTCTTCTTCTTCGCGACGCTGCCGCTGACAGCGCCGCCGGCCGCGCTGCTCGAGGCCGTGGCCCACGTCAAGATGCTGCCGTACTGCCGGGGCGTCATCCTGGGCACCACGGGTTTGGGCAAGGGCCTCGACGACCCGGAGCTGCTGCCGGTGCTCGCGGCCCTGGCGGCCAGCGAGCTGCCTGTCTTCTTGCACCCGCACTACGGCCTGCCGAGCGAGGTCTGGGGCCCGCGTGCCGCCGAAGAGTACGGCCACGTGCTGCCGCTCGCCCTCGGCTTCCCCATGGAGACCACCATCGCGGTCGCCCGCATGTACCTCGCCGGCGTGTTCGATGTCGTGCCCGGCCTCCGCATGCTGCTCGCCCACAGCGGCGGCACCCTGCCCTTCCTCGCCGGCCGCATCGAGAGCTGCATCGTGCACGACGGCCACCTCGTGCGTGCCGGCAAGGTCGGCCCCCAGCGCCGCACCATCTGGCAGGTCCTCCGCGAGCAGGTCTACCTCGATGCCGTCATCTACTCCGAGGTCGGCCTGCAGGCTGCCGTGGCTGCCAGCGGCGCAGATCGCCTCATGTTCGGCACCGACCACCCCTTCTTCCCCCCGCTCAACAGCGACGAGCAGGGCGTCTGGGAGAGCATGACCTGGAACCTCGAGGCTGCCAAGAAGGCCCTCGGCGACGGCAGTGAAGAGACCGCTGCCGTCATGGGCGGCAATGCAGTACGCATCCTGAAACTGTACGGGGACAGCTGAGCTGAGAATATGGGTACATAGTAGAGGAAATAAAAAGCATTGTAATCGTGCTCGCTCGCGTCGTAGTCAATAAGAGCGGACAAATATACGACAGTCATCATGTTTGACAGTAGATACAATCCTTCTTCCTTTGGAACAAAGCTGTAGGGATGTTTTTGGTGAGAAAAATATAGTACTCCGTGTAGGATTCGTTCACAAACTGTGAGCAACCTATACCATACACAAAGATGAGGCAAGAGTGGAGGCGCCTGCGCACACGGGACGACGTCGAACAATCTCTATTTTTGCTATGTGTCTGGCCGGACTGTATGCTTACATCTTCAGGCCGAGGCGGTGAACGACCTCCAGCAATATGATGATTTTCTCAGAGCCGCTATCGGAAGAAGCAATAGCCATTGCTTCTGCGGGGTTTCATCTCCGAAGTCTATGGGAAACCAAAGCCGTGTTCGGGATCTGTTTAACCGCCTTGCGGAATTTCCTCTTGGTTACCAACGATGCTGAAGAGCTGGCACAGTTTCTGTATCGGTAGTTTTGGGGGGATGTATCCAGATAGGATCGGACCTTGTAGTTGGCGGGTAGGGCGTCGCGGAAGAGTACCGTACGTATTCATCTTGTGATGTGTTTGGAAGATGCTTGCATCAGAAATAAAAGTCCTCAAATTCGAGAGCACCCACTCATCCTTACCGCCACCGGACAGAAAGATACTAAAGGTCTTTGTATTCAACTTTTTATTGGCAAGGACGCCCTGCAGATAGCACGAGTTTCCCAATGCTAGGTAGCTACAGACCAGATATTTATGACACTTCCGACGACCTCGTGGCCTTGCAGGCTACAATGCAGCCGTGATGACAATGCTCTCATTCCGTGGATATACTTCTGAGCTTCTCTAGGAGGACGATGCCTACGGGACTCTTTGCCGCCAGCGTGGACTTGTTGACCGATGCGACCAGAGCTGAATTTTCTGGATCGACTACTGCGTAAGATCATGGACAAAAACCAGCAGGCCGCAATTCGTTTGACGAACAAGAAATATGCAGTGTTTGTAAGCGGAGATCTTGGCGGCTAGGCTATAGGAATCGGGAATCGGTGGCGGAGATGCCCAAAAAGAGGCGTCTACCCCACTTCCGCCCGGCGGCACATTCCCGGACCGTGTCCAAGCCAGCAGAGATGAGTCAGCAGGCCAGTCGCTGCAAATATAGCCACCCGATTTCCATAATTAGAATTCAAGACTGCGATACTTGGCGATATGCTTCACGACGTGTTATCTGGAGTTGTACGTCGTAGGGAAAAATCTGACTGCTTCCCCACATCTTATTCGCCTTCGCCGGCGGCCAGGGTAGAAATATATAAACTGCTGCGAACCACAAAATGTCGAATGTCCATAACAGCTGCAATGGGGAACGTGTCGCGTGTTTTTCCTGCAGAACTCCTCCGTTCGTCGTCTGCTTTGTAAAAATTTTCCAAGCGGCCCTTTTGCTGTACGCCATCGCTACGGTAGCTCCCTATCTATCTGGGCACAGTGGGAAGATGGATGCAGGCATCATTCGAGCTGCCTTATCGGCTCGGCTTGATTGCCAGGGGCGCTAAAAGGGTTGTGCCCAGACAGTGTGGAACCAAAAGAGGAAGGCCAGATAGCGAGCATCATATAGAGGGGCGTTGCAGTGTCCATAAATACTGCTCCCGTGTCGGGCACTGTAGCTCTCTCTGGGCCGAACAAGCTTTGGCGCCCTTTCCCCTCTCTCTTCTTTCGAGGCTTCCTGCAAGAGCTTCTTCTCGCGAACCAGCAGAGCAATGATGGCCCTCAGGCTCCATGAACGGTGGGCGGCCGTGCGGCAGGCCTGCTCTAGCTGGAAGGCCTTCAAGGAGTTTGCAGAGGTCAAGACCACCGAGCTGGAAGAGCACAGCCATCCCGGACGCGACAGCCGCTGGTCCAACGAGGATTTGGACCCGACGCCACCGGCAAAGCGCACCTGGACCTGGATCAACTATGTCAACTTCTTCGTCGGCCTGTCCTTTGGCAACTGGACCCTTGGCAGCACCATGACCGGCATTGGGCTTAGCTGGTGGGAAGCCATTGTCATTATCTTTGCCTCGCAGCTCATTTCCAGTCTGGCCATGTTCTTCAATTCGCGGTGTGCCAGCGCCTATCACATCGGCTATCCCATCGTCGCCCGCAGCGTCTTTGGCATGTGGGGAGCCTTTTACGTCGTTGCTGCCCGAGCTATGCTGGCCATCCTCTGTAAGTCGCCTTCTGTCAATACTTGCCCACGCGTCCAAGAAGGCAATGCTAACATCAGTCTCTAGGGTATGGAATCCAATGTAAGTATTGCCATACAGCAACCCACCTTCGCCACGTGCTGCATCCTCCTAACCTCTCAACATAGTATACTCGGGAGCCAGCTTCCTAGCTATCATACTCCGGTGCATCTTCGGCGGCGGCTACACAGACATCCCGAACCACATCCCGGCCAGTATGGGCATCACCAGTGCCGGGATGCTGTCATTCTTCCTCTTCTGGCTGATCCACATGACCGTCACGCCCTTCCGGCCGTACCAGCTCCGTGCCTTCTTCTGGATCAAGGTGGTTGTCATGATGCCGGCCGTCTTCGGCCTCTTCATCTTTTGCATGGCAAACACCAAAGGAAACCTGTCCTCCATCATCCCGTCCACGTACAAGGGCAGCAGGGCCTGGTTTATCATCTATGCGATCAACGCGGGAATGGGCAACACGGTACGTTTGAGAGCTGCACCGTGCTGAAGCGACATGGGACTGACGTGATGCTCGGCGCTCGAAAACAGGCTACCCTGATCACGAACCAGCCCGACATTGCAAGATGGGCAAAGACCAAGACTTCGCCCATGTGGTCGCAGCTGATTGCCCAGCCAATTGCTGTCACCATCTCAGCATCGCTCGGCATCCTGTCCACGGCCGCCATCAACAACTCTTGGGGGCTTGAGCTCTGGAACCCGTGGGATCTTCTGTCGGCCATTCTCGACCGCTACTGGAAGTCGAGCACGCGCGCTGCTGTCTTCTTTTCGGCCGTCACCTGGTCTGTCAGTATTCTTGGCACCAACATCGCAGCAAAGTATGTCATCGCCTGGCCTCGTTGCGTTCAATATGGGAATGTTCGCACACTAACTGCTCCCTTCTCAGTATGATCCCCTTCGGCTCTGACTGCACCATGCTTTTCCCGAAATACATGACCATCCCGAGAGGGCAGCTGCTCGTCGAGTGTCTCGCGTTCGCCATCTGCCCGTGGAAGATTCTCGCCTCCGCCAGCGTCTTCACCACTTTCCTGTCTGGCTACGGGCTTTTCATGGCGAGTGTGGCAGCCATCATGATCTGTGAGTATTGGCTCCTGACAAAAGGCAATGTATATGTCGGGAACCTATATGATCCCGGCAAGAGCAACGTACGCTACTACTACTCCAAGGGGTGGAACATCCAAGCGTACTTTGCTTATATTGTCGGAATCGCCCTCCCATTCACCGGCTTTGTCGGAACTCTGGGACCCAAGGTCTCTACGGCGGCCGCACGCATGGGAGACTTGGGCTGGTGTCTTTCCTTTATTAGCAGCTTCATCGTTTACTACGTTCTCTGCCGGATCTGGCCAACCGAGAACCAAAAGCTCATCCGGCAAAGCGGCCTCAAATGGGAGGAGCTTTCGAGCGATGAAATCGTGGCCATTGATGGAACTGCCATGGTTGAGGACGGCTTCGGTATTCGTACCGGGAACGGGACGGTTATTTATGATACCATGGATACAAAAGGTGTGCGCGGCTGAAACAGAGTCTATGTGTTTAGATTTAGCATTATTGTATGTATATCAACGTGTATGACTGTAATTGCCTGGCCTCGACAATTGTGAAATAGTGGTCGTTGTATTTGCTCCGAGCTAAGAGGCCGAAGCTAGATATCACTATATTGTAACACTTTGCCGTTACTTACTTTCCAAGTATTCTTCACCACTGGACCAATAACCGTTACTATGCGATGTATGATCAATGACGCAAGAGGGTATGCTTTGCATTCGTAGGGCTGCACGAAGGGCATGCCAGCCCCGTGCTTTTCATTATACATCTTTAATAAGTATTGATTGAATGTTCAATTGCTAAAAGTAGTAAACACGAATGGCGAGTCCATCTCTAGACTTTTATAGTCAGGTGACGAGATTCCACATCATGTGACATTCCACGTGTTCGTTAGCGCCTTTTGCCACTGTTTCTTTGGACGCTAAGATTCGGTGGTCGACGATTGCTGCAAAGTTGCAGACCACAAGTCTTTGCATCACGATCTAGCCATGACCAAGAAGAACAGCACAGATATGCCGGCCGAGAAGCCAGCCGACACGCCGAAAGAAGAGCAAAAAGAAGAGGCGAAGATGGAGCCGGTCGATCGAATGGCGCGGTTCCGAGCGCTGCAGGCGCGGGCGAAGACGTCGACGGAGCAGAATCTGAAGGCAGCAGCGGCGGAGACACAGAAGCTGACGGGTGACGCGTCGGAGCTGTCGTCGCTGCGGCGGAAGCGGACGGTGGCGACGCACAACATCATGAAGGCGGAGGTGGAGGACGCGGGCGGCGACTTTGAGCGCAAGCGGGCGTGGGATTGGACGGCAGAAGAGAGCGAGCGATGGGACAAGCGGGTGCGAAAGAAGGAGGCACACCGCGACAACAACGCGTTCCAGGACTACCGGCAGGAGGCCCACCGGGTGTACAAGCGGCAGCTAAAGCACAACCTGGCGGCGCCAGACCTGGAGCAGTACACGCGCGACAAGCTCTCGGCGGTGGAACGAGCGGCCGCAGCCGGCACGCTGGAAATTGTCGAGACGGCCGACGGCGAGCTGATCGCGGTGGACAAGGACGGAACGTTCTTCTCGGCGGCCGAGTCGACGTCGTTTGCGGAGAACCAGCCGAGCCGCGAGGCGGTCGATCGGCTGGTCAACGATCAGCGCAAGGCCGACGAAGCTGCCCAGCGAAAGAAGCGCGAGCGGCTGGCCAAGAACGGCGACGATGCCGACGTCACGTACATCAACGAGAAGAACAAGCACTTCAACCAGAAGCTGGCCCGCTTCTACAACAAGTACACGGCCGAGATCCGCGAGAGCTTCGAGCGGGGAACCATGATATGAGAGAGGGCGGGTGTAAGAACGGGGAAGACGTGTATGAAGAGATTGTCAGCATCATCAGCTTTCGGCTGAAGGGGAACATGGCTTTTATTATTGTATGGGTTTTATTTTAGCTTAGAATGGGCGCACCGGCCACAAGCGATTTTGTTTCCGTTCCTAATTCGTTCTTTCATTTTTTTTGGTCTAATGTACAGAAAAAGCCGGTCCAGGCGCCTGCTTCACAGCATGCCGTTGCGCCAGGCCCGTTCGGCCAGCTGGACAAGCTGGTCGACCTCGACGGGGCCGTGGACGGCGTCGTCGCTGAGGGCCTCGACGACAGCATCGGCCACGTCGTCGGCCCTGAGCGGCTTGGTGACGGCTGAGCCGAGAATGCCGGAAAAGACACCGCCGGCGGCGCGGTTGAAGAGGGCGCCGGCGCCGACGAGGGCGGCGAGAGGCACCGTCAGCGGACGTGCGGCCGCGTCGTAGAGAAAGGGAGCGCGCACAAAGACGGGGCGGTGGAGTGGCGAGGGAAAGGACGAGGCCTCGGGGTCGGCGGCGGCGGTGAGCAGCCGCTCGGCCTCGCGCTTGGAGCCAATATAGCGGGCCGGAAGCACTGGAGCGCCTGCAGCAGCCGAGATGTAGGCAAAGGCGTCGACGCCGGCGTCAGCAGCGGCTCGGGCGACCAAAAGGGCGCTGTCGCGGTTCATTGTCTCGTAGGTCATCTGCGGAGACGAGGACGAGGACGACGAAGCCGGTTGAACCTTGTCTTGTCTGCCTTGGCTGCCAGCCAGCATCTTGCGCACGCCCTCCAGCGGCGAGTCCTTGCCTGACAGCACGCCCTTGTAGTCGGCCTCGAGCAGGATGCCTAGGCTGTGGACGGCGTAGTTGGCGCTCCGGAACAGAGGCGCATACGTCTCCGGCCGGAAGATGTCGGCACGCTCCCACGACACCTGGCGTGCCCATGACGGCGCGGCTGGCGAGCCCGTCACGGCCTTCCATTGCGGCTCTCCAGAACGGCTGACAGGGGGGAGGAAGAGCAGACAGGGTCAGCCTGCGAGTGATTGGAAGCTGGACAGGTAGAGAGATCAGAGGACTCGGACACTACGCAACCCACCTGATCGACGTCACGTCCCAGCCACGAAGCACGCCGGCCTTGCAGATGCGCGAGCCCAGAAAGCCGTTGCCTCCACAGACAATGAGCTTCTTAGCTGCTGCTGCTGATGACGCCATTGCGTCTCTCTCGGTGTGCGAAACGTTTCCCTTTGCTTGACAGGAGGCCAATCAAGACGGGAGACTGTGCAGAGGGCGCTCTATGTGGCCGTGCACTCGAGCTGTGTGTGCATGGGTGCTCGTGTAATAGCTGCTGGCAGAAAATGATGATCGTATCATTTGTGTTAGCTGAGCTCTGGCAAAGCTTCTGGTGGGGTCGATGCGGTGGTGCACGGACCACAGTGCGTTGTGGCAAACAAGGGCGGAAAAACTGTATTTCCACTTCACTAACCTGCAACTCTGAAATACAGTCCTCTCCAAGCTTTCAAGCAGCACCGAAAGACGACACACGTCTCTTCCCACCATCAGCGACCTCGACGGGCATGGCTCCACCCAGCGGCGTCGGCAAGCGCGTCAAGGGCTGCCAGGTATACCGGCCGTTCATCTACGGGACCACAGCGCGGCCGTTTGATGCCAAGACGAACCCGAAGCCGCCCGGCGTTCCGGACGACCACACGCACTCGTGGCAGGTCTTTGTGCGGGGCGTGGACGACACGGACATTTCGTATTGGCTGCGGCGCGTGCAGTTCAAGCTGCACGAGTCGATTCCGAATCCTGTGCGAAGTGCGTTGCAGCCTTGTCTTCTTGTGTTTTTTCAATACTGACCGGCGGCAGTGATTGACGGCGTGCCGGGCAAGCCGTTCATGGTGCAGGAGACGGGCTGGGGCGAGTTTGAGATCACGCTCAAGCTGTACTATGTGTCGGAGAGCGGCGAGAAGCCGCAGACGCTGTATCACCACCTACGACTGCACCCATACGGCCGCACGGACGAGGAGCGTGAGGCGATGCGCGAAAAGGGCGAGATTCCCGCGTGGACGTACGAGGAGCAGCTGTTCAACGAGCCGTACGACGCCTTTTACGAGATCCTGACGTCGGGGGCGCTGGCCGTGCCCCGAGGGTCTGGCAGCGGAGCGGCCGGCTCGTCGACGCCCCTGACGCCCATCAGCAAGCGCAGCGACGGCGGTGTGCTGTCGCGCAGCGCCATGGTGCCGCTGACGTCGGGCGAGGGACAGCCGTACAGCCGCGAGACGGAGCAGCTGGAGATCCAGAAGCTCAAGGATGCCCAGGTGGCCGTCCAGGGCATGACGGAGAAGCTGCTGGCCGAACTGCGGGCCAAGGAGGAGCGGCTGGCCAAGCTGAAAAAGGACGCCACCGACGCCATTGCAGCAGGTTGACAGGCGGCCGAGAAGCAAGACGGACGAGAAGAACGACACACAACGAGACAGCCGGAGTCGGCAGATGCAGTCGAGTCGCGGTCACTGCAGAGATGCACACATGCACATCGCAGCGTGACGACACTGCAGCCATCTTTCCGAAGCAGATGGTCGAAACAGTATAATCCGAGCCCAGACGGGCATCGACAGAGATTAAGTCCATGTAAGATGATACACAGAAGATATGAAAAGCAAACAACATGGGTATATGGCCCGATATTCTCCCGCGGGTTCTTTCAAGCGCCCAAATGCAAACCACCACGTGTCCTGATTACGTTGCGTGCAGCCCTGCTGCGGAAGATTAAGACGGAAAAGACTGTACAAGAAGACAAGAAGACAAGAGCAAGAAAGCACTCGATACTTTCAAGCATAGCTCTGCGATAGGTCCAGCGGGATCACCGGACGACTGGTGAAGGAACAGTGCCCGAATGCGCCGTTGATGTTGTCATGGTCGTGGCGGGATGCAGATACCGGACCCCAGGCAAGTGGGCGCAACCACATTGGCAGAGGCCCGGCGCTGCTGTCACCGCCATCACGATTGTCACCAGTGACCATGGTTTCAGCGATCTCGTCGGGCAACGGGTGGCATCTGGCACTAATGACGGCACTGCAGGAGCCGCCAGGAAGGAAGAGCGGGTTGACGACGGGGTGCTTTTGGCCGTCAACAGCGGTGGTGGCGGTCAAAGCCGGTGGCGAGCAGCGAGCCCCGAGGCCAAGCACGAGGACAGCCAGGGCCAGAAGAAGTGCGAGGAGGATGACGAGGCCGAGAGAGCTGAGGCCGAAAAGGGAGGGAGAGGACGATGACGAGACGACGACGATTACGCTGGAGCCGAGGACAAAGTGCAGAGCAGCAGAGAGCAGCAACAGCAGAGTGGCCCAAGGCAGCGGCAATGTCAGGTAGAGGGAGGAAGTCTGGAAGCCTCGCGGGCGAACAGAGACGCGCAACGGTCGACTAGGACGGCCGCGGCCAGGCGGCGCGACAGCAGCGAAGAGGGCGGATTCGTGGGCCAGAAAGTAGACGGACAGGTGGCCGTGGACCAGGGGATAGAGAATGGAGAGGCCGAGATGGGGCAAACCGGCAAGGAGGGAGAAGGAAGAGGACGAGGAGGACGACGAAAAGACGGTGCGAGTGATGTGGCCAAAGGCACCGAGGCCAGTGCTGCGACCAATGATGGCGACGACAAGAGCAGCTGCAGCGAGGCCGACGAGGATGCACCAGACGAGAGCGGCAACGAGCCAACGTGAGAGCGACAGGGCGCGAAACCAGCGAGGAGGTGTGGTGGAAAGCGATGCGGGCTGAACGGCTTGTGTCTGCCACCGGCCCTGCAGGACGTCGGCCTTGGACAGCAAGCAGGCCTGGGCCGTGGTCGGGTCGGGGTCGCGGAGAAACGAGGCGACGGCATCGCCGAGAGTGACGAGGGGAAGGTGGCGAGAATGGAGGCCGTGGTGGCGGATGCAGTTATGAAAGAGGATGCCGACGAGGCAAATGGCAATGAGGCCGTGGAGACCGGCGACCACAGCGAGGACGGTGGTGTTGACGAAGGAGACGGACGACGACGAGACCGAGGCCGAGACTATGGATCCCTGCAGGACTGCGAGCATCAGTGCAGCCGCCATGACGACAATCGAGACGATGGCCTTGTTGCGGCCTCGGCCAGCCAGCAGACGATATGCCGTGTTTCGCAGCGACGGCACGCCGACGTCCAGCCAGCGACGCCGTGCGTGTGCCTCGTCGATGTCGGCTCGCGTCGGACTGCTGCCGACGGTCTGCCAGACAAACTGCGCGCTTCCCAGGCCAGCCGTCGTGGCGATGGCGGTCAACGCCCGCAAGAGCAGTCGTGGAGCCGTGGATGGGCACGTGACCCCACAAGTTCCTCGCAGCAGCACCACGCCCACAATGGCCGCAGCCGAGAGCAGGAACGACAGAACCGCGAGCCCGGCGAGGCTGCGGTCGACAGACGTCGTCGTGGCTCTGCAGAGGAGGCCGAGGTTCCTGTTTATCGTCCAGCTTCGGTTTCTCTTCCCCCAGTGCTGTCCCTTTTCGTTGTTGCCCTCCAGCATCAGCCGGTCCGATCGGCCGGCCGACGAGGCCGTCGTGCTCTGTCGGTCGAGGTCGGCCCCGAGTTCTCTGTCGTCGTCTTCGTCTGCCAGCCGGCCTGCCTGTCGTCTCTCGGCCTGGCGCTGGGCCACCGACTCGGGCGTCTCGCCGCGCAGATAGTTGACGACATAGTCGGGCACCAGCGACCGGTCAAAGCTGCTGCCACTGCCACTGCCACTGCCGCTGACGCTTTCGCTATATGCTCCTCGGAGATGACCGAGCCGGCCGAGCGGCTGCCACGTCGCCGGCCGGACAGCAGCAGACGGAGGCGGGTGTGCTGCCGCTGCTCTCTCGGCTGCCTCGTGATCGTCTTCCTCGGCTAGCGTCAGGATCGAGTCCAGCGTGCCGATGCTCTGGAACGGCCAGTGAACCGTCTGTCGGCTTCGGGTGCTCCTGCTGCGCTTTCGGACCGCCGGAGGCGTCGGGCTGCTGCGTTCCGCTCGCTCGCTCGCCTTCCTGGGCGACTTGAAGTGCTGGAACGGCCAGTCGCCATGGCCCCGTGGCGACAGGTCCATGGTCTCTTCTGCTGTCTTGGACATGGCTGTCTCTCTGCTTGTGGGCTGCGTTCTCATTCAAGATCCAAGATCGGCGACATCAGGCATGCTACGTCTTTCCTGTGGCAGATCCCGGTTTACATACGTCGTACGTCGTATCTGGCAGTACGGGGATCCGAATCCACCTCGAGGACGGCATTGTCTGCCATTCTCCACTCGGTGGGACGGGCCAAGAAAGTGAAAGAAAAAGTCCGACTGGCTGTTCTACCCTGTTTTCCGCTCCGAAGATCCATCGTCACATAAACCCCTGGTTTAAGGGGGTGTTTGGCCCTGCAGAGTATGCGCAAAAGGCGCAAAAAACAGGGGTCTGTTTGAGCTGGTGGGAAAGGAGCTAAGCAATCTGCTCAGCAGACCAACCGCTGGCGTTCCCGCACCTGCTTCAGCGCGCTTCCGGTGCACAGCCTTGTTTGGGCCTGATCCTTCGGCCCGGACGGCGTGAAGACGAGGCTGTGCGGGAAGACCGAGAACCATTGCATATGCACAAGACGGAAGGGAATGCATTGTGTGGGCGTGAAACAGGAGGAGGATGGGTGCGAGAAAAACAACGAAAAGGAAACAAACAGAGAAAGAGAGACAAATTGGGTACTCTGAAAGAGTTACAGAGTATCTTACGTCAGGCGATGCAATCGTGACAGATGCCCTGCTTTTTGAAACAGTGGCGCTCTTCAACCCTCGCCTGCCTGCCTGTTTCGGCTTTGCAGTAGCTGACGACTATCCCCATAATAAAGGGGAGAGAGCCCACCGACCCATTATCAGATGGACGAGTGCCCATCAGCCTGTTCTCCGTCTGGCTGCGGCTGCTGGAACACGCCAAGAGGATCATTCATGCACACACTGCCGTATATGCGGCACGCTGATCGCTCTGCTCCATGCGGAGTGCAGCATCGGTGTCTTGTCGAGTCCGGATCGCTGGCCAGCTTTCCTCGTACCTGTCCAGAGCCAAGGCTTGCCGCCTCAGCCTTCTGCCATCGTCCTGCTTTGCTTCTCCCTGTGTACTCGTACAAGTACTATAGCGAGCGCGGACCAACCGGAAGGTACTTGCGAGAACTAACCTCTCTCGTCCCCTCCTCCACTTGCACAGCCGACAGTCAGTCGACTTCTTCCCGAAGTTGCCGGCTTTATCTGTAGCATTTTGTCCCTTTTTCGGATAATAAAAAAGGCGCATCCACGCTTTTGAATTGCTCTTCGGCCGCTCATGTTATTCAACCTTTGCCGGCTGGCATATGCTATTTGAAATGGTTCTCCCAGGCATCAAGAAGACAAGATAAAAAAGTTAAAAAAACACTCCAAGCTGCAGAGTAGCAAACTGTGCCCCCCAATGATCATGTTTGTACTTTTGAACAGGCAGCGGTTTCACCAGAAATCAGGTCCAAGACATCCGCCGAAGCGATCCGCTCTCTTAAATAAACAGCCAACATGAAAAAGACACTGCAAGGTATCCATTCCTTCAAAATGTTAATGCGTCTTCGTCGTCGTCATCGTCTTCGATCGCCTCCTCGTCCAAGCTTGCGTCTGCTAACTTCATGCTTGCGTTTCTACCATCGTCCAGCTCGATCCTCAGGTTCGCCCGCGCCTTCTGTTGAGACTCGACAAACCGCTCCCAGTGCTCCGGGTCTTGCGCCTTGAGGATCTCGAGAATCTCCGGCCGGTCTTCGTTAAACACCCGCACGATGCCCTTCTCCGCCACCTTCTGGTTCAGGTCCGCATCATTGACCTCGTGAATCAGCTCGTCCAACATCTGGTAGAGCGCCGGATCGGGACCAATGTCCTCCACGCTAGACAGCAAGCTGTAGTGCTTGAACCACCCGCTCCGGAACCGGTGCCCTGCCCGCAACGCACGGCCTTCTTCGTTCGTGAGGCCCTTTGATGACAGCGAGACTGTCGACCCGGAACGAGCCAGCCCAGATGGCCGAATGTCCGTCTCGTTCTCGTTCTCGTTCTCCAACTCGCCGTCATTATCGCCGTCTGCCACCATCATCCCCGCCATATCCGGCTCGCCCCCGTTGGACGAATGAAGCGACGGTGTTTGCTGTTGGTTGGACTCCACGCGAATCGGAAGAGACAACGACATGCCGCTGTCGATTGAGACCCGGGTCTCCGGGAACTCGTCCTCGAACCGCTTGATGATGCCGTCCAGCGTTTGGTCCAGGAAAAGTAGACGTTCTGCACGCACACCACTGGTCAGCATTCGTGGATATAGGAACAGGGGACCCGGGCCAATCTTACGGTATGTCGTGGTGTGTTCACCAGACACCACCTTTGCTTCCCGCAGCGCAGGTTGCAGCCGCATCCGGATCTTGCGCGCGCTGAGAAGCAAGTGTTTTGACATGTCCTTCGCCTTACTCGCCACAGGCACCTTTCCTGCCGTCGCCGAAGTGGCCGATCCGTCGTCCTCGAGCGAGAGCTCGTCCGACGGCCTCTCCGACTCCGAGCCGCGGTTCTTCAGGCAGCATTCCAATGCTTGAGCAACACCCGTGCCACCAAGAACATAGTCGTCATCTGGTGCCACCCCGTTGTCGTCGACCTCGTCCAGAACCGTCGCGTCAAAGCCAACAAGATGCTGGATGACTTTGGGATATTCGATCTCGCGCTTCGGCGTAGGCGTCTTGGATTCTTCGCTGTCCCCACCGGACTCGGTTCTGGGAAGAGCCAACGCATCGCCGTCGATCGTTTCGGCATTGCGAGACGTGACACGGTCCACATTGCGCAGGCAGTACGCGAGTACTTGTTTCGCCATTCCGCGGACGATCTCCGTCGACTCGGCAGTGGGAGTTTCCATGTCCACCGCGATTATGCTTGGCGATAGTCGCGTGGCTGCGAGCAGCGACGCATACAGGGCACACGCCTGTTCTTGCGTCTCCTCCGTCCGGGCGTCGGCCAGCTTGGAAAGCTGCGCATTGTGAAGGATGTTGATATGGGCAAGCTCCTTGATCTCTGGGATAATCTCGGCGATGGCAATGGCCTGTTCGGCGCTCATGTCCACATCCGCCAGGTGCAGTCGCTTCAACGAGTCCATCTGCGGCAGAAACCGCCGCAGAAGAGCTGTCGCGCTCGGATTGCATTCAAAGAGATCGTGGTTGTGCGACAAGTCGAGGAAGCGGAAGTTGTGCAGCCTGGTCAGCTGTGGGAGCAGCTTGCACAACGAATTGGGCTTTAGGTTGCAGTCTGCGATGCTTAGTGCCCAGAGTGATTCGGTCGCACCAATGGCATCGGCGACAGTGTCGAGCCGGTCACGCAGGTCGTTGCCACCCAAATCCAGGCTCTCGCACTTGCCACTTGAAATATATCGTGCCACATGTGCGAGGCTGGCGTCGTCGAGGTCGTTGTTCGCTATACCCAGTCGTTTTGTTCCACATTTGATAACACCATCAATCAGTATACCTACCGTTTCAGCACTGATGCCAGTGTCGCCAAAATTCAGCAGCTCCAGAGTCGGGCCGCCCAGACGCTCCCCGATAGCCTTGGCCAATAGCTGGGCTACGGATTGCGGCCGGTTTGCCAGCTGTCTTGGTGGGATCAACGAACTCGACGAGCCCGACTTCGTCACCTCCAAGGGCGCCAGTTGTGCCTGTGAACTGCCTGGTGGCGGCTGTGGAATGGCAATCTTTGACAAATCCAGAGCTTTCAGTGATCGGCACATGTAAACGAACAGAGCCAGATGCTTCCAACCCTCGGCGCCAATCTGGTTGTTCTTGAGGACGAGCCGCTCCACAAATCCACCCTGCTGAATCGTGCCGCTAGGGGCCGATGCAGGTGTCTTTTCCTCGCTATCGCAGGGGCTCGGATCCTGGCGCAGGTGATGGTGGTGATGGTGATGGTGGTGGTGGTGGTGATGTACTCTTCTAGGGCTTTTGGCTGCCAAGAGGCTCGCCAAGACTGCGCGGAGACCCTCGTCGGTGAGGCCACAGTTGTCGAGGACAAGCTCCCGAATAGGAACGATGGCGAAAAAATCGCTCAGCGTCGTGAGATCGGCCAGTTGCATCCAATACCCAGTTAGGTCCAGCTTCGTCACCACACCGACTTCACTGGAACATGCACTCGGCTCAGATAGCTTGTCTACGATGTTCTTCAAGATGGGTGTCTCGCGAAGTTGACAGCAGCGGCGATATATGCGCACAGGGTTCACCGTGGGCATAAGCTGCATGCGAGGTGCTGTCGGTGGAGTTGCCGCACCAAGCTCCGAGTCGTCGCTGTCATAATACAGCTCCATTGGTATGATCCCATTTGCCTCGGCCAATCTCCGCTTCTTCTCTTTGCGAGCCTTTCTCTCCTCTTCGCTCTTCTTTTTCTTCTCCTTCTTCCGGGTGCTATCTCCTGCTGCCTTGCCATCTAGGGCTGCAGATGGAGATGTTCCCAACGCGTCCTCCTGTGTCTGGGCTGTCGTCAGGGCTGTCGTCAGATCTGTCTCTGGGATAGCAGCTAGACTTGCAGCTGGGATGGCAGTCGGGATGGCAGTCGGGATAGCAGTCGGGATGGCAGTTGGAATGGCAACTGGGACGGCAGCTGGGATGGAAACCGGGGCTGTCGGGACTGGAGAAGCTGGAGGTTGAGGTGCCGGCGACGCAGCGGCAGCTGGAGGTGTCACTGCCTGGGCGGCGCTTGGCTGGCTTTCTTTTGTTACATCAGGGGGGAGAGATAGTCTCGCACTCTTGAGCGCATCACCCTCGCCCTTTTCGGCAGCTTTGCGCTTTTGCTCCGAGTCTGGTGCTGCCTTCTTAACGACCGGCGCTTGGTCGGCATACCTGGGCATTGGGGCGATCTCGACATCAACACAAAAGGCAACACGGCGCAGCTTTGCCGGTCTCAGCTCCGGCAGTGCACAGCGCTGCCGGTGTTGGTCCACGTTCAGCACCCGCCTCTCCACCAAGCCGTGATTTCCTTTTGTCATCGGGCTCAGATTTCCAGACGACGTGGAAAGTCGTCGCAAGACCTGGAAAAAGCCAGCTTGCGGAGACGACTTGGGTGGCGCCGGGATGTAAGGGCCATCGCCGTCGTATTTGGCCGCATGTTGGAGGACGGCGTTTTTGGAAGGGTTGGCTCGTGGGATTGGAATCTCGGCCTGTTTCGGTTTCGTCACCGTGTTGGTCGTTTGGGGGGGCGAGGAGCCCGGGCTGGACGAAAACTTGGACGAGATGTTGGAGAACCACGAGGACCGCCGTTGCAGTTTCGTAGTGCCGCCATGCTGAGGACGAGACTCGGATATGGGGCTTGGGTTGTCAAGCGAGGTTGAGATCGGAGACGCTGCCCTGGAGCTGGCTGGAGACGAGTCGAAGGGGGTAGGCAGTGCCTGCGTCTGTATTGTATTTCGTCTGCGCGGTACTTGCTTTGCTCCTTTTTCTGTCCGAAAACGGCCACATTAGCCATGCTTCCCGACTGTTTGGCGGGCCGAGGTGAGCGGGCCAAGGTGAAGCGTCTTGTTCTATCTTACCTTTTGATCCGTGCGACATCCAACTGACATCAATTCCATGAATGTGCTCCATGGCTGCTTGTGACGCCAGACTTGTTGTGGTTCTTTCTTGCAATGCGATGAAGTGGCAAAGAGGTGGACGATAAGCAGAGCTGGGCTATTCAAGCCAAATTTGCCGTCGGCAAAACCATAAAGAATGACCAATGTAGCGGAATCGTGTAGGTGGCGTATGTCGAATCGCTCGCAACGTTGATGCGATAGCAATAGCAGATAAATAGAAGAAACGGTGGGAATGAAATGAGAAGAGAACGGCCCCGATATAGTGGCGATGGCCCAATCCGACGGTGCAAGACTTTCAGCTCGATCCAGCTGCTAGCCCGGAGTGTATGCGATAGCCGTGCTATGCGAAGAAACAGCTCACTGCAGAGTGTGGGGACGGTGGTGCGGTTTGAATGGCTGGCGATAAAAGGGCTATGACATAAGGCGTCTGTTGCGAGACGCAGTCCGTGGGCAAGGAGGTGTGAACAAAGAGCAATATTGATGGAAGCCGTTGGAAATACGGGAGTACCGTATACTTTGAGCAGTAGCAACCTCTTCAGTAAGCAACGCAGCAATGGCCCATTCCTGCATACGACGTCGACGAGAGAAAGAGCGTGAGGGGGCCGGAGAGATTGGGGCGGCGTGGGCCTAATTGTAGGAAGGGGCGATGGATGGCGCAGAAAGAGCCACCACCAACAAGCAGGCGAACAAAGCTTCCAGATCATGCAAACTCTCTACTGCATATTATTGGGCCAAAATGGCAGCCAGGGCTCCTTTCTTGGCGGGTTCCCTGTGCATTTTTCGAGGCGAGTCAGACTCATTCCATTTACGTGAGCAATACTCCGTACCACGCGCACATATGAACGAGCAGACGGCCCCCATATTCTGTTTTCATTCTCGCCGTCTGGTCAGACAAATCCGCCATGTGAAGAACCAAATTGTGTAATGGGGAAATCAGGAAGAAAAGCGGACCATCAATCAGGACAGCCAGAACAAGGCACATGCAACACTCTCGTACTCGTACGAGTGCCTCTCACGTGTGCACATGTCGCAGTGCATGAGGAGGGGGGGTATCGAGGGCAGACGATAGCGATGATGGCATTTGTTACGATCTCTACGGATTAAATAGTCTCCACAGCCGCAATCTCCATAACGCCCAGCCGATGCGGCGCTTGGATAGCGCCGTCTCGTTGTCGCTGGCCAGGTCTCTCCTTAGCAGGCGTCTCTCCTGCTTTTCCCGCCCTGTCTCTCTCTCTGGTCTGGTTGGGTTCCGGCGCTGAGAGGCAAGCAATGCGGCCGTCAGATCATCGTCCGTTGGGATGCATCACGAGGCCAGCCCGATGAGGGAATAATGCTAGCTTCGCCTCCTCCGCCTCGTCGTCATTCGGGGTACTCCAGCATCTGTGACGGCATACTGCAGCCGTGCAATTATCGCTGTTCCAGGGACTGCTGGACCTATAGTTGACAGCAGGCCTCCTTGATGCACCGTAAGCTGATGACAGTTGTGCACTCAGCTCTCCGGTCCGAAATTCCGAACAGCTTCGCGTCGTGCTTCGCGTAACTGTATCTGAAGACACGAGTACGACTACACAGAACAGGAGTACGACTGCTCGTAATGCCTTAGTAATTGCCACAGAGCATGTTCCCCGGGGCGTCGGACTGTTGACGAGGGCATCATGGGTATTCGATAGTGCGAGTGCGGGGGTCCGCTTGCTTGCGACATGGTCTGTGCTGAATTTAGTCCGGCCTTCCATACGGCGTAGACAGCCCACCAGTTACAATTTTTCTATACCTCAGGGTTGATTGCGGTGACAGCAGGCCTAGGATGTCGTAAGTTTTTGGCATTTGGTGTGTTTTTCCTGCTTTTGCAGCCCGAAAAAAACTGCTGCAGCCCCGTGCCGCATCACCCGGCGACTGACGCCTGAGCCTGGGAATCGAGCCTGAGACTGCACTCGTGGGCGCTCTGAAGGACGAGGAGCTCATGAGACCAGCCTTCGGACACGCGCGCTTGCCTCATGGCCTGCCGTGGCTCTAGGAAGATCCCGTCCCGTTGTAAGGAGACGTTATTAATATAACCCACGCCGGGAGATTGGCTTTCAACGAGCAATTTGACTCTCCATCGGTCAACAGGTTCCGGGCTGCTATCCACCTCCTTCATTTCTATCCTGCCCGAGCCGCACTCCATTTCCCAGGCGATTTTCCACTTCCGCGTAGTCAGCGCTTACAAAGCAAGCGTGGGATAATTTTAGGATTTTTTGATTTTGTCCTCGCAACCTTTTAAACCACCAGGCCAATCTACCTGGGCCGGGAAATAGCAAGACAGCATGACGTTCTTTTGAAATTTGCACAAAACACCGCCAAATTACACGACCAGCTCGGCAATCTTGGCCTGGACCCGCGCCTTCTTCTCGTCGTAGGTCAGCTTCTTCGTCTTGTACTTGAGCGACTCCTTCTTCCACTCCTCCTTGGTCTTCTTCGGTGCGTCGCTGGTGTACTTGACAGTGGGATCTTTGCGGATGGCCTCGTGTGCCTTGGTGTAGAGCTCCTCCAGCTCCTCGGCAGTGACGTCGTCCTCGGTGTACTGCTCGAACTGGCCCTTGTAGCGCTCCTCATCCTCGTCCTCGAGCAGCTCCATGTACTCGCCGACGTGGCCGCCGTAGATGTACTTCTTCAGGGTCTCAGCGTCCAGCTCCTTGGCCTCGACGTCGAAGCCGGGGAAGCGGTTCTCGGAGTGGGGAACCAGGATGCCACCGTCCGAGGCGCCCTTCAGGGCACCGAAGATGCGGGCACCGGTGGAGGTGCGGTTCAGGCCGACATCGAGGAAGGCCTTGAACGGGCGGCGCTCCTCGCCGTCCTCGCCCTCAGCAGCCTCGGTCAGGGTGTACTCGCCATCCGGCTCCTCGACACCCTTGAAGGTCTCGTCCAGGCCGAGCTTCTTGAGCACGCGGCGGGCAATCAGCAGGCCGGTGGCATAGGCAGCAGCCCAGTTGGTCAGGCCGTGCTCGATGCCGTAGGCGCGCAGCTCGTGCGAGTAGGCGGCGGCGAAGACCTTGTCGCCGGTGATCTCGGACGTCACGATCTGGATGATGATGTCGCGGTTGGTGAACCGGACGACCATGCGGTACTTGGGCGCATTGTACTTGTTCTTGGCCTGGTTGATGAGGCGCTTACGGGCGTAGTAGTCGGTCTTGCCCTGCTGGCGACGCTTGTACTTCGTCTGGAAGCGGCTGTGAGGAAAAAAAGCATTAGCCATGGCCGAGGAGACGACAACCGAATTAGCAGCAGATGGCTGTCCAATTTACCTGTAGTACGCGCTGTTCTTGACGAGCTTGTGGAAAGGCTACGAAGCAAAACCCCACGAGTCAGCAATTATCGCTTCAGAGATTGACCCTCCTTTTTCCTTCCGAAGCATCTTGCATTGACTCTCTCAATTTTCCCTCATAGCGATGGGATGGTCTTCTTCTTTCTCGTTTGTGATCCTTCGGGACAGCTACAGCAAGTGTAGCTCCATTGTTTGTCTTTCAACTTACCATCTTGACGGCTTGCTCGGGCGATGATTGCAAGGTTGGTGATGTCGGTGGTTGGTTGACGAAATCAAAGGAAATAAAGATGCCAGTCGAGCGGCCGATAAAAACCATTAGTGCCCACCTCGCGCACAAAATTTGCAAGCCACCCCACGTCGAACCCTAAAATTTTGCAGAATGGTCGGGGACGAGGCCAGGGCCTGTGGCGTTGTGGCGCAGCCCGCAGAGCGCCTTCTCACGTGACCGAGAAACCACTTCCGTACCACGTAATCACGGTGCCGAGGTCTATCGTACAGCAGCGAGAGGGGTTGTAAGCTTGTAAATCAATTGAATCACCAGCAGCCATGGAAGTCCTGTAGCTTTGTATGTTCCCACAGTCAGCCGTCTTTCGGTAGATGCTGAAGATTGGACGTCTGACCTTTCGAAATGGCCGATAAACAGCCGAAAGTGATCCTCTTTGACATTGGTGGCGTCTGTGTAAGTGACATCGGTCATGTCCGAAGGGGAAATGTACACTAAAACGATCGTATTTCTGTAGGTATCGTCCCCGTTCCAAGCCATCCTCGACTATGAGCTCCGCCTAGGCGTTCCGCCAGGTTGGGTGAACTATTCCATATCCAAGACGGCGCCGAACGGCTTCTGGCACCAGCTGGAGCGTGGAAGCATCACGATTGACGATGGATTTTTCGCCGGCTTCAGCAAAGACCTCAGTGACCCAGCCCGATGGGAGGCGTTCTACACGGCCGCACAGGAGCGCAGCCGGGGCACGATCAACGAGCTTCCGGGGCAGGTGCCGCCGGTGCCGGAAGTGGCCGGCGAGCGTCTGTTTGGCGAGATGATGGCCTCGACCGACGTCCCAGACCCGTGGATATTTCCGGCCGTCAAGGCGCTCAAGGCGAGCGGCCACTACATCGTGGCGGCTCTGAGCAACACGGTCATCTTCCCGCCGGGTCACAGCCTGTACTGCGAGGACTTTTTCGCGCACCCGCTGCGCGCCGCATTCGATGTCTTCGTGTCCTCGGCTCATGTTGGCCTGCGCAAACCCGAGCCGGAAATGTATCGGCTAGCCCTGCGTGAAGTGGACCGGTATGCGCTCGAGAATGCCGATTCACCTCGGGGCAAGGCCAACGGGTGGAAGGACGGCGTGGCAGCAGAGGACATTGTCTTTCTCGACGACATTGGCGAGAATCTCAGGGCGGCCAAGCAGCATGGGTTCCGCACCATAAAAGTGAATCTGGGCCGTTCCTATGAGGCAGTGGATGCACTCAAGGACATCACAGGTCTGAAATTTGCAAGCGATCGCCCTCGGCCATCCCGACAGTTGGGTCACGGCGATGCGAAGTTATAGTATAATTAGTAATATACGTTTTTGTGAGCAAGACATCATTCCATATTCGCAAATCAGACAGTCGGCCATTCCACCCGGTGGGCGTCGTAGAAAAACACGGTATCCTCCTCGACAACGCGGCCCTCCGCATCGGCCATCTTGGAGAGCTCCTCGCGAAAGACGGGTCTGGCGCGATCGTACAGGTCCGCTTGCAGATGGGCGGGTGCATCGGCCGCCATGACGGCAAAAGCCGCCGACTTGGCCAAGATGTCGTACTGCCGGTCCGCGCTGGTGACGGGGTGGAACACACGGCCCTGGCCGGAGGCGCTTTCGATGGACGTGACGACATCAAGGCAGAAGCCGTTTCGCTGGAGCACGTCGCGGAACGAATCCACGTCGTGAACCCACGACCGGTTGGAAGGCCAGGACAGGCCGAGACGCAGGGCCGTGTACTCCATGGCGAGGCCGAGGCGCAGGTTGTCTGGATGCGGGATGTCGACGACGAGACGGCCGGCATGCGGCGGCGGTTTGAGGAAGCGCCGCCAGCCAGCAACGACGGCGTCTGGATCGGCAAAGAGGACAAAGGCGCTCGAGCACACGATGACGTCGAAGCTGCCCTTGGCCACTTCGGCAGCGGCTCCGCCGGCGTCTGTCAACGTGTCGAGGCGCGTGACATCGTGCTGCAGCAGCCGGACTCGACATCCGGCCACGGGCTCGGCTATCTGGCGCTTTGCGGCCAGGGCCAGCATCTCGGCTGTGGTGTCGATGCCGACGACAAGCCCGCCGTCGTCCTCCGTGCCGGCCTCGCTGAGAATGGCGGCCACGAGAAAGAGATCGAGACCGGTGCCGCAGCAGAGGTCCAGGATGCGCTGTCCAGGCTGCGGGTCGACAGCCCGGACAAAGCGCGCCGAGTAGTCCGGATGCCACGAATCGTCATACTTGTCTGCACGTGCGCCATACAAGCTCTGCGATGCCCTGGCCTGCGAACTCGTCGACATCATGTTCGTCGAGGCAGTGGGTGTGTCGAGTCGAAAGAGGCTGTACGATTCACAGATCGCCATGTACCGAGTACTTTATCACAGAGGCGTCTGACAAATCAAAGTCCGAATCATTTAGCTCCTGCCATAGTTTCAGACCAATTCCGAATACTCCGGTCACCAACAGCAACACCCTTCGTGCTTCTGGCGACATGCATGTCAGAGCGCGCTTAGGCGACAAATATGACGCCTTGCCGCATAGCCCGCTTAAACTTCTCGGCGAAGCCCTGGGTCCCGTCGCAGGCGCTCTGGCTTCTCTTTTCCAGGGCTTCTGGCAGCCACTCTTGTATTTTTTGGAGCCGGTGTTGGTTCTATAGCGTAAGCAGGTGAGTACGAGAGGGAAAGGGGGGTGAAGAGGAAAAAGAAAAACGAAACAAGAAACAAAAGGCAAGAAACAGAAAGAAAGAAAGAAAGAAAGAAAGAAAAAGGGAACAAAAACCTACAGAAGGATGAGTGCTGGTCCATTCTGGCGTGTCCGTCTTCTGGGCCAGATCCATGCGGCGCCAGAAGTCGGCCGCCTTGGCCGGATCGTAGCAGGCCTCGGCCATGAGCATGAGCCCGATGTAGTCGGCCTCGCTCTCCTGCAGCCGGCTCATGGGCGAGTTGAAGACCAGGTCAACGACCGGTCGGAGCACAAAGTAGGCCAGGCCGGCCGTCAGTAGAAACGCGCTGGTCAGCAGGATGGTCGTGCCGATGGCCGAAGACGCCCGCTCGCCGTGGTGGTTGGCCAGGTTGTGAGCGAGCTCGTGGCCAAGCACAGCCGCGAGCGCGTCCTCGGAGCGCGCAATGGCAAAGATGCCGCTAAAGACAAAGACCTTGCCGCCCGGCAGGACAAACGCGTTGGCTGTCCGGGCGTCGTCGATCACGCGGATCTCCCACTCGCCCTCGCCGTCCGACATGCCGCTGACGGGTATCAGCCGCCGCATGACGTGCCGCACCACCACCGTGCGCGGGTCGTAGTCTGGCAGGAAGCGCTGGCCCTGTTCGCGTGCCTCCTCCATCAGCGCCTCGTACTGGATCTCGCCCAACAGCCGCATCGAGTCCTCGCCGAAGCAGTTGAACCGCCGCCGTCCCGACACCGGCACCACTTCCAGGTGCGTAAAGTATACCCCCAGCGCGCCCACCATCGCCACCACCATCACCGCCCGCATGCTCGTACTGTGGATTGTCCGCCACAGAAACGACCGCCGCCGAGGCGGCGAGCCTCCAGAATATCCCTGGCCGCCATTGCTGTCGAAGCTCGACCGCGGTGGCATCTCCTGCGGCATCACTGGCACCGCCTTGTACACCGGCCGCCGTTCCTGTCGTTGGTCATTGGGCTCGTAATTGTACCCCCGAGGCGGTGTGCTGACAAACGGCTGCCGTCTGGCCAAAGCAGGCGACACGTTGAGCTGTGGCCGCAGTCCCCCGAAAGGCTTCTGGAATACATCAGCTCGCGATAGGCCGGTAGCGAGCCCAGAAGTCCGAAAATACATCGACCCAGCACTGCTCGACAGTGCGCTCACATGCGCACTTGCTCTCCGCGGAAATAACATGCTGTGTGCCGTTTGCGTGCCGCGATATTCAGTGTTGACAGCTTGTTGAACGCCTGGCTCTTCTCAATGCTCGGCGATAAAGTCCTCTGAAGCGCTTAATCAGCCATCACTATTAGCGCCTGCTACTAGGACCAAAGACTGCTAAATCGCTCATTTGCACATTCCGTTTAAGTGTCAATTCCAAAGCACCAAGCCAAAAAAATCATTTTTAATTAAATGGTGCGCTGTAAACAACGCCTAAGAATGAGAACTCTTGAGTGGCTCGAAATAAATACAGCAACCCAGCCCGCACGCTCTAGATCAGATTAATAATATGGCACAAAGTCCGGCAGCAGTTAACAGCAGCATGCTGGCACCCGATGATGCGGCGCCTGCAGTAACAACGGCTGTTGTGGAAGTGGTCGACGTGGACGACGTGGCCGAAGATGCTACATAACCTCCGGTCGCAATGGCTGCAGAGCTGAAAACATTGACAGACTTGATGGCATGGCCGACGACAGGAGCTAAGACGACTGCAGAAGCATGACCAGAGCCAGTTCCAGAAGCAAAGACAGCACCAGAGGCCGTGGCAGAGGCAAACGCTGAAACAGCTGCATTTGTCGAGTTAGTAAAGGCGTAAAAGGCAGCGGTCGAAATCGGCGAAGACGAGGCGGGCACGACGACGGCAGTCACGACAGCCGTCACGACCCCAGACTCGGCCGTCGCGACCCCAGACCCAACTGACGTATGCGTCTTGGTCCTAGTCACGATCTCGGTAACAGGCGGTGCATCGGAGCACTCGACAGTGGCGGCAGCCTCGAGAGTCGCCACCACGGGGCTGGCAACGCTTGTGGTGCTCGGGATGCTCGCACCCAACGTTTCCGTCACCGGGCACACCGTCGTGGTCACGGCGAACACCACAGTCGTCACCTTACCGTACGGGCAGTCCGTGACGGTCGGTGCACAGCTGTAGATCGTCGACACGGCCGTAGAGTAGATGGTGCTTGTGCTGTAGCTGACTACGGCCGAGCTGGTTGGTGACGGCGCCACAGCCAACACCAGAGTCGTCACCTTGCCGTACGGGCAGTCTGTAACGGTCGGGGCACAAGAGTGGATAGTGGAAACAACGGTGGAGTACTTTGTGATTTCGTCGCCGGTGACAGCACTCGAGGGGTCTGCAGCAGCGGCCGCAACAGCGCCTGCCGTGACGGCCACTGTAGAGTTCGTCATGGCGTAGCTCGGAGTGGCCTTTGCCGTGGTTGTGACCGCCAGGGTGGAGTTCAGAGAAGTCGTCTTCGTAGTGCTCGCCTTGAGGCTCAAAGTGCTCGCCGTGGTGGAGTTCAGAGAAGCCGACTTCGTAGAGCTCGCCTTGAAGCTCAAAGTGCTCGTCGTGGTGGAGTTCAGAGAAGTCGATTTCGTAGAGCTTAAAGAGGCCACAGATGTCGAAGACATTGTCGTGGAAGAGTTCGAGGTCGCCTTAGTAGAGCTCGACGCGGCAGAGCTCGAAACGGCAGAGCTCGACACGGCAGAGCTCGAGATGGTAGAACTCGATGACGTTAGCGTGGAAGAGCTTGAGACGGTAGAGCTGGAAGACATCGATGTCGTCGAGCTGGATGAGGAGGCCGAGCTGGACACAGACACCACAATCTGCTCCTCGTAGATCTTGATGGAGGAGACCTCAAAGTAGGCATCAACAAACTGCGACGGGTGGCTCTGCACATAGCTGGCACATCCATCCGGCGTTGCAGCATAATCGGGGTTCAGCGCCGAGCAAGCCCCAAAGTTGTTGCCGGCGGCATCGCCACAGAAGTCGAGATTGAGAACCAGGTGCTGCTCGGAAATGACGCTGTCAATGTCACAGTTGGGTGTTCCCAAGTACGACCGAGGCGTGCCCCAGGTCGATGGGTCGGGGTGGGCCGTGTTGAGATCGGCCGGCTCGTCGCCGTGCTTCCAGCTCCACACCTTGATGTACTCGTCCGTCCACTCGGTCGCATAGATGCCGCCGTCGTTGTCGCCGCTGACGCTGAACGGGTTCTCCGCGTCATTATCCTCCGTCACACCACATCCCTGTCCAAGGTACTGGACGGTGCCGCTCTCGTAGTAGTTGTCACAGTCGGCAGTCTTAATAGTGCCCGTCATGTTCGCCTGGACGAGGTCGCAGGTCCCCACCGTGGCGGCATGGTTGGTGTGTACCGAGATGACGTTGGCCTCTTCGAGGTTGTAGACCTCGTAGATGTCCAGTTCGCCCCGAGTTGGCCAAGGCTCGCCATACATCCAGCTGGCACATGTTAGTTGGTCTGAAAGAATGGCGCCTTGGAAACAAGTAATGAGCCACATACTAGGCTGGCCAAAGGCCACACTTCAACGCTGGCAAGTGCGCAAAGTCGGCAACAATGAGGCCGTGAGTGAAGCTGTACGAGCCCTCGACTCTGACCGACTTCCGGCCACGAGCACTGTCGTCTGGTACGAGGGAAGAATCGGCCGCAAGTAAGACAGTGTTGTCGGATGTGATGTTAGCAAGGCCACTGGCCAGCGCTTCGGACTGGCTCTGGTAGTCGACATAGCCGTGGCTCAGATCGTCCGTGTCGATAAAACTAAACTCGTCGAAGAAGTTGGTGTAGTTATACTGCTTGTCCAGCACATACTGGCTGGTGGCACAGACAGGGGCAGTAACCGAGAGTGCCACGGCGGCAGTTGTGGCCAGGCGAAGAAAAGAGTAAGTCATGATTTGAAATTAAGAATAAGAAAATCAAAGAAGGTTTGAAGGAGTGGATAGGGGGCAAGTTGTAAGAACTACGGCCACGGGTGAGGTTTAGCGAAAGGACGAGCAGAGAACTGCTCTACGGCGGCGAAAGAGTGCAAGCCGCAACAGTGTCGAAATTAATTTGGCGAGTTGAGGAAAAGGAGGTCAACTTTTCCCCCGACAAGGGAGAGCCATATGTTAAATACTGTCGGCCTCTGCGAGAGAGGCATGAAAGAAGCGGGATGGAGGGCGGGAGGGAGGTCTGGACGCGCATGCCACTTACAGCAAGTCACATCCATGGAAGAAAGGGGAGGGGTGTGTGGGGTGTTAATGAAAGCCGGTACGCATCGCCATGCCTCCGAAGATGGGACGGCCAGCCTCAAAAACAGTATTGGTCATGGTTAGCCGAACTAGGCTCTAGCGGCAAGCAAGATATTGGAGCGCTTGTCCAGAACACTTGTCCAAAACGGCTGTAGTTTCGGCCGACAAGAGGCAGCTGAATAGGCCGTCAGCATCGTCTGTATGTATACAAGGCACTCGTGCGTGGTCGGAGATGTAGAAACAGTTGTGAGGGAGAGGAACGTCCAGAAGACGGCCTGGAATGGACTTGCACACACGTAAATGGCGCGTGAAACGTCCATTCCGTGCCATGTTGACCCAGGCACGTCCCAGCCCACATGGATGCGGCTCCAATCAGCCCGTTATGCTTTTTCGACACCTTCCGAGTGCGGAATGCATGACGAAAGTAAGATCATGCCAGTGCTCAGCGCTAAGGCCGTGCTTGGGCCAGGAACCGTAGGCTAACGGCGTGAGGCGTCAAATCGTTGGTTGTGAACTGCAGGCTAGCCCACATCTAATTTCCAGAGTTGCGGCAAAGGGTCTGGGCCAAGTTGTGTGGCGCCGAAGGGAGGTGACAGGAGGCATCCATCTTGGCTGTCTCGGCAGTACAGGTTCCTTTCCGCATCAGCCAAGCCAAGGGGCGTGCATTTGAACAAGCAATGGCCGCGCATATGATATGTCCGCCGTCGTATGGTCCTGTGATCGTGCCTGAATACCATCCGGTCTCGAGTTCGCGGGATGGGGGGAACTTGGGTGTGAAAGTCCGGAAAGTCGTGGAAAGATAATTAATTGCACAGTTGCATTCCATGTAAGATATGGAGTACTCCGTATGCCACTAAAAACGGACTTGGGCCGCCCAAAGCAAAGGGCAATAACCCACCAACACTATTTGGAAAAGCGCAATGCATACTAAGACAGGCCTAGCCCCAGGAGAGATATTTTACCTCCGAAAGTCAGCCCCTGCATCGCACAGGCTCACAGGTCTGGCCCGATTGAAGAAGTCCATACACGTGTTCAATGGCCTCACGACTGGTATGCGAAATGGCAGGTCTCACAGCCTACAGACGGGCAAAATAACTGTTCAAGGTCGTGGCCGGCTCGGGCGGAGGGGCAGAGAGTAACAGAATCAAGAAATGAGATTGATTTCAACTATCGACTTCGTTGCAGAGAGTCGAGAGGAATTGTGCGAACAGCTGGCTGTCACTCATGTGTAGCGCATCCCGGTCTTTGTATACGCCTCGCCTTTGCATGGCGTCGGCGTTGAGCCATCGCCGCGTACGTATGTCGAGGTGGGCCGTCGGAGCGGACGCTGTCGCAAGCACTGCTATCGGGCGTGACGCGTGGCACCAGCACACAGCCGAGAATGACGCCAAGTAGCAGGAGAGGTGTCGCTGTGGGAAACGGATAGAGCAAGAAAATGTTATGGCCGCCCATATATGTCGATACGGGTATAGAATATGGCGCTTGGATCGAGACCGGAAGCCGGGCGTCCAGCAACAAGAGGCAAAATGCGAGTATGAGCAGAATCAGCAAGCCCAACAATCACTGAGACGACGAGGCCAGAGCAATATTGGGAGCAGCAGCGAGAATACTCGTTTCCCGGGCCAAGAGGGCATTTCTTCACCTCGTCTGTGGCGGCTCTTCGTCCGAACCCCTGAGGGCGTCCTAGTGCCATCAGTTCCGCGAACCCTGAAGTTCGCCTGAACCGAAGCGCCGAGTATAACAGGGCCAGAGAAGGGCCAGAGATTGTCGCAGTCGGGATTATGGCTGGTGTCAACTTTATCAACAGACAACATGGGCTAACCATACCTACCTTTCTGGGCAACATGGCTGCCACCGGAGTCGTTCTGTTGCCATGAAAGTGTGAACGGGATACGCGCAGTCTTCTCGGGATCGACATGCTTTCTCTGAAAGAGTATGGCTCCGAAACTTGCAACGATTGACGGTACCAGTGAGATCCGTATGTTCCTTCCCGTCGTCTCCTCGGCCACAATATAGGTAGCAGCCTCGCAAGCAAACTTCTGCAACAGCAAAACATGTCTCGTAACTCTAAACGGCCTCGGCTTCATTTCCTTACCGACCAGACATACCTCCAAGCGGCTTGAGGCATATCCGAGATAGTCGCGGAAAGAAACCCCCAGAAGCACTCGACCCGCCCCCAATAATAGTACAGTATCAATGCTTGTCCACATAGCTCGAAGAGATGCACGCTTCCAGGTCCAACACAAAAAGATGACTGAGCTAGTTTCTGTTAGCAATGCCATCATACAATGTCCAAGAAACAGGACGGCCACCCTAGAAGTCAGACTTCATGTCGAAGGAATGTGGCCAACGAGGCCTTGTATCTCCATTTCGGTCAGAATAAGCCAGGTCACTCGATACCATTTGGCTCATGTTGCACTGGGCCAACTTGGCACACCCGCTCGTCCAACATCCAGAAAAAAATATGAGGCCCAAGTCGCTAAAATCGTCAAACTATTCTCAGCAGGTGATCTCGCCAAGGACGTGTCAAAGGTATGGTTCTCAACGCATTCTAAAACTTGAAAATACTTAGCCACGCCGCAGAATGTACACAGTATCAGCTTCTCTCAGTTCTGGTGGTATCGATTTCTGGCGTTCGTTCTGATGTTCGTACCCGTAGCTCTTCGTGTAATCGCATATGTTCCTCTCTGCTGGCTCCCCGTTCCTGGCATTGAGCGCAGATATGGCTGGCCATCAATACGCTTGGGAAGTTGACGCTTCAGGGTAGAGCCTTTTGTGTAGGGGGGTTTTTTTTTTGCCAAAGACAACTGTTCATCTCAATGAGTTAAAATGTCTTCTGCTAGGAAAGTGTCCAAAAAGGAGAGAAACGTATGAGGCTTATGAGAGGAAAGTTGATGACACTCTTGGATGACCAAACATCATCGAGCCCCGGCTGGGTATATAAAATTTCACATCAGCATATGTTGTCATACTCGTTGCACAAAATAGAAGTATTGACAGTGTTCTCCAAGTCATAACGCAACGGATTCACTCAGCCATAGACGGTCTCGTTAGGTAAACGATATTTTCTAGTGCTCTAAACACAAATATTGTCAACCCCTTTTGATGCATTCTCAAGTCTATCACGGGAGGCTGATCTCATCTGTCTCGTCTATGACTGATCTCATTGTGCTGAGTCGTTGATGAATTACCGGTGAGACGTTTTGAAAATGATTGTCAGAGTCATGACTGAGGTTTTTGGATGAGAAGGAACGGGCCGACCACTGTCTTATGAGCGTTCACAGGGCTGTTCGAGGCGTTTTTTTCATACTCATCGTGAGAACTACCCAATAACAGCCCCGGATAACGTCGTATCAAAGTACACTTGTAAGAGAGAGAGTCCATGCAGTTCTCCAAACCCCAAAAGGGCAAAGCGTCGCAAGACATACAACTGATGCCTGACTCAAGAGGTCCAGTGTCTCTCTCTCATCAATGCCAGAACATAGTCGTTCACCCAGATTTTCTCGCTCAAGTCCAGTTCTCAATACGCTGGCCGCATTTCAAAATAAGCTCGCCCATGCCCGAATGAATTTCGAATGACATTGTCCAAACTACTCAATCATGAACCTTCAGACACTGCTCCCAGAACATGTTTCGCTCCGTCACCAACAGACAAGTGAGAGTTAGTTCAGCACCAGTTGATCTCTCGCACCAAGTCTGCGGCGCAAACGAGAAGCGAGGCTAGTGTGAGTTATTATCCCTACGAGCGGGTGGTTGCACCAGAGTGTACTGTACTCCGAAGCTGCATATCTTACTGCGTTGCCATATCAATGCCTCCTTCAAAAGATTGCAAAACATGACCAATAAAGATCCAGCAGTCCAGGTCAGCTGCGCCGGAATGCGCAGAAAGCTCCTAAAACATCTTCATTGGTCAATCTATGCGGTTAATCTATGCGGCCAATTATATCTGATGCTAACCTTGTACAGTATGCCGCCCTGGTTAACCATAAGATACCGGCCGTTGGTCAGCCAGTCGGGCCTAAGTTTCATGGTTGGTCACCTTCCGCAAGCAACAGGTGGAGTCTTCGCATATGGTGGTCCGGAATCCGCAGTCCGCCTCTTTTCTAGTTGCACTCTCTCCGCCTTCTCGCCTCGTTCAGCTGCATCCTTGTATCTCGAAGTACTGCCCATATTGCCGCCGGCGACGTGATGGATGCGACGTCGGCAGAACTGTTGTTTGCCCCTCCCCCCATCTCACACGATGTTGATGATAAGATACAGTGCATGCATATTGGGCGCGCAATGTGCCAAATAAATGCCGGGAGATGTCGGATTTCTGCCCCTGGTGGGATGGGAAATCCGACCATGCATGCTCGTATGCCGGATGTGCCTGGGGTATTTGAAACACGACTGACCAACAGTCGTTTCAATTGCGGCTCCGACATTCTGGGTCTCCCTTTGCATGGTGACATTCTGGGCTGTGATATCTGCTAAACGAGCTCAGACCAACAGCTGATTTACGTGATTCCGACGTTCTGGGCATCCTTTTCAAAGAGACCGGCTGGATTCTAGAACTCTGTTGTACTCATACACGAACTTGGCCAATTGCTTGTGATTTTTGTCAAGGGTGATCAAGCAATGTAGAGGGGATGGGATCTTGGTACCTTGGTGCTCCATCCGTGAAGGTCTTGGCGGGCAGATATTGGTGTGCCATTGTCTGCTATTCGGACTGTCCGGATGGTCGTCTGGGCACCCATCCGAGGCATATCTGGGCAGAAAAAACAGTGGGCAGCACACCAGTGTCAGATGCTTTACGAGTGGCTCAGCTGCTAACTCTCTGGTGGCTCCTTTGTGACGAACCGGCGTCGACGAGCCGGCGCCTGGTAGCCAAGAAATCGAAGGGACCAACTAAATAGATTGGAGAATGTGGAGACAGGATGGATCAGAATCGACCTCCGCTGTAGGAGGATCACCCGTTGTCTCTTTCTTAGCGTGGTACAATCGCAAGCCAGAGCCGGGGAAGCAGGCCGGTTCCCATCATCAGACCAGTGATAAGTTGCGCACTGGCGGGCCTTGGTCAACAGGCACAAGGGGGAGATGGCGTGCGGACCAGAGAAAGAGGGTGTTGGCAAAGTTGAGTTGGAACGAATGGGCCGACAAGAGAGAGCCGGCAGTTGGGAGCAGAGCTCAATTGAAGCCTGGCCGGTCGGCTTCGCTTCACGGGCCTGTGCAGACGGCAGACAGCAGAGCTGAGAAAGCAGAGCTGGCAACTCCGAAATGGGACATGGCCTTGTTGGCCGAGAGCCCGTCAAATAGTAGACCGAGATCCAGAGCGCTCGCCCTTGTTTCCTTAGTCGCTGCCCCTCTTTTGCTGCCGTGGCCTCCCTCTGTATTCAGTTAAATGGGATGCCAGAGGACGAAGCGTGCATAAATTGCCGTAACCGAAGTTCTGATCAGTCTTGGAGGCGTTTATCGTGGTGATTCCCTCGCAGCCAGCAGACGTTTCTGATTCGGGACAGGATGCGACATCGCATCGTCAGTTCTCAGTCACAATGACCGATGGGTATGCATATCCCTTGATCTGGGGCTGCAGCCGACAGGTGGTTGCCGCGGGCCAAAAGATCAAGCTGTTCCCTTCTATCCTTTCGATCGGTCCAGGCGACAACGGAAATGGCGTGCTCTAGCCAAATTCCGCACGAATGCTCGCAATCTCGACCCAGTGCCTGCAACATGCAAGGCACAGGCCAGCTTGGATACCAGCCGCAACCAGACGGTAGCGCAGCGGGAATGCTGCGAAAAGCGGAGGCACCTGTAGGATGCAAATGGGCGAAACTAGAAGAATGACCGGGAATCACAGGGGAGAAAGCAGAACCGTAGAGTAGTGAGACACCCCAGTCTTTGACATTTCTGACGGGCTGTCTCACAGCACAGACCGCAAACAAAGAAAGAGCGGCGTTAGCGGCATTAGCGGCGATCTTTGCGGCCAACAAGGGCTATTACGAGATGGGAACTAAGCTGGGAAGACAGAGGTCGAAAAATAAAAAAATGCGGGAGTGAAGAAGATTACCTGACAAGGCACAATGATAAAAGGGAAAAAGAAAAGAAAGGAGAGCCCGAAAAGAGAGGCGATTGTGCATGAAACAGCCAGTGGGCAAGGCGACGGCAAAAAAGATAGCCAATGCGACAGCGCGCAGAAAACTCCGGAAACAAGAAGGTGGTACCCCGCCACACCCCTCCCCCCCCACAAGGCTGGGCGGGCCTGGACCTCCCATCCTTGTACAAGTAGGAGGGTGTGCAGAGGGGAGTGGGGGGGTGTGCAAAACGCGATAGCGCACCTCCAAGTATGCTGGCAATGACCTCATTGAGCTGCAGGTCGAGAAGGGCCTGTTCGTAAAGGTGGGACACCTTTCGACCACATTGCTGCCAATGCTGTTGCTATCTTCTCACTGCACCCGTGACTCTCGCTTCCCTTTTATCATGCGCGTAGGGCCCTGCCCGAAAGCAGCTCTTTTCAGTCTGTGCGGACCCTCTTCCTTTATACTAGGGCAAGTCCTGCGATGCCTACAGAGCCCTTAAGCTCTAGGTGATTACCGGCAGCGTCAAAGCGAGAGAAATACGCTAAAGATAACCATGTTGGGGGGCTAGGAAATGGCATAGAATAGTAAATTATACTCGTATAGGCGCACGTTCAGCTCTCCGTCTGCGGGCTTGGCGCAGTGATGGCTGCTCGCCCGTTTGTGGCCGAAAATCCCCACGCTTTGATACTTGGTCAGTGCACGATTTGGTATATGCTTGTATGATGCTTTTGTATTGAAAGGTTTTTTTTTCCTGTTTGTAATGTATACAGGGTATTACGTTATCCGTAAAGCTAATGATCGAGGCATGTATTACCCTACCGCCGTCAAGATCAACAACAAGAAGGGATGGGGGGCTATCTTGAGCCTTTCCAGTCTACCTTCGCCCTGAAACGCCACCCTCGCCCAAATATCCTAAAATGGATAATTTAGTAATCCTGAGCAGTGACACTCATCTTGTAATTATTCTTCGAATGGCATCCCCGATCCATCATAGCAGATGTTCAGTCGATGTATTTTTGGATCGCCAGGATTGTTGGTGGTTGCTAAATATCACACAGTATAGGTCGCCCCCATTTGCGCGTAGAGATACACCGATTCCATATCGTCTGGATGCGCTGCTACCGCCATTGTACCAGCTGTGGCGGGGTCAAAGCCCGTCACCATTGACGTAGAAGAAATCGGTGTCGGGGCGCCTGTAGACGATGTCGCTGTCGACATGGCGGATGCGGCAGAGAGCTGTGATATGTGGGACACATGCGACGCAGCCGACGAACTATGTCTGTGATGGTGTGGGTGCGGGTGCATTTGCATGTGCTGCTGCTGCTGCTGCTGGTATTGTTGGAGTTGTTGGAGCTGTTGCTGCTGCTGCTGCTGCTGCTGCTGCTGCTGCTGCGGGTGTTGGAGATGTTGCTGCTGCGGGTGTTGCGACTGAATATGCGTCTGAATATGCATAGGGGTGATATCGGGAGTAAGTTTAGATGCCTCAAACTTGAGCCTGATGACTTCGAGATGAGTCGATTGCAATACATCGTTTAGATGGGCGCATTTCTTCTGCGATTCCTCCAGCATTTGTTCAAGATCCTTGATACGCTGGTCCTTGCGTTCGCGATAGGCTCTCTGAGAAGCGCGGTTTTGAGCCCGTCTGCGTATCAACACAGACTGGGGCGCATTCTTGTACCGATTTTCCCGCTTGCGCTTGGCAGGCGGCTTTGCTGCCGGCGCGTCTGTGTTCTTGGAAGGAGATGCGGCCGCTGGTGTATCACCGACCATGGGATCAGCCAGAGGCTGCCCTGGTTCTTCCTTCACGCGAGGGTCAGACATGACTTGCTCATGCTCGGCGTGTTTCTGTTGATAGATCTCAGACATGGGCGACTGCGACTCTGGTTCAACCTCCGGGCTAGGATAAACGTCTGAAGCAATGTAATCCGGGAAAAACGGATGGCTGTTTTGGTACTGTTATCGCATGTCAGCCATGACTCTAGCCCAGGAATACGGTCAATCAGCGGCAGTGTGAGCGAGCACTTACAGGAGTGTCAGAGCTTTGTGACGGGGAGACATTGGCCGGGTCTAGATAGAGGCTCGAGTCACTGTAGGGTTCGGTATCAACCGAACCAGCAAACCCGTAGTCGGAATGATCGGGCGAAATGCCGTCGACAGTTTGTTGCATGTCCATGGTGGTCGAGTGTGAGAATGTTGCAGCGGGTATCAGGAGTATGACAAGGCGTTGAGTGAGCAGCCAAGGGAACGAACAGGCGGGTAACTACCTGTTTGAGCGCGGCCGAACTATGTGAAAGTTTGTTGCCAATATGGAAGTTGAAAATTTTCAAGGCTGGGTGTTTTTTGGCAATGGATGTTTAAATAGAGACCAAAAGAAGTAAAATTGCCCGGGCGCAGAAATAATTGTTGAAGGGGGGGTAAAAGGTATAAATACAGTGCAAAACTGGAGGTCGAGGTCGGGTGTGGCAAATGTCTGTTTCCAGACAGCAATGGTGAAGAGCTTCCAGACTAGAGTTGGACTGCAAAGGTATGCCGTGAGCGCAAACTGGAGAGCGGACAAAAGCTGGAAGAAGAAAGAAGAAAGACAGGAGGAAGGGGGACATAATAAAGCATATCGAAGGTTTGGAACGTACGACGGAGTACAAAGCGCTAAAAGGACATCCTTTCTAGTTTGGGACTAGAGCTCTAGTCCTTTCCCTCTCTTTTTTCCTTTTATTTCTTACACTCACACTCCCGGCTGTTTGGGCAGGAGCTGACTTCGTGTGGACAGCCGACACTACCTGTATGATCGCTCCTGGTGCTGCTGTAGGGTCCTTGCCTTGCCCGGCATTTGATGGGCTGTGTGAGAGCAAGCAGCTCAAGATGGTGTGGAGAAATGTTAGGTGTGTGGTGTGTGCTGAGAGAGTCGAGGGGTGGCGATAAGCACTCTGTGCGCGTATCTTTACCAGACTAGCCTGAGGCTCATGGGCCTAGCAGTACGGAGCTGACGAAGTACCAGACCCACTAGAGGTACTTTGGCCGCCTGCTACGGACAAGTGTGGCCTAAAAGCGCGGAATGGACGACGGCGGCCAATGAGCTGGGCAGAGACGGACAGAGAAAGGGAGGAAGGAAGCGGACGCTTGTCCCGACTTCTAACCAAATACACTGTAGCCAAGAAGGGGTCAATTGGCGTGTGGCCAACGAGGTGGTCTGCACACCCACCTTGAGTGGCAAGAGCGGCCATGAATTGCCGCTCGACAGATGCAAGACTTCATGGGGAAGCCGTGCTGGGCGACGCGGTTGCGGACGAACAGGGGCAGCTCAAAAACGGTGGGTCATGCGGCGAGTCGAAAACGGATGAGACGACGCATACGGACTACCTGAGGCCACATTCCACAAAAGGACCCCGTAAGCGGAATTGGCTGCTGAGCAGGCGAAAGAGCAGAAGCAAATGCGGAAAGCCTCGACGCTGGAATGCGGCAGGTCTCACTCGCGCAGGGGAGGAACGGGGCAGTCTCGACTCAATCGCTCCAGGCCGCTGAAGAAATACGAGCGAGTGTCACTGACGAAAACATGCAGTAGTGCGCGTAGTGCACTGGTGCATTGAGAATTCGAAAAGCGGCGATGCACGCAACCCGGCGCGATGACGTCAAATAGTGGTCCCGACACCTGCTGTTAATCTCCTTCATAGCCAGACACGAGAGTAGTGCGCCGGTTCGAGGCAGTTTTCTGAGGGAGGGATAGCGGCCAGAGGAGAACAGGCAGGACGACAAAGAAGAGGCCGCTGGCTGGTCAAGCCGCCAACTCAGATTGGCGAATAACACCGGGCCGATTTCTCGCTACGTTACGTCGGGCGCCACAATCATGAAAACATAAAGGATCAAAAACAGCACAAAAAGGAGCGATAATTTTTTTTTAAAACAAAAAGAAAAACAAAGTAAAAAACTGGCCAGAGTGAAGGCCGATGCGCACCTTCTGAGCCAGCTCACCTTAGGCGAAACCTGGTCTAGGGCGTCTCCAGTTCAGGCCCATACGTACGAGTAGACGTAGGGCCCGTAGATCTCCAACGGTCGCCTAATCGTCCAGGAATCGAGATTCTATTTGCCCATCAACCATCTGATGGGTGCGCCATCACACGTGAAACAGGACGATGGTGACGATGTGGTCATCGAACGTGCTTTGAAGTTGCAATTCCCGGCGTCTCTTCCGAAACAAGCTCGCTGCCAAGCAAAGCACAGGACGCTACAGGCAGTTTTCAGCCTGTGCTTGCGCTGCAACGAGAATACTCCGTACCCCCCCTCCGTCATGGCTGCCAGCCAGCCAACAGGGAAGGGAAGGGATAAACGGCACAGGACAGGGCAAAAACAAGGGTCAACAGGGTAGGTGCCCAGACGTGCATGCAATTCGCTGCTTGGGGAAAGCTACAAACGCCCAGCAATCCACATGACACAAAGACGTAACGGTAGAAGAAGAAGAGGAAGAGTGAGGACACGTCAGGGAAGCTAGAAGCCATAATGGTTCGATGGCCCTGATCGTCATGCTCGTGATAGTCCTATTTTGTGTCTGTTGCTGTCTTTACCCGGATTGTCTCGATTGTTGTGAACGCCTTCTTTGTTCGTATTCTCTTGGCTGTACTGTCTGGGCGGAGAAAGGGGCCTGTGCCTGATAGCCCAGCTGAAAAGGGCCGACAGCTTCGGTGTGTGGGACTGGATGCATTCTGCCAAGCTCCCGGTGAGAGTAAGGGTACAGAGAACAAAAGACAAGGCCAGATCTTCAGAGAGATAATGCAGGCTCTGTGCGCTGGACGGCGCCCCGGTTAAAGCGTGCTGGCCAGCCGATCTTTCATGGCCTTAACTCTGCTCCGGAGCTTGTCGCCGCTGTGCTGTTTGGGCCTACATATCTTAAGATACATGGAAGGGAGTCCGTCAGTCGTGATGAGACGCCTCCGTTCCGACACCGTTCCGACACCGTTCCGGACATTGACAGCGCGACCGGCTCCGCTACTGGGAAAAAAAGGGCCGTGGTCGCAGATAAGCCCCGAACACGGGGTTTGCAAATCTGACAACGGGCCTCTTCCCCGAATGAGTCACCGTTTCGAGGCGGGGAAGGGCGGAGTCCGTTCCGCAAACTGTCCGGCGTCGGCCTGATGGATATGAAATTGCGTCGAGAAAGGACCGGCCCCCACTAGACAATGCTTAATTATATCGTTGCCATGTGTAGCCGGTGGTGTCCGGTGGGGATCACGGTTGCATACAATGCATGTCTGTGCATGCGGCCGGCATTAGCGCTCGTGCTCATGTGCCTCTGCTGCCATTCTGTCGGCCTCTACCTTGTTCTGGGTTGGGAGAATAGGGCGGTTCCAATGGCGAGGCTAGTTTCAGCGGGCAAGGATCCAGTCCCGCGACAAGAGCACGCAGAACTCGACGAGAAAAACGAAACAGATAAGCCTAAAGGACCGGCGAAGAAAGTACTCGTGCTGCAGTCTCGTTCGGTCATCCTACAGGCTGGTAGACGACAGGCCCCCGTTCTTTCGCACCCCCTCGACCTCCCTGGACCAAGCGGCCAAAGTGTCCGATGCAACTCTGTGCAAGCTGGCGGCAGTCGCCATGTAAGGTGACGATACCAATACCCCAATGGGTTAAGAGGACGACCAGCAAAGCCGGTTTCTCTGGGCCCCGAGCTTATTCCATTTCACCTATGCCTTAGCTCGCTTTCTTTCCTACATAGTAACCAGCCAGCCCGGGCGGGACAGAGAGCCGGCAACCCTTTCTCGTATATGTAGTCGGCCCTGTATGGACGGCTGATGGTCGGGACGACGTGATTCGAGACAGTGGACAGGTATGGTGTGTGGCCTGGGAGGCACACACGATTGTGCCTCCCTACGACGGCTGCTTAAGCGATGCTGGCTTCTCATTCACAACACCCCACTCGTGCCTCGGCTTTCGTCAGATCTCTCCCGGGCTCAGCTGTCTAATAATGGAAATACTACAGCAGGTCAGCAAAGGCAGGGGGGCATGCGCGAAAGAGGGATTCGGAGAGAGGGGCCTGGGACGGTCAGGTCGACCCTTTTTCTACAACATTCGTATATGTACGAGAGTGCGAGAAAGCTGGCCTTGCCGTACTGGGCCGAGCTTGCATAGGCGAAGCCCGTGTCTTGAGGGCTCAAAGGATCGAACGGGCAGGGGCAAGGACGGCAGAACAAATACGAAAGCGCAGCAGAGAGCAGAAAAAAAAAACGCGGAAAAAAAACGCGGAAAAGGGCCGTTTCCCGTAAGGCGAACGAGACAGAACCACATTTACCCTTCCCCGCCCCCAAGCGGTGCGCAGTCGCGGCCACGCACCACGAAATGGCGGCGGACGGTCGACATATTTGCGAGCACTCGCATTCTTTCGGGCCACCCGATTCGCCGCT
Organism: Leptographium lundbergii; assembly: GCA_001455505.1. Lineage (NCBI taxonomy): Eukaryota > Fungi > Ascomycota > Sordariomycetes > Ophiostomatales > Ophiostomataceae > Leptographium > Leptographium lundbergii. The sequence continues at coordinate 56,197 of LDEF01000096.1, forward strand.
CGCTCGGGAAAGCAGGGCGTGGGGGGGGAGGGAGGGGCGTTTTGACGTGTGTTTCCCGAAGGAGCATCTTGGCATTTCCACCACCCAGCCCTGCCGGCCTTGGTGGGCTCGCCATCGTCTGGTCCTATCAGGAAAACCAGACAGCACATCTCGATCCTGTTCGCTAGCCTGGCTCTGTGCGTGGAGATGGCACGCTGGATGGGCAGACCTGTAGGCCAAAGCGTTTTTTTTCCTTTGTCGCGGCCAGAGGCTGTGGGCCCCCTTCCTTCTGTGGCCCATGTCTGCGACGGCTCGCTTAAACAGAGCCATGGATGATTCTTTCATCAAGTTATTCTTTCATTCTATCGTCCTGCCCGAAGGGGCGGGGCCCTGGGTGGGGAGTGACGAGAAACGGTGACCCAACTTCCCAAGCAACTACCGGCATGGGCAGCGTGGCTACGAAATCCGTCCACGAATCCCATCAGCAAGGACGGATTCCCACAACCCAATCACACTCAGCCGAGACGACTGCCATCGACGGCCGTCGACGGACGAGGCCCTGGACGTTGAGCTCGACTGGCTTTGACTCAAACGGCCCATCATCACAGACGCCGGTTCGACATGATCAAGCGGTGGAGATGTTGTTTTTTGTCTGCGTCCAGCTATGGACAACACACGGCCAGCATCGGCTCCCGGCTCCGGCCATATCCCTGAAGCCGTGACTGGTCGTCCAGCAGCTTGCCTGCCGGCTCACGTCTTTGCAGCAGCTGGCTGGCGGGCCAACAGACCGGTGCACGTCCACGAGCAGTCGGCCTATCCGCTTTGTGCTGACACAATCAACCCCCTTTTCCAGCATGGCCTGTCCGGCCGATAGGACAGGCTCGGCCTGAGTGGCTGGAACGCCGCACATACAGAACGACCGTCCAGTCATCATCCTCGGAGACCATGCCGACTTACCGGCTGACCGGCTATTGTTCCAGAGGGGTGGACCTGCCAGGACCTTTCTCTTTCTGCTTCTCCGTACCTCCGTATCCTGTGTAATCTCGAATTGCGGCTAAATGCTTGCAAATGTCATTTTATGTCGACCGACCGACAGCCGTCCCCCCCTATTCATCCGTCAATATACCCTGATGTGCACGTATTCGTCCGTCGAGCACACGGATCCGCCGCAGAAGCTTCGACGGGGGGGGACTAAGGTACCGCCCTCAGTCATCGCTGTGTGTGTCTGTGCCTTCGTGTCCTCTTCACAGCCTATGAAAGCCTGCGCAGTCCGGCCTCGGCCTGCTCCACGCCAGCAGCAAACTGGAGCTTCTCACTCATAGCCCGGCCCTGCCGAAACCGACGCCGAGCCTCTCCGGCGTCTCCCAACAGGGCCGCAATATCGCCCAGATTGCAGAGAGATACTGCGCAGGCCTGGTCACACTCGGGCGTCCGGTCCTCGCCCGTTGCGTCTGCTGCATGTTGTTGGGCGTTAAGTGCCCACCGCTGGGCTGTCTCCAAGTAAGCCTTCCGCGCTTCTTCCTGCGTTGGTGGCGTCGCGCTCGGCTTATCTATCACCGATCCCACCAGCGTATCGTAGGGTGGCTGCAACGGGTGCTGCGCAAATGAGATCGCCAGGTTGTTCACTAGTCATCCGTCAGCTCACATCCTCCATGGCTGCATCCTCCTCGGCAAAGAGGAACACGTACTGATAACGGCACTGTGACACGGATCCTTGCACAGACGCAGAGCCTGAAAAAACAGAGGCAGCGCGAGGTGAAACTGGGATCGCGACTCGTAGCTGTGCCCCAAAGCTGTAGGTGGTAGGTCAGCCTCTGAAGCCATGTCCTTGAAAAACGCACGGCCTGGCAATCTTACATTCCAGCGCAGCACCCATTTCCTTGGGGCTCATCCACTTGCCCTCTCCCGTCTTGACGCCTGAGACCAAGCGCCGCTGAAATTCCCGGAGGGCCGCATCAACAGCCCAGACCAGCCGCTCGTGGGCCATGCTGGCGTTCAACACATGTTCGTCTGCATACAGCTCGCCCAGCTTCACGCTGATTCCGATTGCCTTCTGCAGAATTCTTGATCGCCGGGCCCAAAGCGTTTCCACGTCCGAGGGCCCGTCCACCCCCGTCTTTCCTTTGTCGTCTGCCGCCTTTCCTCCCACCGGTGGTGCCGGAAGTCGGGCAGACATGTTCCCGCTGTCTCTAGCACTGCCGTTCTCGACGCTTCCCTCCATTTTCTCAACCCATCGCTTGCAGTCGCCCAGAAGCAGTTCCAATATCTTGATCGCTGCCTCATAGTTCTGCACCTTCTCCAACCAAGACGCGAGTTGGATGCGAATTCCCATGACATCATCAGAAAAAGGGTCGAGGCCAAGCTCGTCGCACTGCTCTAGCGCCAGCTTGTAGTTCTTGAGGGCACGCTTCGGGTCGGGCGAGTAGTTGCTAAAGTACAACGCCCGGCGCAAGTACTTGGCCACCGGCTGTGGGTAGCGCGTGAACTGCCGACTGTTGAAGTACGTGTAGTAGATACGGGCAATATATGCAAATATAAACACGAATGCCACAAGCCTGGTGACCATGTCAGCACGGGTGGTCTCTTCCGTCCTCTGGCTGAACAGTACTCACACTGCCAACGCAAGAACCGTTTCCTCGGGGCTTTTCTGATACAAGTTCTTGAGTGACTGTCCCCGAAAGGGCGTGAAGACTGCCCGCATGAGAAGGCGCAGAAAGAGCAGGCGCCCTCTTGGTGGAGGGGGCGGCGGTCTCTGTGGAGCAGCCTCGTCGGTTGGAAAAGCAGATTTCCACCGCAATTGCCCATGCCGCATATCGGATCCTACCACCGCCATCGATCTCGGCCGCAATGGGCCGCGATAGTGATGGTGGAAGAATCGCACATGAAGGGCCCGGAGGTCGACGGCTCGGAATGGCGATCGTGGGAACGGTTGTAATCGCAAAAGCCCTGCATATCGCATGCGGAGACACGTCTGCGCCGCTGTGAGCGATTGCGCCGCCATCCTGCCTGGCAGAAGATGGCGTCTATGTGGTGGGCATGTAGCTGCAAACAAAAAAGCTCGACTCATCGAGAACGACGAGGCCGAAAATAGTGGGGCACGAGGAAGCTTCGTCGGCATTAAACGGGCTTGCTGCCTGAGGCCTTGACGGCACCCCGTTCCTGCCGCCCTTGCGTCCCTTACGTGTATTCTTTCCGCAGCACCTCATTCGCCCCCGCCTTAGTACTCCACTTCTCCCACCAGGCTCAACTTCCCCGTACTTTGGTTCTCAACGTTCAGCAAATTCGAATCTGTCCTTCAATTCGTACCCGGAAGAAGCTCTTTGCGTATCCCTCGCTTTTCGTCTAGGTGAGAAAGGGCCTGTCAGACGAACAGCTATCAAGTAAAGGCCGAGGTTTCGCCGTCCCCCGGAATGGTCGGCGTGTTCGAGCACATGCTAATTTTTATGTCTCGGCACAGCACGTCTCTTCTGCCTCTGAAAAAATGGCTGGGAAATTCGAGCCCAAGGTTTCCGTTCAGCTGGACCCTCCCAAGAATGATCCCATCACCCTGGAGGAATTGTCGCAAGCTACCGGTGGGCTTCTCTGTCGGAGCCATAGATCAATAGGAGGCCAGCCTTACTGACCAATACGCAGGCATCGACGGCGGGAAGTGCTATGTTGCCATCAAGGTACGTCCTTTCGTATAGGTTCTATGACCGCTGGGCTCTGCTCTTGTTCAATTAAATGCCCTTCCAAATCTCACAATGTCTTTAGGGCAAAGTTTACGATGTCACGGGAAACAAATCTTACCAGCCGGGTGGATCTTACCACGGTACCTTACTCTCCTAGAGACTGTCGTTCATATTGCTCCGTTTTTGTGTTTTGGCTGACAAACCACCTGTTAGTGTTTGCCGGCAACGACGCGTCCCGGGCATTAGCCAAATCATCGACAAATCCGGCCGACGTGAAGCCTGAGTGGAAAGATCTGGATTCTAAGGAGCAGGGTGTGCTAGATGACTGGATCACCTTTTTTTCTAAGCGTTACAATGTTATTGGCACAGTCGTGGGCGCGACAAACGTATAATCTCATGTGCCGATCACCTAGTTATGTTAGTGCTTTGCCGAATTGCCGTATTATTTACTTAGCTTTTCCAGCGTCTTCACTCTGTCCTGTTATGTGAACGAAAGCATAATATGTACTAAGAGCAGATACCTAAAATGAGTATATGTGATTAGCAAAGAAGAGGTGCGCATATGACGCTCCATCTTCACCAGCAGCTTGAATTTGTTAAAGGCAAGGGTAACACTCGCAGCAAATGTATATTCTTCAAGGCATGCTGCATACGCTCTGGTCACCACAATTCACACAGTATGTGTAAGGGGGGTTTCAAAGATACATAAAGATCGGGTTATCATCACAAGTAACAGCTAGATGATACCGTTGAGCTGCTGTATGTGTGAAAGTTTGCTGTCCTTTCAGATTAGCTGGCTGGTTTTTGCTGTGTTCTCTTCCCGCCAAAACTGAGCCTCAAAACCAGCTACATTACATATAACATGTGCAAAAAAATATATGCCAGTTGACTACTTCGTCTGTAACGGTGTTCTCCCGACCTCCCTATAGTCACCAATCATATGGCTCCAACGCTTCCGTATCTGTACTCTTGGCCGTAATGTAGAAACACACACTTTGGTTGTAAGTCGTAGACGGCACAACCATATCACTTTCAACTAACAAATGGCGCACTTGTTATGTCCCAGTCTGGTGTTGTAGGTTAGAAATCAAGGCGTCTGTCATTTTGCATATCATGTAAGATACAAAAACAGTATTGCTACAGGTAGTTGCCCTTGTACCACTGCTTTTTCCAAGCTTTGCATCATGTCTGCCCCTGGGCAGCTCCGGCATCGTCCGCTTGAGCTTGAAGACAGTTCTGACAAGCCGTTTCCTGATGCCACATATGACTGAGCTTCTTGACCCCGAAGCATTGGTGGTTAGGATCATTGCGTGCAAAGTGGCAGTAGGACTTGAGCCGTGTCTGGTTGCAGCCACAGGTGAATATAAATTCTTCAAAGTCACACATGTTGGTGTTGTTAAGATATTCCTGAAATCCAATAGGAGTTAGAGGAAATGTTAGGAAAGCGTAGGGAGCCACCTGGTACCTTGCTTAGGAGAAGTATTTGAATGTATGGCGTCTTTGATGTTTGAAATGTATTTTGGGGGTTATGTAGAAGTAAGTTGGCCGCGAGTTTGAAAGGATGGGCAGACAAATATATATAGGTGGATTGCGGCAGCCATGAATGAGAATCGTTCGACGTGGGAGGTCCTTACTTGTGCCGTATCACTCTATCCAAGTCATGGCCTTGCATTTCTCTTCATTATTGCTTCCGGTTCGCCTCCGTCCATGCTTCGCATCATAGCCACTCGGAAGGCTTTCACACCTGCAAAGTGATGAAATGAGACTACTCCCATTGCGTACTATGATAGACTATTAGATTCAAAGACTTCGTGCTTGGTACTTTCGCAAGTATGGGTTGTAGACACATCGGTCGCAACACGTGCCAAAAGTACCTCCACAATGGAAGCAGTTACCACAGATGAGGTAGAAGCGTAACGCATAGCATCTCGGCTAGGTGGTATCCAAGGAGAGGTCTGTAAGCGTGATAAATCATATCTATATTAGGTTACTATTGACTCTTTGAGGGGGGGGGGGAAGGTAAGGCTTGCCGGCGTCATTGCTCCCATCCACCCACTCCGGTGCCCCCCCCTTCTTTGTTTAGGTCTCCCTCCTCCTATACAACTGTTACAATCAAGGCCAGTATACCATGTATTGCCAGATGCCATATTGGGCCTTCACCAGAATAAGCAAACACAGATATGCACATTCAAACACATCCGAGTGTGTGTGGGCATGTCGTTTTGAGTGCATATTTGTAGCTCATGGGACGAGACACGTATACTTCGCAGAACGACTATTGCCTTCCTTCAGAGTGTGGATCCTCCTTTAGACCTGAATTTGCATTTGGAAAATTTCAATGCCGACGAAGAATTGACAACTTGTTCCATCAGGCTTGATTGCTATAAATTCTGATTGTCTGCTCTCTGGTTCTGGCCGAGCCTGTGACCCTTTTTCTGCGTATCTCTCGACTTTGGGTATTTCGAGATTCTGCCACTTAGATTGAGAGTGGATGAACGGAGGAGGGTGTGCTCAGACGTGAAGGGTACTCGAGCCAGGCCTGGGAGCTTCGCTGACCGGGTGTACTAGTGGCTCGGGACATAAGCAAGAGACGTAAACCAGGGGTGACGACTGGGCGGGTTTTCTTTCGGATGACTTCCCCGAAGGCTTACGTCGTAAAGGGTTACACAGGAACTGTGGTCTTCCAGTCAGAGGGAGTTTGAAATTAGGATTACGTAGTCTGCAGGTTTCAGGTCGCGGACTGCTACATAACGGGAATGGCAGGAGATGGAAGAATGATGCGCGGAATAGAACGCCCGGAACGCTGAGCCGTGCAATCACAATTCTGCGGCCCGAGGAAGTATCCAGATATCCCCGAGTGGTTGGCCTTTGTTCAAAACATGCCGAGCCTCTAAAAACCCGCCAGTTGCATTTACGAACCGTTATGGGAGTGGGCTGTCCGGACATCCATTGCTGGCGGTCTGGAAGCTGTGGCTCCGGAGCGTCGAAAAAGAAGATAGCAAGAAGTTCACAAGAGTGAGCGGCTGTAAACGGAAATTTTCCGCGCGCTGATGAATAGGGGGGTAGGAAAAAGAAAGTGCACGGATGGTGACGTGGCTCATGGGAGCCTTTCGATGAGCCCGGAAACCAAAATATGCAAAGGAACATAAGGGGAAGCAATATACGGTGTGGTGGGATTGAATAGCTGGCAGAAAATGGCCGCTGCACACCTTCATCTGAACGATCGTTCACGACCGGTATGAGGTCCTTTAACAACAGATTTCGTCAATCGAGATTTACGTCCAACTTCCAATAGTCATTTGTGACAAAAAAGAAGATTAAAATACCGTCTCAGAACAGTAGTCTAGCACTTGCTACATGCGGGCAAGCCAATAATGGGGAAGAGGGTACGCTGTAGGCCACGCCATGCAAGAACCCGGCTACTGTGAGTTGTGAGGGCTAGATACAACACTGTCAGAAAACCTGCCATGAAGCTCGCAACAATGGAATATCTATCACACACGATGGCAGGAGTGGGGGCAGAGCAAGAGATGTGACTACGGAGTAGAAAGGCGAAGAATGTTGCAGCTGCAGTGCATAATGATGTGCCAACGTTTGATGGGGCAGACCGGGCCAGGGGTGGCATCTTATCAAGACGCGAGATGGCTGAGAGAAGGTATGCGTGGACTGATGCTCGTATCTCGACCATACATAACTTTACAGCAATAGCAATCACTTCAATTACTGCAAGATTTATTAATTGATTTTATTTTCTGTTCAATCGGCAGGCGGCACCTGTTCTTCTGACTACCAGCATCTTGAACAGCATTGTGTGGTGGCATTGCCCAGACATCGGGTAAGCTGGAAGGAAAAGCCGCTTCCCCGGAACCGAGACTAATGCAGTAGGCTACATATTTACGTATTGGACTGCGGGCTACGTGGTCGATGCCAGGCCTGAGAAGTTGCACCCGAGGCTTGTTGGCCTGCTTCTCCACCGGCACAGCTTATGGCTGGCTGACTGAATAGTGGGCTGTTCTGCCCTCTTTGTCGGCTTGGGATCGGAAACGTGAGGCTCATCAAACTCTTGAGATGTGATAGTTTGGGTCTACGACCAAACGACGTAGTATTATTTCTCGACCTTTCCAAGAGACACCAACTGAAAGGGACAGATCTGAACACAGCGAGAAAATATCGGCGAGCGTGTATGCCGTACCTTTGTATTTGTTTCCTTGGGGCTATATGCTTGGGTCCAAACAAGACATTAAGCAACAGGAGGGACTTGCAGTAATTCATAATGATGTTACATCGAGCATACCGCACTCCTTGTCACATACGGAGGAAGTAGGTAGCTGACGCAGAGCTCTTTATAAGGACGGAAAGAAGAAATATGTGGGCAGCTCCAGGCCGTTCGAAAACCTAGGCAAGAGGCGAGGACGGACGGCTAAACGGCTTTTCTCTCCCCACGCACAAGCTGTCGCTATAAAATTACTCGATTTTTCTAGAACGTGTTAATCACAAGTGCTTCATTTAGTCATTCAAAATGAAAAGCTCTTGCAACCTCGATAATAAGCACCCTCATGATACAACGCAGCACGAGGCTTTGTTCTTTTCGCCAACGTCCCATTTACCACATATACGCATAGGTGCATATAATGGCATATAGGCATATATGTGCACTGCCACAAGACGGTAGAAACCGGTAGCAACCTGTGTTCAGTCTCGTAGTTCGCAAATAGCGAACTCTACGGAGTACATACAGTGTCTTACTATGTAAGATAAAAATGGGCATCAGCCACGGGTAGTTTGCCAGTCCTATTGGCAGGTCGGCAGGACCAGGGTACACATGGTATGGCAAAGAAATCGGGCATGCTTGCGGTGTGGCTGTTCCTGTCGGGCAACAAGGTCGACCGACCAATCAGGGTTACTCGGCCAAGGCGTCTCGGCTGCCTTGCGCTTGCTTAGCCCACCCACTCGCTCGCCTCGTTTTGAGAAAGCAATTCGCCGGCCCTGCTTTTGCAGTCTCTTCTCTCTCCTTCATCATTGAGAAAATTTGCATCTGCTGATCCTGGCTCTATTTGTCTTTTGGAGCTTCACGGTTGAGTGTGCGCAAATACTGTATGCTGACCTGACCAGGCGCCCTTTTTGCGTGAAGAACGGCTTTGTTCTTGCAAGGCTCATACGCCAACGGACGCTTTTCCGGACTCAACCGCCGTCTATCTTGTTTTTAACGACAGTTTGATCTACATTTGGCTGCCGCCTGACCATTCTGTACGTATATAGCAGCCTAGCGACCGTTGATGGCGTGCAGAGCATAGCCAGAACCGTCAGATGAGACGACTGACTTGCAGCAAGAGCGGCGCGCTCTTTTTTGGATAGTTCGCCTAGATTACCCCCGCTGTTGCTCAAGTCTCCCCGTTCATTGTCACCCAACGAAGGCCAAGGACCTCGAGATCATCTGTGGAAGACGCGGCCATGGATCGTCAGGCATTCATCCTCGAACAGTTCAGGGCCGCACCGCAGTTGGCAACATATATTAGATCCAAAGAACCAGACCCCTTCATTGGCTTTGAACACAAGAAAGGCGCAAGTAATGACTATTCAGGTCAGAATCTGGCTGCCCAGACAGCGCGACATGCACCCTCTGAGCATAGTGCTTGTCTAGATTCCGGCTATGGAAGCACGGGGGCTGGGCCAGGTCGCAGTACCTGCGACCCATGTGCTTATGCCGGTACCTTTACATCAACAGGCAGCACTTTATACGGTGCAGACGGTGGTACCGCCGATATGCAAGCCGAATGGCAACCGGCCGCTAGTAGCAGAACGGCTTCCTCTGTGCTCGACATGGACGGTGGTGGCCGCAGGCAAACCATCAGCCATACGATAGATGGTAGTATTTCTGGGGGAATGGAAAGAGTCAGCCTCAACGACGGTAAAACGAAGACATTTAATTGCACAATTGCAGAGCATAACTGCAATAAGACTTTCAAAACACAAGCCGAGCTTAAGTGAGTCCAACCCAGAAGTCGTTGACACCGACAGCACAGGATTCTGACGCCCTCATCTTATCTCTAGTAAGCACATCAACCGCTATATTCGCCCGCACAAGTGTGTGGAACCAGACTGCGCACACAAGAAAGGCTTTGGCACGCGTAATGAGCTCGACAGGCACAGGAACTGCGTCCACCCCCACAAGTCTACAACTGACAGACGCTTATACCGATGTACTGAATGCAGAAACTCGGGCAAGACGTGGACACGCGCCGACAACCTTAGGAGTCATCTGAGGACCGTCCATAAGTTTAAAGAAGTCAATGTCATCAACTACCAGATCGCTGAACCAAAGGATAAGTGAGTGCATACTTCTTTCTTGCGTCTGAAGCCCCAGGGAACTAACTATCCCTTTTGCAGCTCGCCGGACCTTCTCGGTGTAGGCGGGCCAGAGATATCAGACTCGTCTCTGTACGGAAACTACGGCAACTTCGCAATGTTGCAGGATGCCTCGGGCTCAGGGAGAGACCTTTCCAGAAACAGCCTGTCCACCACGTTTCCACTAGAACTAATGGAGGGTGTCCAAAGTTCGGCGGCTTTCTATTCACAAAATCCAGAAGTGACCCGTTGCCTTCAAAACGTAATACCGGGTCTTCATCCTCTCCAGGGATCGTACAGGGGTCAGTACGATCAAATCAGCATCTCGATGCATCTAGCGGAGGGCGGAAGGCCCCCTTTGTTGGACGACGCACTGCAAGACTATGGACAAATGCTTTCACTCCCCCAAATTACCTCACTTTCGGGGCCCTCTGTGTATGACGATGGCGGAGTTGGATACCCGACTTCAGACAGTCCCATGGCGGTCGATGTTGAAACCAGTGACCTGCAACCGCTGCCCGCGTCCGAAGTTGGGGCTGGTGATGGTGGTAGCATGGATTACGAGGTCGTACAAGAGAGCTGTGGATTTACACAGGAGAAAAACCAGCCGGATTTCCAGGATAGAACGACTACTACGACCGGCCCAACAGTCGACCAAAGCAATGCCGACGAAACAGAAAACGGAGAAGACAGCTGTACTGGAAAAGGAGGGGCGAGTAATGATGACACTGAAAGCGACTGTGGTGTCGAGAGCAGCAGGACAATGACGAGCCGGACAGTCATCGACTTGACCGAAGAGACATCGCAGCCTGAAGACGTTGAGATGACCACAGCAGTGTCGTTGCAAATCAGATCCATTCCAGATGTGACAGCTATGCCGGCTGCGGAGTTGAAAGTTTTGCTAGAAAAACTGGCCTGTCACAAAGAGTTTAAAGCTGTTATGGGCTTGATTGCTGCCCTTGCGCAGCCGACGCCGACGATACTGCCAGATTCTACACCGACGGGAGATGGCAAGACTGACCACACGGAAAAGACGAGTCAGAGTGAAAATGGAGGGGCTCATAAATGCGAAAAGTGCGAACGCTCGTACAAAAGCAGAGCTTCACTGACGTAAGTTCCAGGTTAGGGAGTGGAAAGGCAAGGGGCACTGTTTTGCTTACATGGACACACTTTAGGAAACACCAGAAACGCCATGAAAGGCCGTACGGATGCACGTTTTACAACTGCAAGAAGGCTTTTGGCAGCAAAAACGACTGGAAGAGACACGAGCGCGGCCAGCACTTCAAACTGGAGACGTGGAGGTGCCAGGAGAAGGCGGAGACGAGAATTACTGACAATCCTGTTGGCGCCGAGGCGGGCGACAAGGCTAGCCACGATACCAGCGGCAAACCTAAGCTGTGTGAAATGCAGTTTTACCTCTCCGAGGAGTTTACGGGCCACCTGGAAAAGGACCATAGCATGTGTGAGGCCGAGAAGCGCGAGAATAAAGCCAAAAGCTGCCGGTCGGGCAGCAAACAAGACCAGGGCTGGTCCTTCTGGTGTGGGTTTTGCAAGAAGACAATACCTGAGCCTTCGCCGAGCCGTGCCAATAGGTTGCGAGGTAGCCTAGGTGGACCCGGCAAGAAAGGAAGAAGGAAAAAGGCGAGTGACGACGGCGACAAGAGCCTGAGCAAGGGGGAGGAGATGGCACAGGATTTTGACGCCTTCCTGTGCTGGAGATCGGATCACATTGACGACCATTTCGTCGGCCGTCTGGTAAACAAACAGGACATGTCCACATGGGTCTACGCGGACGCAGCTAGGCCGTCGAGCTGCGAACATAGGCTAGCCAACCGAGCGGCAGGATCGCCATCCTCAGCTCTGCAGAAGCGAGGCCAGGAGAGGACAGCTGAGGGCGGCAGGGCGGCGAAGAAACGGAAGACGGCAGTATGGTTCTGTGTATGCCTTTTCTTATTTCCTATATTTATCTTTGTTCCTTTTCTGGCATACGGCCGGGGCTAACAGTTTAACTAGTGCGGGTGTGGGAATATTGGGAGTATGATTGTTGGGGGTTGCGATACTTGCAGCCATAGACGTTGCCCGCATTGCGACGCGGAATGATGGGGACAGCAGGTCGGCCGCTGTCCTTCTTCGGTATATATCGGCTTCAGCAATGGCGTTTCGGGGCCGAGGATGACAGTCGTTGGGCCTGGTCTCCTTACGACGTACATGATTCGCCTGTTTTCATCTTTCATGTTTTCATTTTTTTTATACCTTTTATGTTTGTTATGACTGTGTTGAATGCCTTTTGAACACGACCAGTCCCCGGACAGGTGGGACAGCTGGAGGATCATGCTTTTATTCTTGTCCCTAGTCCAGTCTCGACAGGCCGATTGTTCATTGTGTGGATATATTGTGTCGTTGGTTTTGGGTTGGGGACCGTAAAGATGCATGGCTTGGATATGACACTATTAGATTTGCTTCTGATGGATTTCGGCTGCTCCAAATCTGGTAAACGAGCACTGAAAGTAGACATGTCAAGCGAATAAGATGCAGGGGGCGAGATATGATGGCGCACGGTTTGAGAAGAGAGCGCTAAAGAGAGAGGGGCATTGCGGCTGAACTACGCCCGCATGCCATTCATTACTCTGCCACCCTCAGCCCCCTCTTTCCGCATGCTGCTCGCGGAGTGTTGTTCTGTGGTGTCGTGGTTGCCTGCCGTGCCATCCAGACGAGGTCTATTTTTGAGGTGCAGCTCCGAGACGAATGTGCTTTTCTCTTACTTTTTTTATTTTTTATTTCTGACGTTCTCACGACGGGGCGGCTATTCCTCGTCTGCCATCTGACGACGCTTGATGACATGGGGGGAGGGATCTTGCTGCACGTCAGCGAGAGAGCCCCCCTGTAGGAGATGTGCCTGTGGGCGAACCGATCGAGCAGGTCGGTCGGGCAGTTGGGACGAGTCATCGGTCAACAAGTCAAGTCCGCCGGTCCAGTCAGCCGGTCAACTGGGCAGCCCCTCGTTCTGGCCCTCGCAACTTGTCCCCTCCCAGGATCAGCCCGTCCGCCTTCGCCCAGAGAGCACAAGAGCCCAAAGAGAGCAAATGTCCGGGCGTCAAGGACATCCGCCAGCACGACCTCCACCCCTTCACCACCACCACCACCACCGCGACAGCGCGACAGCGCTTGGACAAGAGACCAAACCAAGACAGGAAATGGCCCGGCCAGCCACCTGAATGGTGGACAGGAAGCTGAGCGGTCCCGGCGTCCTGTAGCCAATACCTCTTTTCGTCGAACTAGGCATGCCTTTTTTTTCTTTTCTTTTTGGTCTCCTTCCTTTTTCGCACTTTTCTTTTCTTTTGCGTCATGAGATTTCCTTGCTTTGTCTCCTCTCCTAGCCCTTCGCCTAGTGCTACCGCTTTTAGCCTGTTGCGCCTTTGCACGGGAACAGCCTGGTTCCCGGCTTACACTCTCGTCCTAGCGAAACGCTGCCCTCCAACTGAAGAGGGGAGCGAATTTTGTCAGTGGCCAGTTCAGAGCCCCTGTTCGGACCTGACCTCTCCTAATGACCTTTTACAGCCCTTATTTTACGGTTATGTAAACTAAGCATATGAGTGGTCAAGTTTACGAGTACTCGGTACGCCTTGTAATTAGGATACTACCCCAGATGTAAGGTATTTCATCATGCCGGTGAAGGCCGGCAGAGGATAGAATACTGTCGGTGGCAACCTCTGTTGACAGGTCGCTGTTAGATACTTTGTATTTACATAGGGCCGCCCTGCCAGGCAGATGGGGGCCCATGTCCCAACAAGGCGGCGGACCGGGGCTTGAAAAGGAAAAGAACCGTTATGGCAATTTCGGCATCCTTCCCATGGTCTTGACGTTGGCCTGCCTTTTCTTCCCTGTCCGAAGGACGAGAAAATGCGCTAGCTACTTGGAACAGCTAGGACCCCGGGCCGCCTTTTAACGGCAGAGACGGCAGGCCAACAACGAGCCGACGATAACAGTAGTGGGTTCTATTTTCGGCAAACACCCCCCCCCCCCCCCCC
>LDEF01000097.1:0-67274 GCA_001455505.1 Leptographium lundbergii
CGCAGCCCGCCCCGACGACCCTCGCCGGCGCAGCGATGGGGCGGCGGCGACGAGCGCGAGCGCGGCGGCCGGTCGCCGCGACGGGACCTGGCGATGCGGGACATGCGCGATCTCCGGGACCCGAGGGACATGCGAGACGGGAGGGACTTGCGTGATGGGCGAGAGATGCGAGACATGAGGTAAGAGAGAGGAGAGAGAGGAGAGAGAGAGAAGAGAGAGGAGAGAGAGGAGAGGAGAGAAGAGAGAAGAGAGACCAGAGACAAGCATGCTGACATAAGCAGACGACGATCCCGGACTCCCGATCGAGGCCTGCAATCGCGAAACCGCTCCGTCGGTCCACGTCGCTCGCCCCCAATGCAGCGCTACCGGGCACGATCACGCAGCCCGGAACGGCCGCCCGACGAGTATCGCGGCGGCGGTGGCTACGGACGGCGACCGTCGCCACGGCCATCGGTATCACGGCCTATGTCGCCGCGACCGAGTCCCGGTCCTGGCGGCTGGAACGACGGCCGCTCGCGCCAGCCCTCGTCGGCACCACGATCGCCGCCTCCTCCGTCACAGCTGGCAGCATCATCGTCGTCCATGCGGTCGCCTCCACGCGGCCCGTCCGCACAGCGAGGAGGAGGACCGCCGCTGACGGCGACCCCGTCTGCTCGCAAGATGGCCCCGACCGGAGCTGCAGCCGGAACGTCGTCGGTGCCGTCGTCTATGCCGTCGACGCCGCTGGCAGCCCCGCGAGGACCGTTTGCATACGGCGGCGGTGGCGGCCGCGGCGATGCCTCGCCGTCCCGGACAGCAACGCCGACAGCATCGACAGCCGCAGCAGCAGCTGCCGCGGCCATCGTGGCAGCAGCCGCAGGCCTGCCCCCACCGTCGGGTCCGCGCGGCTACGGCGCCATGCGCAGCAGCAGCACCAGCAACCTGAACGCGAACGAGCGCGGCAGCAGCAGCGGCAACACCAACGGATCGCCCTTTACGCCGCGAGCCGGTCGCAGCACCATCCCGACGGGGCCACGCGCCGCATCCATCAGCGGGCCCTCGGGCGGTGCTGGCGGTGGTGCCGGTGCTGGCAGCATGGCATCCGGTGGACCAGCAGCTGTCGTGGCCGCTGCCGCCAGCATGAGCCGAGGCGGATCGCCGGCCGTGGGCTCGCCGGCTGTCGGCTCCTCTCTGGCAGCGGCAGCAGCGGCAGCTGGCGGCCGGCCGTTCAACCCGCCCACCGGACCGGCAGCACAGGTTGGCAGTGTCGGTGGAGGCGCCATTGCCGGAGGTCTGGGCAGCTCCACCAACGGCACCGGCATCGGCCCGAGCGGATCCACCCCTCTCTCCGGATCCGGATCCGGTCCCGGTCCCGGCTCTGGTTCCGGCTCCGGCTCCGGCTCCGGCTCGCTCGCCCAGCAGCTGCTCGCCGGCATGCCCACGCTCGTGGCCGGCGGACGGCTCGACGGCCAGCTCGCGCTGCCCCGTGGCGGCGGCGTCGTGCGCGAGCTCGAGGCCCACCACCGCCGCCTGCGCGAAGAAGAAGAACGGCTCCGCCAGGAACTCGAGACCCGCCAGGAACGGCTCCGGCGGCAGCTGCGCTCGTGGGACCGCATGGACCGCGACGGCCGCTCCTTTGAGCTCAAGAGCAACCTCAGCGAAAAGAGCCTCAAGACAATTGCCGGCGAAGGCGTCGGCGGAGCGGCTTTTTAGCAAGGGCAGAGGAAGCGAGGCGGAGGCTGAAGAGACAGGAACGGAGACACGAAGCGGAATGGCATAAAGGTAGACAGAATCCATAGCTTCCATCCATAGGCTGTATTACATAATCAACACAACACGAACTCAAGACTACGGACAACATCAGTGCTACCACACACGAACCTGAGTTCCTTCCAACATGCATCAACTAGTAAGACTGCCCAGACGGAGGCTGCATGCTTTATATAACAACACAACACAAATACCACGCGACTACGAGACAACTACAGAGTGCATATCACAGAGTCTTGCCGAAGACTGCCCAGACATAGCTCCATAGGCTGTATTACATAATCAACACAACACAATAACTCACGACTACGGACAACTTCAGTGCTACCACACACGAACCAGTTCGTAAAATTCCTTTCAGCATGCATCAACTATTCGGTATGCTTATGTAATCAACACAACACGCCCACACGACTACCACAGAGTGCATATTACACAGTCTGCCGAACCTGTTCGTAGAATTTCTTCCAAGATACATTAAGACTGCCGAGGCAGTCGAGTCCATTCTCCATCCGCTTGCAAGTCGGGGCCACAACAACACCCTCAAAACACCACAATCCGTTCCAGGTTTGGCTGCTTTTCCTGTGCTTCCTTTTCAGTGTACTGTTTTTGTATTTTTCTCTTTACACAATTTGTTGCGAGTCTTCCCTCCCTCGTAGTAACAGAATGGTGGTCCTCATATGCGCGCTCGCGCCGAGCTGCCATGCATTTACTTCTTGGCAGCGTCGACAGCCGCAACCTTGACGATCAGGTCCAGGACACGGCGAGAGTAGCCCCACTCGTTGTCGTACCAGCTGACCACCTTGACGAAGTTGGGGTTCAGCATGATGCCGGCCTTGGCGTCGAAGATGGACGAGTTGTTGTTGCCGTTCAGGTCAGACGACACGACGTCATCCTCGGTGTAGCCGAGAACGCCTGTCAGGTTAGCGGGTGAGGAGAGGAGAGAAGAAGAGAAGGAAGAGGAGTGAAAGGAGAAAAAGAAGAAAAAAGTCTCACCCTTGAGGGGACCCTCGGAAGCGGCCTTGACGGCAGCCTTGATCTCGTCGTACGAGGCACCCTTCTCCAGGCGCACAGTCAAGTCGACAACCGACACGTTGGCCGTCGGCACACGCAGCGACATGCCCGTCAGCTTGCCGTTCAGCTCCGGAATGACCTTGCCGACAGCCTTGGCCGCACCAGTGCTGCTGGGGATGATGTTCTGTGCCGCACCGCGGCCACCCCGCCAGTCCTTGGCCGAGGGGCCGTCCACCGTCTTCTGCGTGGCCGTGTACGAGTGCACAGTCGTCATGAGACCCTCAATAATGCCAAACTTGTCGTTCAGCACCTTGGCCAGGGGCGCAAGGCAGTTGGTCGTGCAGGACGCGTTCGAGATCACGTCGGCGCTGCCGTCGTACTTGTCCTCGTTCACACCCACAACGTACATCGGTGCATCGGCCGACGGGGCCGAGATGATCACCTTCTTGGCACCGCCCTTGAGATGAGCAGACGCCTTGGCCGTCGTCGTGAACACACCCGTCGACTCGACAACGTACTCGGCACCGGTGTCCTTCCACGGGATGGCAGCCGGGTCGCGCTCCTGGTAGAACTTGATCGTCTTGCCGTTGATCACCAGGTCGCTGCCGGAGACAGTGATGTCGCCCTTGAACACGCCGTGGGTGGAGTCGTACTTGAGCATGTAGGCCTGGGGAGAGAAGCACACCTGTTAGACCGGAAGAGCACGAGTAGCGGCGACGTGACAACAACTTACAGCGTAGTGCGGCTCGATGAATGGGTCGTTGACGGCGACGACGTCGACCTCGCCGTGCTCAATGGCATTGCGGAAGACGATACGGCCAATGCGGCCGAATCCGTTGATGCCCACGCTGATGGTCATTTTGACTTGTGTCTGTTAGCCGGAGAGCTCCGAGAGAGAAGAGAGCAAGCGCAAAGTGTAAGAAGGCGGCCAAGGAGTCGCTCTCGCGATTCTTATAGTAATATAGCCCGGGACGGACGGGTGGGAACGGCTTGCAGGGACAGGGATGCACAGCCGTGGCGGAATGTGGTGGGGTGCTTCACGAGGAGCCGAAAAGCAGGCAGAGCACGAAAGGACGAAAA
Source organism: Leptographium lundbergii (assembly GCA_001455505.1). Taxonomy (NCBI): domain Eukaryota; kingdom Fungi; phylum Ascomycota; class Sordariomycetes; order Ophiostomatales; family Ophiostomataceae; genus Leptographium; species Leptographium lundbergii. The sequence continues at coordinate 3,844 of LDEF01000097.1, forward strand.
CCACGGCACAGGCTGGCTGGGGCTTCGGCTGTCAAGGGGTGGGAGAGGGGCAAGGGCTCGAGAACCTCGGGACTCTTGTCGCGGACACACGGGTGACGCCGGACAGAATAGCCGCGAAAAAGCAGGCTAGAGCTGTGCCAGTGTCGGTTAAGACAAAGGCTGAGGGTGGAAACGGAGTGGTGAGGGGGACGAGGATGAGCGAGTCCTGGGGATAGCCGGGGAGCTGGGGAAGTGGGTAAAGGTGGATATGATGGATGGTGAAGTCCAAGCTGGCCAAATCACGAGATTTGGTCGGATAGCTCTGAAGAGTGAAAGGCGGGGTAGCAGTATGGCGGCAGCAGCACAGCAGCAACAACGGAAGACAAGGACTGAAGCAGAAGCAAAAGCAGAAGCAGAGAAGCTCAGACAAAAGGCTTACCTGTGTGATGAACAGAAAAGTTCTTGTGTGAGGTGGAAGTGGTGGATTGGTGATGAAGCTGGGAGTGATGATGGAAATTGGGAAGAAGAGAGGGGAGAAGAGCTGAAGAAAAAGGAAAAGAAGAGGAGAGAGAAACGGCAGGGGCGATGACGGTGGCATGAGAGTCATGAATAAAATATACACGACCATCCGTTTGCTGGTGGCATGGTGGGGTCGTCGCTTCCTGACAGAGCTAGCAAGCTGGCTTGGAGGGGCAGTTTTGGACTCATTTCGCGGTACTTGGCGTGTTATTGGCCTCAACTGCGCGTCATCTGTGGCGGATGCCTTTTTCTCTTTTGCCCTCACTCGTCCATCCGGCTGGCAGCAATGCGCTCCCCCACGGCCCCTTCGGCCGGCTCATGCTATACGGTTGCCTGCTTTTACGAGATACGCGGCTCGGTCGTGCAACGGCTCTGGGCCACGGGCAATGGCTGCGGTCATGGACTAGAAAAGACGAGAAAAAGAGCGAGCAAATCTGCAGTTTGCAGGCTCCGTAGTCCGACGGCCTCGCGCGACCGCAGCCGTCCACGTTGTCGCAGACGGAATAATAACGCAGATCCGAGACCAGACAAATGGAGACGCTGCTATACGGCCGCAACGGTTGGTTGGCCGATGCGTCTTTTTTGGCACAGACTCCCCTCTAGCTCGTTTGCGCCCCTGTCCCTTGACTTACGGCCCTTTCTAGTCGTGATATCGAGGCCTTATTGCCTCATCTAAAAAGGCCTCGTCAAGACCCGGGCAGCCTGCTCGTACGCGAGTCTCACGGCGCCCGGTAGAGACATCTCGTCCAAGCTCGTGACCTCATGATTTTGCGCCGTGAAACCGCCACCATCGCCATGCTTGACTCACACAGACTTGCTCGACGTCGCGATACGAACTCGAATACGTGCGCATCCACCCATGGCTGAGGTGGTCTGTCCATGTTACAGCTGAATTGCTGTTCTCCGCTGTCGCGCCACCAAACACGTGCTGTTGTCCATGCACGCTCGCCCGAACGAACAAGCAAAAAGCCGCACCGGGCGGAGCGGTCGGCGCCATTTTCGGTGCCATCGCCTCCTCGCCGGAGCTGGACAAATAGCCCGTCTTACCTCTAATTTTTCGTCTTTTTTTCTTGCTTCGTTTCTCGTTTTTTTCCTCGCGCTTTCTCTCTTGCGCTTTCTTTCCTACTGGCTTTTTCCACCGGCTAGCCGTTGCTCAAACCGACTGCTCTAAAACGGGTTGACCTGTCGTATAATAACGGGATTTTTGCCCAAAGCGGAAGGAAGCTCGATCGCAGCTCCCCCGCGTCCTCTTGCATCCCCTCTTTCGTAATAGCTCTTACCTCGTACTCTGCCTGATTTCATGATCACTGTGAACACCTCTTTCGACTCGTACCAATATCGCCAAGACTCTCTCATCGAGCGCCTCTTCTCGCAATACGAGCCTCCGTCTTACTCCAGGCTCGTCGTCCAATGGAAACTCCGTACCCCTCCAAAAGTCCTTATCGGGGCGGTCCAGCTTTGACCCCACCCCCTCAACCGATAAGGCTGCCTCGCCATCTTCTCGACGCCCCAACGACTCGACATTGACCAGCATAACCACGTCCAGAGCTCCCATCCGCCTTGCAGCACAAGCCCACCATGTCTCACCTGCATTCGCACGATGGCGGCATCACCATGCACGCCAGCCACGGCCACGATGCCGGCAGCTTCATGCACTCCCATGACGGCGGCATCACCATGCATGCCAGCCATGGCCATGAGGCCAGCAGCTTCACGGCCGTCGAGCACGGCCACAGCCACGAGATCCTCGATGGGCCGGGCAGCTTCCTGGCCCGCGAGATGCCCATCATCGAGGGCCGCAACTGGGAGGAGCGCGCCTTCACCATTGGCATTGGAGGGTGTGTATTTGGCCGTGGACCAATTATTGTGTCCTCTGATGTTCATGGCTGCCGGCATTCCGCTGACAAACGCCCAGTCCTGTTGGTTCGGGCAAGACGGCCCTCATGCTGGCTCTCTGCCTCGCCCTGCGTGAGCGCTTCTCGATCGCGGCCGTCACCAACGACATCTTCACGCGCGAGGACGCCGAGTTTCTCACCCGCAACAAGGCCCTGCCGGCCGACCGCATCACGGCCATCGAGACCGGCGGCTGTCCCCACGCGGCCGTGCGCGAGGACATTAGCACCAACCTGGCCGCGCTCGAGGACCTGCAGCTGACCTTCTCCACCGACCTGCTACTGATCGAGTCTGGCGGCGACAACCTGGCGGCCAACTACAGCCGCGAGCTGGCCGACTTTATCATCTATGTCATCGACGTCAGCGGTGGCGACAAGATCCCGCGCAAAGGCGGTCCTGGCATCACCCAGAGCGACCTGCTCGTCGTCAACAAGACGGACCTGGCCGAGGCCGTTGGCGCCGACCTGGGCGTCATGGAGCGCGACGCCCGCAAAATGCGCGAGGGCGGGCCGACCGTCTTTGCCCAGGTCAAGAAGAACGTCGGGGTCGAGCACATCATCACGCTGATCCTCAGCGCCTGGCGTGCCAGCGGTGCCGAATCGGTCGTTAGGAAGAATGGCGGACCGCGTGCGACTGATGGTCTCGACACATTGTGAGGTTGGAGAAGGAAGAAGCAAGTCAAAAGCAAGTCAAAGCAAGCAAGCAAAAGCAAGCAAGTCAAAGCAAGCAAGCAAAGCAAAGCATGCGAATCAAAAGTAGCAAAGCAAACGCAAAATGCCCCGTTGCAAAAAATCAAATACAAGTCCGTCATGCTCAAAATAAAGCAAAATCCCCATAGGTTCAAAATGTATCATTATCATGAGCCACACTGTGTCGTCTATTCCTTTTGTCTTCCAATGGTTGCCCGTTTCCCTGGTCCCTCCCTCTACGCTTCTCATTCCATGTCCTCGTCCATCGTCTCGTCGGCTGCCTGCGCTTCTTGGACCGTCTCCTCGGCCGGCGGCGCCCACTCCTGGTACAGCATCGACTTCCGCGGCCACACCCGCTTGTACAGGCTGACACCGATGCTGTCCTGCGGGTTGATGCGGCCGTCAAAGGTGGCCTTGAAGTAGCCGTGCGTGCCGAGGGCCTCCTTGATGTAGCCGCTGCGTCCGCGCTTCGTCCAGAGCGGCAGCGCCTTGAACCAGTCCACGTCTTCGCGGTTGAAGAACATGTACCGGATCGTGACCACCTTCTTGTGGATGTGGAACGGATGGCCGGTGAGGACGACCCGCTTGGCCACCACGCGCGACGTCGACGGCGCCAGCGACGTGCCGATGCCGGCCAGCTGCAGCGGCACGGTGCCGCTCTTGAGGCGCTTGAAGAAAAGCGTCGGCACGAAGCCCCAGGTGACGGGGCCGACGAAGCTGACGACGGCCGACTGGCCCGGATGCACGAACCGACACGACTTGTGCACGTTGTTGGGCGTGTTGCCGCTCTGCGAGAAGAGCGGCTGCACGACGAAGCGACGCGGGCCGCACTGCACGATCAGCTCTTCCTTGGCCTTGATCGAGCACGGGTGGTCGGCGCTCAGGTTGATGATCAGGTTGACCACCGTCTGCTTGTTCTCGTGCCGCAGCAGCGAAAAGGCCACCACCGGCCGGCTCGCGCTGTAGGCCGCCCGCACGGCCTCGGCCATCACGCCCTTGGCCAGGTGCACAGAAACACGCGTTCCCGCCGCCACGCCGCCGACCAGCACCTCCCGGGCTGCCCGGATCCTCGACGACTTGTAGTCGGGAATCTGCAGCAGGCGTCGCCAGTCCTCCGGCTCGTGCGGCCGGTCCTCCTTGGCGTTCCACGGGCTCGACCGCAGGCTCTTGAGACCACGGTACCGCGCCAGCCGTTCGCGTGCCAGCACGTGTGGGTGCAGCTCGATCTCGTCCGGGAACTCGAGGTCGTCTTCGGCCTCGCCCCGCTTCTGCTGCCGGTACTGCGCCAGCTGCTCGGCCTCCTGCTCCTCGTTCTGCTCCACGTACACCTCCGACTGCGGGTACTCGGATGGGCCGGCGCCTTCGGTCTGTGCGTATTGTGCCAGGCCTTCCATTCCGTCTGCCGGCTCGGCCTTTTCTGTCCTCTCATCGCCCATCTGCTCTTCGTCATCGTCGTCGTTGTCAGACCCGGATTCCGACGTCACGTCGTCCAGGATCCATGCCGACTGGTACGCCGATGTGCCCTTGGGCAGCTTCTTGGCCGGCCGGAACTGGTCCTCGCCGTCGTCGAAGTAATGGTGGTCATCCAGCAACACGCCCTTGCGGCCGGCCGCTTCCAGCGACTGGCTGTCCATCTCCTCGTCCTCCATCTCGTCCTCCTGATCGAGGATGGCCTCTTCGGGAGCAAGGCCGTCCAGGCTGTCCCTGTCCTCGCTTGGTTCCGCGAGCACAGTCCCTGCGCCTCCGTCTTGGCCGTCGACGGCCATGTCCTCGAGGGCAGCACCGCCCTTGGGCTTGCGTACCACCATGGGCGCCGCCGTGATCTTGTCAATCTGGAATGAGCCCCAATCGCCCACGTGGATGAGCCGGTCCGGGTTGAGGCCCTTGCCACGCACAACACCGGTGAGAATGGCGGCGGCATCGTCGCCTGTGGTCCCGAACTGCACGTCCTCCACGAGCATCCAGCTCCGCTCCTCGCGCCAGTGGATGCCCTTGGGCGACGCATTGCACAGAGACCGCATCAGGTTGGCGCACTCCTGCCGGCTCTCGAGGCTGAAGAGCTTCTCCTGGTCGGGGTGGAAGTGCCGCATAAACGACTTGAGCGACTCCAGCACGGCCGTCCGCTGCTTGGTCGACTCGACGCTGCTGAGCCCGTGCACGGCCGTGAAGAGCGTCGTCAGGCCCTGGCTCTCCACGCTGCGCAGGATCAGCTCTCCACGCTCGTCCACCTCGTCGACGGCCGAGATGACAAACACGACAAAGTCGGCTGCCCGTGCCGCATCCAAGCAGGCCACCACGTCGCGGTCCGACGGCACCACAATGTACTGCAGCTGCTGCTTGAACCGCTCGACGGGCACGCGCACCGCCCCGTCCGTGATGTCCACCTCAATATCCAGGCTGGCATTGAGCGCCCGGATTGTCGTGGCCGCATCGCAGTTGCTGCACAGCGGGATCACGGCCACGTTGCGCGGCGCACCATCGCGGCCGCTGAAGATGGAGGCGTCCAGGCGCTGCTCCTTTTGCTTTTCCAGCTGGCGCTGGCGGTTCTGGTTGCGACGATCGAGCTTCGACATCACCTGCTGGTGCGGCGTTTTTGGTCTCTCATCCAGGACTTTGCCTATATTTTCGCACAAATGTCAGTATATTTTCTCTCCTCTATGGGCTACACGCTGCATCGTTCCTTCCCCTCCACCAACCTTTGCGATTCCGTCCTTTCCCCCCCTTAAAGGGCTTGTGGCCGACTTTCGTCGTCGCCTTGTGGCTGTGCTCAGCCAGAGTCGAAGGCATTTTGGCGACGGCTGAACGCACACGATTATTTATCAAAAAAGACTCGTTGTTTCCAGAGGAATGCGTGCCTCACCGTTTAATTCGACTGTAATGGTTTTTTCATTTTTCTTGGGGCAGAATTTTTGTTTTTTTGGCTAAAGTGGGAGGGGTTCGCGCTTATCGATAGCCGATAATACGATAAGCCGATAAGAACATGTGAATCTCGATAAGAATTTTTTTTTAGTAGTCTCGCCTTCTGCTTTCTAGACCAGGTAATCCTGCAACCGCATGACAGCCGACATCATGGAAGTGGCAACGACAAAGAAGTTTGACCGTCCGAGAAAGAAGCGGACGGGCGGAGCCGGTCCTGCTTCCAGATCGGGTGCTGGCACAATGGTGAGACACAACAACGGAGCGAAAAAGGTGGACGATCTACGGCTATCGCTGCATCCAAAAGAAGAGCAGGAACGGATACGGAGGCACAAGGAAGCACAGAGCCAGTATGGGCGCGGCAAGCAGATATCTCTCAAGGCGGTGCAGGACAAGAAGCTGAAGAGGACGCTGGGCAACCTGGAGAGCCGCTACCAGAGGGCGGCCGACCAGGCCAAGGATGCCGAGGTGCTCTTGGAAAACGCCAGCGGCTTTCTCGAGGCCGAGACCGAGCTGGAGCGCACGTACAAGGTGCGGCAGGACGAGATTGTCAAGGAGGCGCCGATTGCGGTTGCACAGAAGCGCTTCGACCTCAAGCTCGACCAGCTGGGGCCGTACATGTGCGAGTTCACCCGGACAGGCCGCGAGCTGCTGTTAGCCGGCCGCAAGGGACACGTCGCCACGATGGACTGGCGCGAGGGCAAACTGGGGTGCGAGCTGCAGCTGGGCGAGACCATCCGCGACATTCGGTGGCTGCACAACAACCAGTACTTTGCGGTGGCGCAGAAAAAGTACGTGTACATCTACGACCGGAACGGCGTGGAGCTACACTGCATGCGGAAGCACATTGAGGTCTCACACATGGAGTTTCTGCCATACCACTTTCTGCTGTCGACGATTGTAAGTGGTGTCTGCGCTGTCACTCTGTCCCTCTGTCCCTCCCGGTCTCCTAACAGTCGCAGAGCTTGTCGGGCCAGCTAAAGTACCAAGACGTGACGACCGGCAACCTCGTGTCGGAAATCCACACCAAGACCGGGGCGCCCTGCTCGTTTACGCAGAACCCGTACAACGCGGTCGTGCACGCGGGCCACCAGAACGGCACGGTGACGCTGTGGTCGCCCAACTCGTCGGAGCCGCTGGTGAAGCTGCTGGCCCACCGCGGCCCCGTGCGGGCGCTGGGCGTCGACCGCCAGGGCCGCTACATGGTGTCGGGTGGCCAGGACTGCCGGATGGCGGTGTGGGACATTCGCATGTTCAAGGGCGAGGTCGGCAACTACCACACGCACCACCCGGTGTCGTCCATCTCCATCTCGGACTCGGGCGTGGTGGCCACGGGCCACGCCACGCGCACGACGCTGTGGAAGGGCATCCTGACGGGTCCGGTCGAGGAGAAGCCGCTGCCGTACATGAAATGGGGCGGCGACGGCAAGGCGATCGAGCGGGTGCGGTTCTGTCCGTTTGAGGACGTGCTGGGCGTCAGCCACAACACTGGCTTCTCGTCGCTCATCGTGCCGGGCGCGGGCGAGGCCAACTTTGACGCGCTCGAGGTGAACCCGTACGAGACGGTGAAGCAGCGGCAGGAGGGCGAGGTCAAGGCGCTGCTCAACAAGCTGCAGCCGGAGATGATCGCGCTGGACCCCAACTTTGTCGGCAAGCTGGACGAGCGGTCAGAGGCGCAGCGGCAGGCGGACCGGGACCTCGACGCCGTGCCGGTCGACATCGGCGACGAGATCCGCAACAAGATGCGCGGCAAGAACACGGCGCTCAAAAAGTACATTAGGAAGCAGCGGAAGAAGAACATTATCGACGAGAAGCGGCTCAAGGTGGACGAGATCTGGAAGGAGCAGCAGGCGCGGAAGAAGGAGAAGCTCGAGGAGGCCAAGGAGGACTTGGGGCCGGCATTGGGCCGGTTTGCACGGAAAGAATAGACGGATAACAGGTAGCAACAGGAGGATTGAAGTATACCCTAGAGCATGAGAGCATAAAGTCCACCATGTGCACGTGCAAAGGCACGTGGAGCCCGAATTTCAGGCCCGCTTCCCTGAAACACGATTGGCCAACGGCAGAAAAATACTAGAGCATCGTTCTAGGTAAGATAGACGCAGCAAGAATAGACTGGCCGCCTTCCGTTCTCTACATTTCTCGCCCCTCTCCACCACACCAACTGCTAGTCGCCATGGCCGCCTTGTCGGACTACATCGAACGGGCGCTCGAGAGCCCGATGGCCGTTGCGATCGGCACCAGCGCCGTGGCCTTTGCGTCGGGCATGCTGCTGGGCGCCTACTCCGTCCGCGGCTACCTCTTCTCGCCCGAGTTCCGGGAAGAGCGGCGGCGCAACCGGATGGACCCGATCGAGAGCGAGGAGTCCGAGGTGGACGACGACACCATCCTGGACCACGCGCCGAACTGGGCCAACGGCATGGAGGCCGATATGCGGGATGGCCTGCGGTCGAGGAAGAAGAAGAGCGGCCTCGCGGAGCCGGAGAAGAGCCGGGCCAAGGCCGAGAGCGACGAGGAGTGCAAGCTGGTGCTTGTTGTGCGGTCGGACCTGGGCATGACAAAGGGTGTGTTTTTTTTTTTTTTTGAGGGGGGGTCCTTTATCTTCCTCCTTCCTCCTTTCTTTTCTTTATCCTCCCTAACAATCACAGGAAAAATCGCCGCCCAGTGTGGCCACGCCACGCTTGCCTGCTACAAGACGCTGCAGCGGCTGGCCGCACGCGACCCCAAGTCCGCGGCGGCCCGGTTGCTGCAGCGCTGGGAACGCCACGGCCAGGCCAAGATTGCGCTTCAGGCCAAGGGCGAGGACACGCTGCTGACGCTGATGGGCACGGCCCGCAGCCTTGGCATCACGGCCGAGGTGATTGTCGACGCCGGCCGGACGCAGATCGAGTCGGGCAGCATGACCGTGCTCGGGGTTGGGCCGGCGCCTAAGAGTCTGGTGGACAAGGTGACGGGCCACTTGAAGCTCTTGTGAAGCACATCTCTCGTAAAGACGGCCGCGTGTCGAGTTCGGCCACGACAGGCGAGCCGCAGGGTGGCAGCCAATCGCATATATGGCAAATTGACTGCAATAGTCAAAGACACTGGAGCAGGATAAATAAAAGGATATCAAGCACACAGGCCAAAGCCACTGATTCTTGCTCCTGTACTCCGTACTCCAGGGCTAGATATGCGCACGTGACCGCGCTGGCGATGTCACCAAAGACCCATCGTCGAAACACACTAACATAAATGAGCGAAGCGAACAGATCGGAGTCAGCCTCTCCCTCCGCCTCCGTGCCCAGTCTGTCCTGACGGATCTCGCGCAGTCATGGCCGCAGTCAACCGCAAGGCTATCGTGGTCGGCATCAGTGGATGCTCGTCCAGCGGCAAGACGACATTGGCTCGGCTCCTGTGCGACATATTCCCCCACACGTTTGTCCTGCATGAGGACGACTTTTACAAGCCGGACCAGGAGCAAGTGGCCCCTGTCTGTCCTCCCGCTCGCCTTCTCTGCTGACGACACCAGGATCCCGATCAAGGTGGACGGCCTGGCCGACTGGGACTGCCCCGAGGCCATCGCCCTGCCCGACATGGTCCAAGCCCTCGAGCACATCCGGTCGCACGGCGTGCTGCCAGTCAGTCAGAACCCTCAGCTGTCGCACCGGACCGGTCACGGCCGCTCGCGGCGGCCCTGCTCCGTCCTCTCTTGTGCCGGCGCAGCCCCCTTGCTCACAACCTCTTCCCTCGTGCAGGCCGACCTCTTCTCCAAGGAGGACCAGAACTCGGTCGGCACCTGTCCGGTGTCCGAGGCCAAGATTGCCGGCCTCAAGGCCAAGGTCGCGGCCTGGCTGCAGCCCGGCCAGCCCGGCTACAGGGCGCTGCTGCAGCGACAGCCGGATGCCACGGCCACAGCCACCAGCCTCAATCTCTGCATCCTTGACGGCTTCCTGCTCTACACCGACGCCATGCGCCCGGCCATGGACCTGCTCGACGTGCGGCTCTTCTTGCGCGTGAGCCACGACAGGGCGACACAACGACGGCAAGCCCGCGACGGCTACGTGACCCTCGAGGGCTTCTGGCAGGATCCGCCCGGCTACATGGACAAGATCGTGTGGCCCAACTACGTCGAGACGCACCGGTGGATGTTTCCGGGCGGCGACGTCGAGGCCGAGCCAGACCACGCGCTGCTCCAGGCCAACGGCATCCAGACGCAGCTGGACAAGGGCGTCGACGTCGACATGGAGACGACGCTGGACTGGGCCGTGGACATTCTGTTGCGCGAGCTGGCGCATTTTTAGACGTGGCGCCCGACATGGAACATTTCAATACGTTGAGCATAGTATGTAACGACAGTCATGGTTTGCCCCTGCCTCATGGATCGACGATCTCTGGCAACGGAGTGGAATATGACGTTCTTGGGATTCCCGGTCCACTCGGCTCAGCTTTTGACGGCGAACCAAGCTTCTCCCCGGGAAGAGCCCAGTTGTTCTGGGACCTGTCGATAGGATAATTGACACCATATTCCAAAAGGAAGAGTGCGATGTCTCCATAGGATGTATCGAACTGCCGCAGTCATCGACTCTGAACTTGCGTGCAAGCAAAGGACGTCTGGGCACAGATCCGTGGTGGAAAAGAAGGAAGAAGAAGAGCAGAAAAAAGGTCGCAAGGTAAAGCTTTTATGGCAGGCGAGATTGGCCCCGCTGAAAAAATCACTCTGTCTTACGTAATAATACGCACGTGCCACTGGACAATGCATCATTGCTACTCCGTACAATGCATCTATCCGTACTGAGTAAGCATTGTATCTTACAAAGTACTCCATATTTGTGGGCCGAGACTTTTGTCGTCTGCAAAGCACCACGAGAAGGACGACGGCAGATATCCCATCGGCCACCATGGATCTCGCGACACTCCAAGAAGCGAACCGTCTCCGGGTGGAGATGGGGATGAAGCCGCTGCCGGTTCCGGGCGAGGAGCCGGAGGCCCGGGGCAGCGACGAAGAAGACGAAGACCCGATGGCGACGTTGGACGGACGGCACGGACTGGCGTTTGACAACTATAAGAAGGTGCAGGATGCCGAGCTGGCGAGGCGGCGGCGCGAGGAGAAGGCCGAGGCAGTCAAGCGGGCGCGCGAGAAGGCGCAGCGCCACGCGCTGCTGGAGGGCCACACGCTGGGCGACCTGGACGGCGACGCGGCCGACGGCGATGCCAAGGCCTGGCTGCGCGGCCAGAAGCGGCGGCAGAAGAAGATTACGAAGCAGAGCGAGGCCGAGGCGGCGGCGGACGAAGAAGAGCGCCAGCGGCGGAAGCGGCTGGTGGGCGACGACGACGACGACGATAACCTGGCGGGCGTCAAGGTGGGCCACGACATGTCGGCGCTGCTGGACGGCGGCGACCAGATCCTGACGCTGCGCGACGCGACCGTGCTCGAGAACGAGGACGAGGGCGACGAGCTGGAGAACCGGGAGCTGCGCGAGCGCGAGAATCTGCAGGAGCGGCTGGACCTGAAGAAGAAGCGGGTGGCCTACGACCCGCTCACGATGACGGACGACGACGCTGGCTCGCACACGATCCTGGGCCAGTACGATGACGAGATCCACGGCAAGAAGCGCAAGACGTTCACGCTTGACCCCAGCGCGATCCTCGGCCCCGACGCGAGCACAACAACAAGCCAGCCGGCGGCGGTGCTGAACATGGCGACCGGGAGCCTCAGCAGCAAGCACAGCGTGCTCCAGCACGTGGACCTCAACGACATCTTGGCGGGCGGCCCGTCGTCCGACTACGTGGACCGGTCCGAGCTCAAGATGCGGAAGCCCAAGAAGGCCCGGGAGAAGAAGGCGACGCGGGCGACCAGACGGCGCGGTGGCGGTGGAGGCGACGACGGGGCCGACGACGTCCTGTTCCCGGCCGAGGAGGCAGAGGACGAGGCGAAGATGGACGTCGACACGGCGACAGCAGCGGCAGCAGCAGAGGCAGCGGCAGCAGATCGGCAGAAGAAGAAGCGGAGGGCCATGGAAGAGGCCGACGAGGACCTGATGCGCGACGAGGAGAGCCTGCAGGCGGTGCTGGCAGTACAGCGACGCGAGGCGCTCAAGAAGCGGAAGCGCATGCGGCCCGAAGACGTGGCCAAGCAGATGCGCGAGGCGTCCGCAGCAGCCGAGGACGAGCAGCCGGGCGGCGGCGGGCTGGTGATTGACGAGACGGCCGAGTTCATCAGCAACCTGAAGCGACGGGAGGACCGGGACGACGAGAAGCCGCGGACACGGAAGCCGATGGAGCCGTCGTCGGTGACGGCGATGGACGCCGACAGCAGCGCGGACGAGGACGGCCAGGACGTGGAGATGCAGGACGACGACGACGCGGACGAAGAGGCCAAGGGCCAGGGCGCTGCTGCCGCCGGGCTGGAGGAGGAGAAGAAGATCAGCGAGGGCATGGGAGCGACCCTGTCGATTCTCCGGGGACGAGGCATCCTGGAGAGCGAGGGGAGCGGAGGGAGCGGAGGCGGAGGTGCAGAGGGTGCCGGCGGCAGCGGCGGATCGGCGCTCAACACGCGGATGCGGGCGCACCAGCAGTTTCTGGCCGAGAAGCGGCTCCGGCTCGCCAAGCTGGACGAGGACGCGCGACGGCGCCGCGAGCAGGACCGGGCAGCCGGCGGCGCCCTGGCGCGCATGACGGCACGCGAGCGCGAGGAGTATGCGCGGCGGCAGAACGCGCAGCGCGAGTTCCAGACGTCGCGGATGCTGCAGGACATGTTTGCGGAAAAATACACGCCCAACTTCCAGATCGAGTACACGGACGAGCACGGCCGCTCGCTCAACGCCAAGGAGGCCTTTCGCGAGCTCAGCCACGGCTTCCACGGCAAGACCAGCGGCCGCGGCAAGACGGACAAGATGCTCAAGCGCATCGCCGCCGAGAAGCGCCACATGGCCGAGGGCATCTTGGATGCGAGCGAGGCCGTGGGCATGAGCTCGGCCGCGCAGCAGCAGCTGAAGAAGCGGAAGGAGGCGGGCGTGCGGCTGGATTAGGCACGTGACGGCAGACGGCACGGAGTACGGAGTACTCACTTAGATATGGAATCATAATGTAACGCGATACTCCGTATACTGTATGGACAGGTGAATTATTATAATGGGTATTGAGATAATTGGGTATTGAGATAATTGTACTCCGTACGGAGCGGCTACATAGCACTTGCTCGATTTGTTCTGCCGTGGCTGACCGCCCAAAGTTCGGGTCCTTACGTGATCTACTAATGTCTACACTCACACCAACCGGCGCTTTTTCTGCCGGCCCCCCGTCTCCGACCCTCCAGCCTCGTTCGTCTTCGGCTGTGCAATCCAGGCCCGGTCGAAATCAATACACATCATCCGCTGCCGCTCCTCGTTCCACACCACCTTCGCCTCCCGTTCGTCCCCGTGCACAACGCCCGTCGCCGTCAGCTACTTCCAAGCCTCGCGGGCCAGCTGCTGCAGCGTCTCTGTCGGCGGCACCACCTGTTTTCGCACCTTCACGGCTAGCACCGGCTCATCGCCGTACGACAGCACCAGCATGTGCGTCACGTGAATCCCGCGCATCGAGACGTAGTCGTGCACCAGCTCCACCGTCCCCAGACACACCGGCGCCAGGTCGCCCTGCCAGTCCTGCAGGTAGTCGTAGATGTACGTCTCTGCCCTCAGCCGCCGGGCAATTTCGCGCTCCACCCCCTTGGCCACAACGCAGTATCCCGCGTCCCGCAGCGTCAGCCGGAACAGCGTCCCGATCGCGCCACACTTGCGATACCGGTCCAGTGCGTCGCAGTTGCTGTCCAGGTCCTCCCCCAGCTGTTTCTGTAGCTGCTGGATCAGCTGCTCTGCCGACAGCCCGTGCCGCCCATCCTTGCCGCCGTGCCGTCGGTGCCGCTCCACATTCGGACACCGGCCATCCAGCTTGCCGCCGTTTCGTAGCCCGAGCAGACAAGCTTGCGCGCAGTACGGCGCTGCTGTTCGCTTATGCGACCTGTCTCCTCGACTGCCGGTGCCAGTGCCAGAGCCCTGCGTTCGCGATGCCGTCGACCGTGTGCCGTGAGACTTGCCAGCATTGTCGCCTCCCGGGCGTGCCGGTCTGTAATCCCCATCCTCGTCGTCCTTGGGCGGCCTCCGTCTGGTTTGGTCGGGTCCTGGCATCCTTGCGTCCCTGTGTCCTGCGGCGGCAGCGACGGTACCACTGACGTCCCATCACCCTCTTCGCTCCCGCTGTCTTGGAGCAGCTGCGCCTCCATCTGCGGATATGCCGCTGGCCACCGCTTCAGCCGGCTGTCCGCTTGTTGCTTCCATCGCTGGCTCAGAAGAGGGCCGTTCAGAGCGAGCATCGCCAACGTAGACACCACCGACACGGCTGATCGGCTGATAGATCCCTTCTTCTCTTCAGTCCGCTCGGTCACCTCGTCTGCAGGCACACACAAATGGTAATACAGCGTCTCCGGCTCCTCAGGCCGGAGATGCAACAGGAGTATCATCTCACCCGACGTCACATAGCAGTAGCTCAGCCCAAACTCGATCATGTAGTGGAACGCCTGTGCCACCACCGCGGCCGTGGCGTTTTGGGCCTCTGCCAACGTTTTGACGTCCTCGTCCTGCGGCAGGGTGCTGCTCAGCTTGTTGTGTAGAGCCGCTGCAAACAAGCCCCCATTCGACGTGTCGCCCACCACATCCCCCTTCTCTTTGTCGCTCAAGGCTCTCTTCACCATGCTGGCACGCAACTTATGCGCGGCCTTGTATTCGACAATGAAAACCGGCTGGATCTTCCCGTCCACCTCTTCACGAATCAGCCACTGGTCGGGAAAGTTCTTGCGCGTCGGCGACGCCACCCGCTTGCGAGGGGGGCCGTCATCTGTTTCGCCGCTCGCTCGCCCTCGATCCTGCCTATCCTGCTGCCGCGCCAGCACCAGAGCCGGTTTGAACGCCGGCCGACTGGGGTTGTCGAGATCGGGATCATCGCTATCGTAGACCGACAGCCCGTATGAAACACTTTCAAATAGGACCGAGGTCGGAAGGGCTTACGTCTCCTCGGAGCCGGTCTCTTCTTGTTCCTGTTCTTCCTCTTCGGTCGCTTTGTCGTCGTCTCTCGGATAAGAGCAATCAGCACATCACGTACACATGACTCGACGGCCAGAAATTGAAATAAGCGCATGTCCTGTTCATCCATCATCGTCCTATCCTGCAGGAGTGTTTGGACGACGCCGACATGGCCGGGCGACCAGAAGAGCGGCTTGGCGCCAAAGAGAGTCTGGAGGGACGTTTGGCGGCGGGTGTGCAGGTCGGGAAACTCGACCCAGGGCTTGAAGTGCAGAGGATAGTATTTGCCATTAGGGTTGGCGACAATGCCGGTAGAGGCCAAGCTGGCATTCGTCTCGATAGCTAGTTTCAGGAAAATATCCCAGTGACAGAATTCGAGATAGGTGTTGTAATTGGAGGGGGCCAGCTGCCTCTCAGCGGCCTTTGCGGCGTGTTTCTTCGGCCTTGCGGCGTGTTTCTTCTTCCTTGCGACGTCTTTCTTCTTCCTTGCGGCGTCTTTCTTCTTCTTTGCGGCTGTTTTCTGCTTCTTTGGCAAGTGCAAGAGCCGCTACCGTCTCTGCCCGGGACGCTGTCGTCTCTGCCTGGGATGCAACAAGCGCCTGCCGCAACCTATGCAGCTCTTCAGCCTCGCTCATTGTCGGACAAACGCTTCTTGGTGTGGAAGGGCGCAAAGACTTATGTTTGTCAGTCTGTGCCAGTCTTCCACCTTTCTAGATGCCAAGATTACGGCATAGTAACCATGAATTTCTAGTCAAGCACTCCGTATCTTCATAGTCAAAGCACTTACTTTGGTCGTGTACGGAGTACTCCGTAGACACTAGACGAAAGTGCCGTCTAAAGTGTACGGGGAAAATGGGGCGTGTACGCGTTGCTGGCTAGCCTAACAAACATACCACTTAAAGCGAAATAGCTTTAAAAAGCGCCACGAATGCGACAAAGGAGCAAGGGGTTTCAGCCCGAGGCTTGCAATTCAAAGTGTACAGATTAAGTACCACAGAGATGCGGCCGTATTAGCAGTGTAAAACCTATAACAGGGTTTACTCATTTACTCCGTTACTATAGCGATGTACGAAATATGCCTATCATAGCGGTCTGGCCTGGCAGAATCTTGGGTTACCAAGCGCCAGCTACTTCTGTCATCCGGAAGTACGCCGTACATTGATGAGAGGTGCCGTCCACTGCGAGAACGACTAGGGAATAGCACAATTTCATCCGTCCGTTCTTTCAGACGTGTACTCCTCTCCATGCTGTGCTGTACATTCTGACCGTCTATAACCCAAATGGAACTATGGCAATAAATGATACGAAATAAGGCAAATAAGGCCGTCTCTAGCCACAGATATCCAGACTCCGTTCTGTAGTCTCGCTTCCTCGCTTCCTCACATCCCCGTCACCCGCATGGCGGCAAAACCAATGGTCAGCACGACCACGAGCGTTATCAGACTGCTGGGAATGCCGCGCGTGATAAAGTGCTTGACGCGCAGATAGCGCTGGCCGGCCGGGTCCTCCTTCATGATGGCAGCTGTAGGAGTTAGCAGTGAACCGACGGAAGCAGTAAAGAGGACTCACTCATGTTGGGGAAGCCACTCGTCGGCAGTCCCATGGCGGCACTGCACATCAGCACGCCGGCCATGACCAGCAGGTTCGGGTGCGGCTCGGCCATGTCGGCGCCGATGTTGTGGACCAGCGGCAGCAGGATCAGGGCGGCGACGGTGTGGCTGATAAAGGTGGCGATGACGAGGATCAGGGTGGAGAAGACGACCAGGACGCCGTACAGGCTCATGCCCTGGACGTGTTCGGTGATGGCGGCAGCCACGGTGTCGAGCAGGCCGGAGGCCTTGACGGCCTTGCCCAGCGCCAGGCCGCCGGCCGCCAGGATGATGATGGTCCAGGGAAAGTTGTTAAAGTCCTCCTTGGACAGGATGCCGATGCCGAAGAAGATGACAATGGGCAGGATGGCCACGACGCCCATGTCGCCAAAGGTGTCCTCCAGGTTGTGGCTGGCACACCAGAGGCCGATGGTGACGAGGGTGACGGTGGTGACGAACCACTGGGCGGCCGTGAAGCGCTCGCGCACCGGGCGGACGGCCACGATGGTGGTGCCGCGACCCGGCCGGAAGCTGACCAGCAGCAGCAGCCAGATCAGCAGGATGGACACGACGCCGACCGGGATGGCGATGAAGAACCACTGCAGCCAGGGCGGCTCGGGCGTCATGATGCCGATGGCCACGACGTTCTGCGGCGACGCGATGGGCGACAGCATGCCGCCAATGTTGGAGGCCAGGGCGATGCCGATGATCAGCGCCTTGGACATGTCGGACTCGGACGGGAGGTTGCGCAGCATGGGCTGTCGAGGGTTTGTCAGCAATTAGTCAGCAGAGAGAGGCAGAAGCGGGCACTTACCTCGATGATGCCAAAGCACAGCACCGCCGCGGCCACGTTGCTGATCAGCATGCTGGCAAAGGCGGCCACAAACATGTTGGCCAGCAGGACGGTGCGCGGCTGGGTGCCGGCCTTGCTGAGCACAAACGTGGCCAGGCGCTTGTCGATGCGACACTTGCTGAGAGCGGCCGCCAGGGTGAAGCCGCCCAGCAGCAGCATGATGACGGGCGTCCACATGGCGGCGAAGATGAAGCCGGCCGCCTCCTTGGAGCCCATGCGACGGGGTCGGTGCTGGTCGTTGCCGCTGTCGTCGCAGGCCACGCGCAGCACGACGCAGAGAAAAGGCACCATCAGCGACGTGACAAAGAGCGGAATGGCCTCGGTGGCCCACAGCAGGCTGACAAACACCAGCATGGCCAGGCAGTTCTGCTGCTCGGGCAGGCCGGCCAGCAGTCCGGGCGCATACAGCACGCCAAAGAAGACGGCCACGACGGCCACCAGCGTGATCATGGAGCTGCTGACGAGCCATGCCGGCACGACGACGACGTGGGAGAGCAGCCGGATCCGGCGCACCGGCAAGGCCTGCGGCTCCACGTCGTCGCCCTGGCGCAGACGGGCGCCCGGCCGTCGCGGGTTCTTGGCGTCGTCGTCGTCGCTGCGGCCACCGGCACTGCCAGCCGCCATCAGGCCGAGTCCGCCGCCACCAAGGCCACCGCCGGCCAGGCCGGCCAGGCTGGCCGCTTCGGCTCGCCGCTCGATGCCAATCATGTCGCGCCACACGGTGTTGCGCTCCCAGACGACGTGCTCGCGCAGGTGGGAGCGCAGGTCGCGGCGCGCCGTGGCGGCATCGCCACCGGTCACGACGTCGGTGTAGGCAGCCTCCATGCGGCTGATGTTCTGCAGCAGCGCGTCCCAGGTCTCGGGGCGGAACGGATAGGCCGGCTCGACCGAGGTGGCCATGTAGGCCGGGCGCAGGTTGGTGTCGAGGATCTTGTCGAACTTTTTGAGCACCTTGCGGAAGCCGGTCTTGTTGAGCTGCACGTACGACTTGAGCTCGCACAGCTGCACGTACGTGTGCACGATGCGCTTCTTGAGCATGACGCTGGACGAGAACAGGACCGCGTCCTCGGGCGCGTCCTCGAACGTGGTGCTGTATCGCCGCGACCGCGTGAACTCGGTCGATGCGGTGAGGTCGGTCGAAGCGGCCAGGTTGGTCACGGCCGTCGTCGGCCGGCTGCGGTGTCGTCGACGCGGCCCGTCCCAGCTGAGCCGGCGGCGGTTCGGCCTGAGTGGCTGCAGCGGCTGGTGGTCGTTGTCGCTGTCGCCGTCGTCGCTGGAATGGCGGGTGCTGGACCGGTCGTCGACGGCATTGGTGCTGCCGGTATGGCTGGGCCCGGCTGCCGACGCGGCCGCGGTGGTCGTGATGGACGGCAGAGTCGGGTTCGCGTTCGGGTCGTGGCCGGCCAGGCTGCCGTTCTTGCGGCCCTCCAGCACCTCTTCCTCCTCGCTCAGGGCGCCGACGTCGTGCAGCACCATGTCGACCTCGTCCAGCAGCTCGCGCTCCTTGAGCACAAAAAAGGAGCAGATCTTCTCGAGCTCGACGTCGAGGGCGCGCGCAAAGACGGCCTCGGGGTGGGGATCGTCGCTGATGAGCGGACGCGACTCGGCATCGCCATGGTCCTGGTGGCTGGCCGCCTGGTTGACCGTCTTTTCGAGCTGGTAGATGCTGCACAACACGTCAGTCCGGCACGGACGGAGAGGACGGGGCCGGCTCACAGCTTCTTCAGATTGCTGTAGGCAATATAGTGGCTGCTCCAGTCCGGCACGGCGTTGAACTGGAGGCTGTGGGAGAACTTCATCTCGTCCTGCGCCTGCAGCCACCTGCGCTTCTCGGCGCGGCGGAGAGCTTGTTCGGCGACGCGGTGCGAGCGGAGAGGGACGAGCTCGATGCCCGGATCCGTGTCGGCGGGGGGGCAGGTCGATGGCGGTGGTGGTGGTAGCGTCGGTGGTGCTGGGTGCGTGGGAAAGGAGGCTTCTGTCGCTGCTGGGGTCAATGGCTGGCTGTCGCGGTCGTGCAGCATCGAAAGCCGGTCGACATGGGGCGGGAAATGAGAAATGATGCGGAGAAGCGGCAGGAGGAAAGAAAAAGAGGCGGTAGGCCGGTTCGTAGCTCGCAAAGGTGTGGACAAAAGTAGGGCTACCTGTGTGTTGGCTTCGCCGTGACTGGGAGTTTGAGGCGGCCAATCGAGGCGGTACAACACAGCAGGAAATGGCCTGTTCGGATTAGGGGGGTTTTCAGGCCCCCTTACTCGCTGTGCTGGGTCCAGTCAGCGCCACACTAGGCTAGCGGCACGCCATGGCACCGCTAGCAAACAGAGCATTCCAGGCACAGGTGCGGTCTTTAACTTGATTCAGAAATGTCCAAAATTAATTAAGGCGACGACAGATGCGAGAAGAACAGTGTTTGGAGTAGCCAAGAAACGGGCAAAAGGCAACATGGAACATGGCAAGGAACCAGGACAGAAACGGAGCCAGAAATAGAAACAAACAAGGGGTATATCGTGTAGTGAGATTGGACAAGAGCAAAAAACGCCGTCTCCCGGATCTGCCGTCCGCCGTCCGTCGTCCGCCGTCCGTCGTCCGTCGTCGGATCAGTCCTTCCCGCCGGCTGCCGCGTGCTGGTGTGGATGCAGACCGAGCACGCGCTGCAGGCTGCGCCGGATGCTGCGGCCGGCGCTGTCGTCTGCGTTGGCGTCGGACGTGGGCGAGGCCGGCGGAGGGGGGTCGCCGCTGGCATTGCTGGCATTGTTGGCCATGGCTGCCGCCGTGTTGGTGGTGAGGCTGGCGGCTGCCGGGCGGCCGCCACCGCTGAGCAGGAGGCTCATGCGGCGACCGAACCCGGGCGACGGCAGGCTGCTGCTGTGGCGGCGCTCCTTGTCTCTCGTCTTGCGGGCCGCCGCCTCTTCGCGGCGCTGTTTCTTGCGGGCCGCCGCAGCAGCAGCCGCAGCCGCAGCCGCAGCCGAGGGCGACGTCGGCGGCTCGGCCATGCGCGGTGGCCACTCGCCGTCGCGCTTCCAGCCGGCCACGCAGGCCCGCACGGCATCGCCCAGGTTGATCGGACACGACGGCTGCAGCGAGCTCAGCACGACCTTGTCGTACAGGCTCAGGTAGAGCCCCGGCGTGATGGACGCGCGCATCGGGTTGGCCGCCGGCAGCAGCGGTCGCGTCAGAGGCAACATCGTCTCGACGGCGTAGTCCGGGTGCGCATGTCGGCCGTCGTGCTTTTGCGACCGCCGTGACTGGCCGCTCGTCGTCGCCTGCGTCGGCACCTGGCTGAGCGGCCACAGGCTGCTGCTGCCGCCCGCTCCGACGCCCGCGCCGTCCGACGTCGCCGGCGACGTCTCCGTGTCGGCGCCGATGCCAAGGCCCACGTCAGCCGACTGCTGCGAGTTGGACGTCACCGGCGACAGCGGCATCGTCGTCGTCGTCACGGCCGGTGCCGGCTCTGACTTGGCGTGCGAGTGGAACCGGAACAGGCCGCGGCGCGGCGACGTCGAGGCCACCGCCGCCGCCACGGCTCTCGGCTTGATGCGAACGGTGTGGGCGCCCGTCCAGGCGTCCCGCCGCGCCGTGAAGCAGGCCAGGCCGCTGTTCCAGGCCATCTCGGACCGTAGGCCACGACGCACCTTTGCGCGGCGAGCCAAGACCGACGCCTGCACCACCATGCCGACCGAGTCGGGCGAGTCGAAGCGGAACAGCCCGCCCGTGTGGCTCGTCGTTCGCGTCACCGCTGCCGCGCTCTTCTCGTCGTCCGACAGGTCCGACGTCCACTCGGAACGCGGCTGCAGGTGCAGCGGGTCGTCCGACACCGTGCTGTAGATGGACGCGCAGTCCGAGTTGTCCGAGTCTGCGTCCGCGTCCGAGTCCAAGTCAAACGTCGCGCTCTCCATGTTCGCCGTGATGGCGGCCAGGGGCACCGTCTCCCGACGCTCGGACGCGTCCTTTAGCTGTGAGGCCTCGAGCTCACGTGCTCGCGTCGCCTCGGCAGCCGCCGTCGCTGTCGTCTGTGACGGCCAGTCAAAGCACCAGTCGTTGCGGATGTGGGCTGCCAGGAAGCGGCGCACCGCGTCCTTTTGCTTGGCCTTGTTCGTGCTGACGAGGTCGGCATCGCCGTAGTCGAGCTGGGCCGCCAGGGCAGCGCCGCTGAGGTGAGGCTGGGACGTGGTCGGGTGCAGCTGCTGGTCCGAATCGCTCGAGTGGGACGCCGTCTGGAGCAGCTTGGAAAACGGTGACCTCGGTGACTTGTAGAGGCCGGAAAAGATCATCTTGGGCATGGGGGCAACGTCCGGCTGCGGATGGCTGTGGTGGGAGGTAGGGTCGGCCGCGGTCGAGACGATTGGGGGCGGTGGCTCTTTTATTGGTGCTGGTGCTGGCAGTGCTAGCAGCGCTGGTGCTGCCGCTCCTTGTGCTGCTGCTGCTGCTGCTGCTGCTGGGGGGGGGCAAAGGAGTGGATCAGGATCAAAACGCTGCGGCACTAGTGCTTCTGCGGGGTGGAGATGCAGGTTCTGGACTGGTGCTGCAACGGATGTTGGGGTGGATTCTGGGGCCCGTGCACCAGGCTGGTCCAGTGACAGGCCGCCGGCGGAGAGTGGTGTGATGGCGGCTAAGAGGTCAGCAGGAGCAGGTGGCCATGAGCAGCAGGAGACGGGGAACCAGATACTGGGGCGATCGGGATGAGGAGATGAACGGCCGGAGTGCGGGTGGGAAAACAAGCATGAGATGACGGGCAACGGGCGGCAAAAAGGATGAATACGAACTTGCAGAGACGGGCAAAAAGGAATGGTATCGTAGTCGTAGTAGGGCACAGGGGTCGTATGTTGGGTGCGATCAAGAGACTGCAGAACAGCCGAGCAGGTGTGACAGGCGAATAGGGACAAGGACAAGGCCAATCAATGCAACTAGTCCGCCTGATGCATGCATGACCTCGTCCTGCGGTGACTGGGTGGAGATGGCCAGAGAGAGGATAGAGAGGAGACCGATGGGAAAGAGGATCGATGAGAAAGAGGACCGATGCAGTGAATCATTACAGGCACGCCAGGCACCGGAAGGGGCGAAAAAAAAGGGCGAAAAGGAAAACAGGCAAAAAGGAAGAGGCTGAAAGGCAGAAGGACTGAAAAAAAGTCAAGGACCGAAAAAAGTCAAGGACCGAAAAAAAGCCAAGAAATGACGTAAAAGGGCTGGCGAGAAGAGGCTTCAGGACTCACCATTGACGGTGGGGCCGACCGGTGGACCAGACTGCACCGGCGTCTCAGCCATGGCGATGGACGGCGGCGGCGAGAGGACGTGTAGGCGTGCGGACGTGCGGAGCGAAGAGAGCGACAGCCGGTCGAGGTATCCTGTACGTGGATGCCGTTGCAGATTTCGAATTTGCATGCCTCCTGCGATTTTCCCTGCTCGTTACGTAATACCGCCACGAATATTTCGTATGTCCTATCACAGAACGAGAACATACGGAGCAGTCCATACTCGTAGAATAGCGCTCCCTCGCCTGCAGCTCCCTGGAAGCCCCGCTAGCACCCGCCACGCCATTGTCGGCCCAGCGCCTGACAGCAGCCCCGAACAGCGGCCAGCCGAGGATCGTGCGCCTCGTCGCTGCGTCGATCAGCCGGGTCAGCTGGCCACCCCAGCCACCCCATCAGGCCATGGCATGGTCGATGCCAGATCCGAAATGCAAAAGCTCCGTTACAAGGGCAAACCAGGATGCGCATGCCGAAGTGGACCGCAACTCTATAATTCTCGAATTGTTCGGTTGTGGAGGGAGAAGACAGAAAACAAAACAAATGAGGATGAAAAAAAGGAAAAATGAGAAATAAAACATCCTTGCTCTATTTTCGTACCTAGTAATCTGTACTCCGTGCTCGTACTCCGTATTATACTCCGTAGACCATACACTTTGCTTATGACATCATAGAAGCCAAAAGCCATACCATCACCATCACCATCACCAATCACCACCATCACCATCACCATCGTACACAACACTCCCTCATGCCACCTCCTGGACCTTGCGCGCGCCCCCCCCCGTCCGGAATACGCTGCCGACCGGTCCGGCCAGCAGCTCGGCCGCCACGGCCACGCGGCTGCCCTTGCTGTTGCTCACCCAGCGGATGATCGTCGGGTCTGGCCGTGGCCGGCCGTCCTCGTCGCCCGACTCGTCGCCGGCCAGCGCGTTCTTCTTGGTCGTCTTGGGGGCCTGCCGCTTCAGCAGCTTGTTGATCGTCTCGGCCTTGACCTCCTCGTTGCGCTTCTCGCTCAGGTTGCGTCGTCGCCGTGCCATCTCGGCCCGCCGCATGCTCAGCTCCTCAGCCGTAAAGTGCTTCTTCACCTGGACCTCGTCCGACAGCTTCATGTACTCCTGCGGCGTCTCCTCGAACCGCGCCCGCTGCCGCCGCGTCATCTTGGACAGGTCCGGCGTGCCTTCGCGGCTGCCCTCGCCGTCGCTGAGACCGACATCGCCCTCACCTTCGCCCTCGCCCTCCACGTCGTCCACGTCGTCCTCGTCCATCACCTCAATCTCCTCGCCCTCGGCGTCGACCTCGTCGTCGTCGTCTTCGGCCACCAGCTCCGTCTCGCCCTCGGCATCGTCCTCGTCGTCCTCGTCGCCCTCGACGTCCTCCTCGTCCGCGCCGGCCACCTCAACAGACGCGTTGATCTCGTCGTCCTCCTCCTCGTCCTCCTCCTCGCGCGACACGCCCTTGCCCCGACCCCCGGCCGCCGCCGACCGCCGCACCTTGGACCTGGGCCCGGTCTTGGACGCCAGCGGTGCCCGCAGCTTGTTGCCGCTGCCGGGCGGCCGGCCGACGCCTCGTGGTGCCGCGGCTACAGACACGCTCTCGCCCGCCGGCTTCGACACCTTGATCGACGGCGGCGGCACCGCACCCCCCCGAGCAGCCCCCCCGCGACCGACGGCCGAGACGGTGGACAGGTCCATGTCGACGTCGCCGTCCGCATCGACGTCCATGTCCTCGGCCTCGCCCTCAGCGTCCTCGTCGGCCTCCATGTCCATGTCGCTGTCGCCCACCTTGATCTCGTCCTGCTCCTCGTCGTCGTCGTCCTCCTCCTCTTCGTCGTCGTCGTCGTCATCGTCGTCGTCCTCCTCGTCCACCACCACCTCGTCCTCGTCCTCGCTCGACTCGGACTCGACGTATCGCTTCTTCGGGCCGCGCGTCGGCCGACGGCTGTGCACGACGCCATCGCTCACAGACTGCTCGCGCAGGCTGCTGGCGGCGCCACTCTGGCGCTTCCTCGACCCGGACACGAGCACGGTGGACATGTTGGAGTCGGCCGAGGGCGCACGACCGGAACCGCGGCCCTCGCCCAGCCGCCGATACCGGGACGTCATGGCAGAGTCTCTGTCGGCCATGTCAGTAATAGCCATGGAAGCCCGCTGGGCGGCCGACCGGCGAGGTCGGGTCGACATGATGCAGAGGGGAGGGTAGGGGCAAGCAGCAGATGCAAGACGGATGGAGTTGTGTCTGGAATGGGGATATTCGATATCCGCGAGCTTCGGCAAATGCCAACGATGCCCTCGTAGGCCCCTATTTCAGCGTGTGCAGGCCCGGGAGATATTGTGGGGAGTGGCTTTGGCAGAAAGGTGGCTGTGGCGAGGAAGCGAGAACGGGAGCGAAAGAGAAGGAGGGAACGAGCGATAGCGAGAGACAGCGAGAGACAGCGAGAGACAGCGAGAAAAACAGCAGGAGGAGGTATCAACAGCAGGAAAACCAAGGTCAGGAAAGGTGGGGTAGTAAGCCGTGATACGAAGGAAGGATCGGTGCAGAGCCATAATAAGCAGGCCTACGGGCAGAGCTTTCTGGAAAGGTGAGATGATGTGGAGGTGATCTGCCATGCAATGCAACGAGAGGAACGGCGAGCAAGAGGAAGTGCACGGGCGCCACGTCTCTCATGGCCAGCCTGTGCCGTGTGGACGCGAGCTGCCACGGAGCCACGCCAATGAGCGGCGGCGTTTGTGTGCCGGCGCCTTCTCTCGCTGGATGCCATTCCGTCTTTAGTGGCCGCGAGATGTCGCGGCTTGCGGGCCAGCTGGTCCACTCGACAGCACACACGCCGGTGTGATCACGGCGGCAGCAGCAGCAGAAGAAGCAGCAGCAGCAGGAGCAGCAGCTTGTGGTGCCATTCCCAGACTTACCAGTGTTTTGGGAGCAGAATCCGCACGTTTCTGTGGACACAGGATGGAGACGCGGGATCGCGCGAGAGCTCCGACAGGCGCGACAGCGAGGCGATCCGCTGTGAAATGTGTGGCGGCAGTCGTCTCCGTCGAGCAAGTATGCCGGTGCTGTAGGCCGCGTCTCGAGAGGGCCGTGGCTGTCGTTGGGTCGGCTTGCCGTGTGTGCGCGCAGAGCTGCCGATGGTTGGCTGCCGCAGTCGAGTGCGATGTCGTGTTTGGCAAGCTCTAGCGTCTAGCCTGTTGTCGGAGTACGGAGGAATATGCACTAAAGCGGCCGTCGGTGCCTGAACGGTCAGGCAGCTCAGGCTGCAACTCCACCGCAGCCAAGCCGAGGCTGAGAAGCTCGTGCTGAGACGCTTTCTTTTGTACTCCGTACTCTGTGTCGAATACGCAGAACAATCACCGCTTCCTGACACGTCCTCTGGTCTACAATCATGGCTCCCGACGGAAAGGGCGACGTGCCTGCCGAGCGAGACGACGTGTCGTCGACAGCTGCATCAACTGAAGCACCAACATCCACGACATCGACATCCACCCCGTCATCGACATCCACCCCATCCTCATCGACATCAACATCCATCCCGTCCACATCACCGTCACTCGAGCGGGCGCGTGCCTTTCTGCGCGACGACGTCGTCCGCAGCGAGTCGCGGGCCCGCAAGGCTGCCTTTCTCGCGGCCAAGGGCTTCTCCTCGGCCCAGATCGACGAGGTGTTGGGCGAGGAAGACGACGTGAAGACGACCAAGGTGTCTGAACAGAAAAGGGCATCCACCACTTCCTCCTCCTCCTCCACCACCCCCTCCCCCCTCATCGTCACCTATCCCGAGTTTCTCGCCCGACCCCCAAGACCCCCGCCGCTCGTCACCCCTGCCGCCTTCATGGCCACCCTCTATGGCAGTGCTGCCGCCGCCTCGCTGCTCTACGGCACCGCCCGCCTCGTCCTGGCCCCCATGGTCGGCACCTTGGCCGACGCCCGCGGCCAGCTGCAGGCCACCACCAGCGACGGCCTGGCGCGCGTCGTCCGGGCGCTGGAGGGCGTCGTGGGCGTCGAGAAGAACACGAACAAAAACGGCCATCGGCTCGGTCACGACAGCCGTTCCGTCGACGGCGACGGCCACAGCTCGGCGGCCTCGGACGCGTCTGTCGCCTCGGACGCGTCCGACTCGTCCGACCCCGTCACGGCCGCCTTCTCGCGCGACGCCGGCGTGCAGACGTCGGCCGCGACGTCACCGTCCACTGTCACATCCACTGCAATTTCCTCCACCCCCTCCTCCACTTCCACACAGTACGCACACCTCGCCAGCATGGCCGACCAGGTCAAGCGGCTCTGCGACGACTGGGCCGGCCCCGACGACGTGCTAGCCGAGACCCAGACCGCCCTCGACCTCCTCCGCAGCGACGTCGACAAGCTCGCCCGGCCGTCGCTCGTCTTTGACGCCGCCTCGGCCAACAGGTACCCCGGCTACGTGCTGACGACGCGCAACGAGCCCGACGATGAGATCCGCCGGGCCAAGGAGAACATCCGCCGGGTCAAGGGCGCCCTGCTGACCACGAGGACCTTTCCGATAGCGAGATAGGGGTGTTGGGGGGTGAAGAGGGTATGATAGGAGAAGATGGGACAGGAAGAAACAAGCTCCCGATGGCGTATTATAGCACTAATTCTAGCACACTGTATTCTAACTAACGAATAGCACTGATATTTCAACAAGTTGTACTCCGTACGGAGTACTCTATAATCTGTAAACGCTCCCAATGTCGTATTGTACTTAACACTAATTTAGCTAGCACACTGTATTCTAACTCACGAACAGTACGGAGTACTGATATTTCAACGCGTTGTACTCTGTAAACGCTCCCGGCGTATTATAGCACTAATTTAGCTAGCACCCTGTATTCTCGAATAGCACTGATCTTCAACACCCCCTACACTCCCAACACTCCCAACACTCCCAACACTCCCAACACTCCCCTAACTCCCCTTCACCCCAAACAAACGGAAAAAGGCGTCCGACCCGACGACGTGCAGATGCTCAAAGCCGCGGCCCTCTTCCATCTGCTCGCCATACCACTCTGTCGTCGGCCGAAAGACAAACGACATTGTCGTCGCCTGCGTGTCGTATCGTCGTGTCCTCTGCGCGGCTTCAAACAGGGCGTTGCGACAGCGAGACCGCCGCATCGGTCGCTGCTGCTGCTGCTGTCTCTGCTGGCTGTGGCCGCGTGGAGGATGGACCACCACCCGGTCGCTGGCCGGCCCTCCATCCTCGACTGCCTCTTCGCCCTCGTCGCTCCCGTCAAACGAGTTGGCTCGCTTCTTCAGCTTCGTCTTCGTGTTTGCCCTCGTCTCGTTGAGACCACCACCACCTCCTCTTCCAGCTTCTCCTCGCATCCGCACCCGTCGGAACCCGCGATCCTGGAGATACTTATCCGCCGTCGGCAGCACATCCCGAAACGACCACACCAAGCTGTCCAGGTACTGGAGAGTTATTTCCAGCTCGCTGCCAGCAGCCGCTACCTGTGCAAAACGCGTCTGCTTCGTTGGCCTCGTCATTCCCTCCCTCTCGCCCGCCACCTCTGGATCAAACAGCCGGCTGCCGATCCAGACACTCACCAGGTCGAGACCCGGATTCTTGTCGGGTCCTTTTTGCCGCACGTACCCAATCAACTGCTGCTGTGCCGCCGTCAGGTCCTCCTCGCGCGGCTCTGCTCTGCCGTCCAGCCGTGTCGCTGCCCGTACGTCCCAGATGACAATCTCGGTCGCCCGGAATGGCCGTGTGTGTGCCTGCTCCGGCCGGTAGACTGCTATCCACGCGTGGCGTCCGTATTCCCTTCTGGCCGAAGGCTCCTGCGTCTGTCCCTCGCCTGCGTCCTCGTGGTCTCGCGTGAAAAATAGGCCCATGTAGCTGCGGAAGATGTGACCCTTCGTGACGAACGACCACGAATATTTGAACCAGTCCGAAATGCTGATATTGTGGCCGTAAGTCGGCGATGATAATGCCTCCATGCTGTTCATCCACAGCACCGGGAAGCCATAGCAGCGCCAGAAGTCCGTCGTCGTGTTGCACTGCATTAGCTGCGATATCAGCTTGCTCACTACCGTATTCAGTGGCTGCTTCGGGTCTTGACTCGGCTTCGGGCTCTGTTGGGCTGCTGCTTCTACTGCCTGCATCGGGCTTTCGTCCACAGGCACTCCCCACACCGAGTCCGGGTCGATCTCCGTGTCGGCCGCAAATGTCGGTATCCGGATTCTGCGCTTGACCGTGTCTATGCCTCCTCCGCCTGGCTGGTCTGATCCGACCACGTAGAATGCCCGGAACCGGTCCAGCCGCCGGGTCGCCCACTCGGCATAGTAGTTGACCAGGCTCTGCTCGTCGTTCCCATCCAACACCGCCGGCATCTGCACAATCGGCCGATCGTCTTGGCGCCAAAACACCCAGCCCTCTGGACGCTCGTGCTGTCGCAATGCCTCTCGCACGAGCAGCCAGGTCCGGAACCGGCACTCGCACATCTCGTGCGTGAGCCCTAGCCGAGCAGCTCGCTCTTCGCGGAAGCGTAGCGGTACAGCATGCCGGCGCGCCAGAATCCACTCTCGCTGTCGCGCCTTTTCTCGTGCCAGCACCTCCAGGAACCTGCAAAAGTCGCACGATGCCACCAGCTGGAACGCTACCCCCGGTGCCAGCCGCCGCACCCGAAAGAACCACTCCAACAGGTCGTATGCCCGTTGCGGCTCGGCCACCAGGAAACTCGGCGTCAGCAGGATTGCCATGCCATGGGGAAACAGCTGGGTCCAGCACATTTGGCCTGGCTGCCGCGTCAGCCGGTCCTCCGCAAATGTTGCCGTCCCGTCCGATGGAAACAGTGCTGGCAGTATCATCGACTGCGATAGCGACCAGATCCGGCAGCTCTCTCCTTCCGCAAGGCTGCAGATCCCAAAGAATCGTCGCACCGACCACGTCGCCAGCTCATGTAGTATCACCACCCCGGCCGCACTCTCCTTCTTCTCCATTTTCTTCCCGTTCTCCTTTCCCGCCACCGCCTCCTGGAAGGCCAGCCACGCTCCCGGGTGCGAGCAGAGGTAGATTCTGCTCGCCGGGTCGACCACCCGCACCCATCCCGCCATCTGGTACATGGACTCGAGCAGAGACGGCGGAAAGATGAAGAAGACGCTGCGCCCAACGCCCCCCTGTTCTTGTTGCGCGTATTTGGGGAACAGTGGCAGATATGAGGCGCGGTCGAGCTTGAAGAACGCTTGCATCAGGTACTCGCGGTTAGACATGCCCTCTGGCACATCCAGCACCGGATCGACTCTGGGCGAGCCAGCATCACCAGGTAGCGATGGCTTGCGCAGGTACGGCCCAAAGTCGATCGGCATACGGAATGCAACACACCGCAGGGGTGCGTTCGTTGTATTTGCCAGCAACGGAAATCCAAACAGCTCATCCCTCCAGTCCTCGCTCGGTGTCGGGTACAGAAGCATACCCATCCCCGGCCAGGACAGGAAAAGTCCCGACGCCATCGTCCGCAGACGTTGGGCAGCCATTTCCAGGGCTGCTGTCGAGCTGCCACCACTGCTTTCGTCCTCCTGTTCCTCTCTCGCAGCAGCTGCTGGCACGGCAACATTTCCGTGGAATACCATGCCCTGGTGCATCTGCTGGAATCGTTTCACCAACGACTCGGCCAGGACAATGTGCTCAAAGTGCAGGGGCTCGCTTCCGAAGATCTCAGCCAGCGGCAGTTCAATAAACCGAATGCTGGAGATGGCTACAGGAAGCACCACCCCGCTGATATACACGGGTATGGGCTTCGTCCGAGGCCCTAGCAATAGCGTGCTTTCTGTCGAATGCGTTGGTTCGGCGTGCATCGGCGATCCGGGGTGCCGCGTCAGCCCAGCGCCGTGTGTTGGGCTGTGGTAGTCTCCGAAAGTCATGTCCTCCCCGGCTGGTGTGGCCGAGCCGCCGCCATCATTACTGTCGCTGTCGCTGTCGCTGACGATGAACCGGACCGTCCTCCGCTTCTTTGCCTTCTTTGGCGCCTCTCCGTCATCGTGTGCCTTGTCTTCAGGCCCACTCTCGGGAACCGCGGTGGCTGCAGCTGCAGTCTGATTCTGCTGTCTCTGCTGCCGTCTGGACGGCACTGGACCAAGTGTGATGGGAAAAAGTGGTGTCGACAGCGCGCCTGCCTCGATGGCGCGGTCGGGGCGAGAACGCTCTCGGAGCTCTGCAATCCGTCGGACGCGCCTGTTGAAGAGCATGCTGTTTCGCGACGAATCAGTCATAGCCGTCTCGAGAGTCGTCATCTTGCGCACCCTTTTGCCGTCAATAAACGCATTGCCCACGACAGCCGCACGAGGTGCGGCGCCCGATTTTCGCGCCGAGAAAGGTGCCCTGCCGGTAGGACCAGAAGCTGCCGGCTTTGCAGTGCTTGTCCTCGCCTTTGCTAGTAGGCCAGGCGTCGTTCTGGGCGTTCCGGTCGTCCCGGCCATCCTGCCGACAGCCGGGCTCGCCGCCGTTGTTGTCTTGGTGGCTGCCGATCCAGACATCTTCCGCCTCACTGTCAGCCCCACTGGACTTTCTGCCGATTCTGATGGCTTCTTGTGTGCACTGTCCACAACTCTGGCCTGTGATGTGGCCGTCTCTTTTGCACCCCCGGTGGCTCGCTCTGGCTTCTTCGCCTGAGCGGCCGCCTTGACGGCTGATGTGTTGTTTGTGGCAGTGACATCTGATTTCTTCTTTGTCCTCTTCCTCGAATCGGGTGTCTCCGTTTCATCGGCGTGTTTCGCAGGACTCGTGCTCGCTTCTTCGTGCGCGTCCGACTCCTTGGCCGCAGCTGTGTCCAAGGGTTCCGGTTCCTCTACCAAAGATGGATTATCGAGTTTTGTCATTGGCAGACCAAGCCTTCTTCGCTTTTGGTTTCGCCGATCGTGACGCACAGTCCATCGCTTCACGGCCTCATTGTAGCGCTGGATGTCAAAGGGCTTGTAGTCTGGGAGCTCTCTCTGCTTGTGCCAGAACTCGTCGACGATCTCGGCCCCTATCTGGTCTTCCGGCTCCCATGTGCAGTGCTCCAGAGGATAGTCCGCCCATTCAACCAAGTAGGAACGCCCGCTGGCGCTGGTCCCACTCTCTGCCAGAATGTCCTTTACGAGATATTCAGTATCGTAAGCTGAATTCTCATCGACAGTCGACGTGAGTGAGACGTCGTCATCATCACCATCATCGTCATCACTAATAGAAATGATCTCCGGCCCCTTCTCTTCCACGGATGCCGTAGCCATTGTAGTCTCATGAGGAAGCGCAACACGCGCCACAAAGGTCTATGCTAGAGCATCAACAGGAATTGTGAGCACGCATGAGATGACTGGCATCCTATAACGTCCACTATTAGCTGGGTTGTATCACCACGGTTTGTCGGCATTCCTGGTTGAGATCAAGACTGCTCCTTTTGGTTTCCCAGTGCGACTGTCAAATCGATCGAAGATATGTTAATGCTCAATTTCAGGCAGCGCAAAGTGGGGCCATCTAACCCAATACAGTGAGTGATGCAAACGGAAGGAAGAACCTGCCGCTACCTGTTTCCTATACCTCTTTCATATGTGTGCATTCCGTATCTAACTTGCGAATTAGCTTGGCTTTTCTTTCCTCTGTTGGAGATGCCTGCTTTCTTGCTTGATGGACGGACTCGATTTCTTTGTATCAATCGGGTAATTACTAAATTCGCTTCCAGCCAACGTTACATTGGCTGACACTTCGCATACTAACCAGTAACGGTCTCTTGTATCTTAGGATTATGTTTTCGGCTTTACACTGATGACAGCAGTACGTTTCCATTTGTTTGTCGTGCCTACGGAGGGCTTGTCGCTTTTATCCTATGGAGTACCATATGTATTTATCCGGCTTGACCCCCTTCGTATCTTACCAACTTCCACTACTTCGATTTACCGCTCTTTGTACTTCGTACGAGTGTGGCCTAGCGGGACGTTAGTAGCTGTGAAACATCCCGTAGTGGACCAAGTGGGGGGGCTTACTGAATAATTTGATTGGGTGAACGGGCCTGCTCTCCTTTCCATCGCAGAAGTCGTATCTTATATCCCTACATACATAGCAGTTTCGACCCCACCACCGAGTACTCTGTAGCGGCAAATTTCGGCCTCTAAAGTACGGAATACTCTGTATCTTACATGCAACTTAAGACACTCTACCAGACGTACTGTAGCATACTCCCGTACCATTAAGACAGACTCTTCGACATATAGGGTAACTTCATGCAGTGCAAAAAGGAGGGCTCTGCCGGGGATCGAACCCGGGACCTCATGTAGTTGCTCCAAACAGGGAAACCCAAAACATGAATCGTACCACTAGACCACAGAGCCAGACAATGATGACAAATACCTTTAGCCTTCTAACGTCAAGTATTATTAATCAGCATAATTACGGAGCACTCCGTGACTTAGCTTATTTTGAGACTAAGCTCCTTACGGAGTAGTAAGCTACAACTTTCTCAACCAAAAAACGAGACTGTTAAACTTTGCTAACAACTATCGTATCAATCAATATCATTCTGTTGCTGTTTTCCTGAGAAAGCGCAAAAAACAAGGGCTCTGCCGGGGATCGAACCCGGGACCTCATGTAGTTGCTCCAAACATGGAAACCCAAAACATGAATCGTACCACTAGACCACAGAGCCAGATATTGAAAATTTTCCATACTGAGATTCCTATATTGATAGCTGCAAAATGCTACTATTAATAGATAATTCAACATGGTCTCCACCTAAACGCAACCCGTAGATATCGGGAGTCGGGTTGTCGTCCACCACAAGAAACCTTAGCATTAAGCTGTTGATATATATTATACGTATTTCCTTGCGATATTACGTCCGTACCGCTGGCCTAGAGGGTGGCCGGTGCATATAATTCTTGTATGTTTTCAAGTCAGCATGTCGTCGACTTGTACCTCTCAGCTTCTTTGGCAGCTGTCAGCCTTGTTTGAAAGTTGATCAAACCTCGTTTTATTTGAGAAGATGTCCATGGACAGAGAGATAGCTATCTTTCTAGCGGATGTCCAGATAATATAATCTATACCCTCAGTCGTTATTCGATTGATGACAACTTTGTTCTCTGTTGGGCATGCGGCTCGTATCTATGTTCAATGTCTCATACCCCAACCAAGGCGATGGCAACTTCTATCTCGAAGTCATTGATGCTGTATCCAAGAAATGCACAAACGTTTGCATTTCAACCTTATACGAGCATCATTCCCTTGAGCATATGGAACTTGTAAAACAGCTTAAAGATTGTACTTGTGCGGTGTGGTTTGACTAACTGCTCCCAAGCCGCTCGTGATTTATTCGCTAAAAGCTGTCAACCTGTGTACATCAACTCCAAATGCACTTGTTTCTAATATGGTATATCGTGGATTCGATTTGTGTGTTGATTCTAAAGCCTCAGTACATGCATGGCTCCCTTGGAGCCTTAAACGTCACGGTCCTGATGCAATCGTGAGTGCATCAATAAATCTACAGAGGCTTTTTTGCCCTTGACGAGTATATCATTCTCTCTGACTTGCATCACATAAACGTAAGCCTTCACGTACAGGGTCCTACCCGGCAGCCTAAAGCCAAACTGGTTCGCAAGGTCACAATAACTATATTATCGCAATGCGTTTTACAGCCCTTCGTGTATCTGGCTCTTTCAAGCAGCCACGAGGCAAAGTCCAAATATTTTAAACCTACTTCTACACCAGTACTTGTTTTTGCGAAACGGCTCAGTGTTGATTGAGACACATTATTGGACTTCTGTTTCGGTTCCTCGAATGGATTTCTCAAGAATCCGAGTCGTCTTGTGTGCGGCCATCGCTGCACTACCTGCTATAATATTTGCGCATGCTGCGTTGCAGTTGCTTATTAAGTGTCCATGGTTAGAGTTTTGTAGAGTTTGCAAAACTCTTACAGGGATATATACACAGTATTGGCGAGTGAGCTTGTCCGGATGGATATATTACTTATCAGTTGTGGACAACTCGACATATTTTAAATCATCGTAATTTATGGGAGCTCCTTGCCACAAGAGGTTCGTAAGATCGATGTTCTGACACTGTTTGATGCTGCTTGGATCTGTATGTTAAGAGAACTCACTCGTTGGATAGTCTGGATAAGGAGGGACCCCAGACTTGCATGAGGTTTACCTTGAGATGCTTCACGCATCTTTGCTTGGCGGCTCGACACCTCAATCATCGAAAATCCGAACGCATCACTGGGCGTAAATACACGGGCATGCATACCATATGCCTTGAGCGGCTCAACACGTTTATGGTGCTGCTGCATCGACGTCTCTGGATTAGCAGGACGAAAAAACATCCCTTGAGTGCACACATACAACTTACGCAATGAGCACATGCATGTACGGAGTAGCCAATTTCTCAAGGGTGTATTTAGAAGGCGGCACGGAGGAAGGAGTAGAGAATAATCGATGAGAAATGTGCATGCAGCAGGATTGATCAGCTCATAGTTCAAGCACGGGTGGGATTCTGAGTGCAGGATTGGATACGCCGAACCAAGTCTTCCGAGTTCCGAGAGCAATGCCCGTCTGCGTTTCGTCTTGGAATGGAGTACCGATCGAAAGTTGGCAAATTTCAGTTGATGATAGTACGGAGCAGTAAGTACAAACCTAAGAAGCATAGTGGAATTCTCTGCATTTTCAGACGCCGCTTGACCTTCAGGAAAAAAGCACAACAACTTGAGATAATCGTGTGGGCATTCCATCGTGAATTACAAGATCGGGGGTTATGCACCCCCAGAAGAGCAGACTAGGAGGAAAAGGCATCCCCTTGGTCTACAGTGTCCATGTTATCTGGGGGACGTAATTAAAAGAAAGGTACAATAGTTTCTCGGGGTAGTCCCAGAACCTTGCACAACATGGCCGCTTTAATCGTAACAGCACAAATTTAAACACTTCAGCTGACTGTGAACAAAAATTCGAAATACCCTGATGAAGCAGATATTTGTTTCAAAGCTATGACTTTTTTATTGAAAAAAGACCTTACACACATCAAACATCTGTATGAGTCAGAAGAAAAGCGCATAAACTTATTGTGTGTACCGGCTGGCTGTCTTCTTAGAAGACATATCTTTAAGTCAACGCCGGAAACCTTTCAAGATGTATATGTATATATTTTTTTGCATCTTATCTTCTTGGTCCGCAAATATTTGCGATCACAATTAGAGCAGTCAAAAGGCTCCAAATAAGAGCAGAGAGTTAGTACTTGAAGAAGCACACTGTCTCCATATCGGTGTCCCTAGAGGCTGAGCATAAAGGTATAGTTCGAAGTTTTCGCCCGTAAACTAATACAACTCTCTCTCGTAGTGATCACTTCTGGAATCCACGTTTAGAAGCAGATTTACGCCCCCATGCCTTTGACTAGGGCAGCTTGAATGAAATAATTGGAGAGAGTTTCCGTCTTGGGACTTGTCGCGCAGGGTGACGTTGTTTCTCTCCATCTCTCTTATGCAATGGTATATTACAAGGTGAGATAAATGCTCGGACCGGCCGTTTCAATCTAAAAGTCTAGATTGGCTTCCTTTCACTTTAATCTGAGAGGTGTTTAAGAAAAATTGAATAAGAACGGAAGTAGGCTCTTTACAGAGGGACTGCTTGATTGACACTTACGTGTGAGGTGTAAATGCGGACAAAAACATAATGTTCCATACAAAAACCCCCGATTTACAGACGCATAAGCAAGCACATCAGAAAGCACCCCGTTCTACGCACAGTGTCTCACCCCCTTACCCTGTTAATAAAGGAATATTAAACAATGGCACTTGGAGGAATAAAAGATGTGCCCAAGAGGAAGGCTCGAAGTCACGAGGGAACAGGCGCACGTGACAGGAAGACAAAAAACGAATCAGACTCCGTAGGTGGCGGCACCTGACTTTCAATAGAAATATGGAGTCCGGAGTCCGCAGTAATACAGCTACTAAAAACAACGACACCACCGTTACTCATTTCTGCCGGCAGAATCGTATATTATAGATGAGCAGGCACTCAACAGATATAAGACACTTCTAATATTAATGCAAGCTTGCTAGATAAGAACTAACCAAAGAAGCAACGCTTGAATAAGCCTATCGCAGAGCCAACTTGAATAATGGATTAAAGGGGTACTGCATGGTGTACGGAGTCGGAGTACAGTAGTGGGTGATGACTTTAAATATTGGTAAGAAAAATGGGGAGGGAAGGTGAAGAAGAGCACTGGCGATGATTTTGAGCGTTTTCCGAATAGGGGATAGTGCTGAATAATATATGGGCCTACAGGCGGTGACCCCCCCTTCTTTTGGTAGGGACTCCGTACGACAACAACACCTGGCCGAACCTCGTTAATCCCCGTCGACCATCCATCATTGCAAAAGCTTCAACCACACACGACCCTCGCCACACGCCAACCTCAGTCGCATCACCCCCGCACTGCACATTCTCTCGACACCTCTATTCAGACATTCATCGAAATCCAACCACCCGCCATGGCCAACGACGAGTACGATGTGAGCAGATCTCTCCCTTTCCTTCTGGAATGCCCCTCTCTTCCACCGCCCTTCTGCTCTCTTTGTGGCTCAGCCACGAGCCTCCGACCGCTGCCACATCGCCGCAACTGGGCCTCCGCGTCGCCGTGATGCGTGCCATCTCCTCCTAGAATAGCGCTTTTGCTGACTTGCTTCTCCCTTAGTTTCTCTTCAAAGGTGAGAACTACCTCCACTGCTACCTCTGCGACCGAGCTGCCCACTCTTCCAGTTTCTATCCGTGACAGCCTGGGTAGGCGGATGGATGATCGGACCGGCTGAGAATGCATCGGTTGCAATACGGAAGAGGCCCTTGCTGTCGCCGTTACCGTGTTGCCACCGTTGTTGGCACGTTGCCGCTTTCCCACTCTGTTCTCGTACTAATGTCGCTCTCATTTCTTAGTCGTCCTGATTGGAGACTCAGGTGTCGGAAAGTCCAACCTGCTCAGCCGGTTCACCCGTAACGAGTTCAACCTCGACTCCAAGTCCACCATCGGTGTCGAGTTTGCCACGCGGTCCATCCAGGTCGACTCCAAGACCATCAAGGCACAGATTTGGGATACTGCTGGTCAGGAGCGGTACCGCGCCATCACCTCGGCCTACTACCGCGGCGCCGTCGGTGCCCTACTCGTCTACGACATCAGCAAGCACCAGACCTACGAGAACGTCACGCGGTGGCTAAAGGAACTACGCGACCATGCCGACGCGAACATTGTAATCATGCTGGTGGGAAACAAGAGCGATTTGCGGCACCTGCGGGCCGTACCCACAGAGGAGGCCAAGGCTTTTGCAAGTACGTATACGCCCGCTTACTGATGAGGGGGGATTTGCGGCATTAGTCATTCTAACCTGTCTTCTCTGTCATCAGGTGAAAACCATCTCTCCTTCATCGAGACTTCGGCCCTTGACGCCAGTAACGTTGAGCTTGCCTTCCAAAACATCCTGACGGGTAGGTACCATCCCAATTGAGGCGGTGAGGCCATGTAGACATATGCTAAAGCCGGTTCCCACAGAGATCTACCGCATCGTGTCAAGCAAGGCTCTCGACAGCGGCGACGGTGCCCAGGCCACGATTGGTGCAGGCACAAACATCTCACTCAGCAAGCCAGCCGAGGACGCGACGGCAAAGAGTGGATGTTGCTGAGCGGTACATCTGGCCATGGCCCACGCGTGGCGGACGTTCTTGGGGAGTGACACGGCGGTGGTATGGTATTGGGCACAGGGATTGGGACTCGATCCATGGTGTACCGTGTATTGATTGGCCGGCGACGATATGCATGTCTGTCTGCCCAAGGAGGGACGGCAGAAGGCATTCGGGCTCTGCCTGTCGCCGTAACGATACTGTCTCCTTGGCGGGTTTATTATTTTGTCGATTTTCTGCCTGTTCAGTTTTCGCTTTTCGTCTTTGATGTCGGTATGGTGTTTACCCAACGTTTCATACGCACCTTTCTTTTGTCCCGTTCACGTCTTTAACCCAGTAATCAAATGAGTCAAGTGATAAACCTATCTCGTATACCTCCCTCTTTGCACGCGAGCCACGGTTTACGTCGTAGCCTGCCCACCCATTTGCAGTGGGGTTGGATCTTAGGTTGTACAATGCCAGAAAGACACAAAGTATGTGCACGAGTCGATGTGAAGAGATGTCCACGTAATGTGCTCTCTTTGCCGTGGCCATAGATTGGAAGCCTGGCAGAGCAGGCCATTTTATTGACTTTTTGGGCTGAGAGGCGCCCAGACTAGCCAGGCGGACTGGCATTAGCTGTGGCCAATCAGAGCGTTCGGTTTGCTTAGTAGCCGCTGGCTCAAAGTTCCATCTTCTGCCTTGCATACGATGCCTCTGCAGGGATGCTTCTACATCGTACCTGGTGCAACGAAGACGGTGGAAGAAGATGGGGCGAGCAAGGTGCAGACTTCTGGCTGGCCCCGTGGCGTCTGACAAGCCGGAATGGGAGGAAATTGGATTTGCCACTTGCGCTGACACTGCGCCGAGATAAGGGTCACGTGTAGAATGTAATGGCAGGCGGACGAGTCAGTCGCCGCGCTGCGCATGCCTTGCTTATGTTACGACCCCCTCCCCCACCTCTGATGGTTGATTAGGCTGCCAACTCGTCATCCCCCTGTATCACCTGACCACCTTTTCCTGCCTCAAAAGCGAACTTGCACCATCATCGCTCCTCTCCCCTCTTATCGTCATCACTCATCGAAAGCACTCATCATATTTTGTCGTTCGGCCTCTGTTCCCGCGTCGGCTGCTGTCAGAAACCTGATCGCGCGTCTTCCCCGTCAATAGTCAACCATCGCTCAACCGATCCACCACCACACCGCCACGATGCGCTCTAAGTTTAAGGACGAGCACCCGTTTGAGAAGCGCAAGGCCGAGGCCGAGCGCATCCGCCAGAAGTACGCGGACCGGATTCCGGTATGTTTCTCTCCTTCCCTCTGGGGTCTACGGTCCTGTCGTTTTCGAGGAGAAGGCGTCGCTGACTCGGGCTCAATAGGTTATCTGCGAGAAGATCGAGAAGAGCGAGATCGCAACCATCGACAAGAAGAAGTACTTGGTGCCGGCGGACCTGACCGTGGGCCAGTTCGTCTACGTGATCCGCAAGCGCATCAAGTTGGCGCCGGAGAAGGCCATCTTCATCTTTGTCGACGAGACGCTGCCGCCTACGGCGGCGCTGATGTCAAGCATCTACGAAGAGCACAAGGACGAGGACGGGTACGGAAGCGCTCAGCCCCCTTTTTTGGCGCGTTTGCGTGCAACATGCTAACCTTGTTCTCGCAGGTTCCTGTACATACAGTACTCGGGCGAGAACACGTTCGGCGTCGACGCCTGAGCGCTGCGTCGGTCACACGCGACAACCACCTGTTCTGTTAGCCTCTCTCGTGCCTTTATGCTCCGGTTTTTATCTGTCGCGTTACCTGTTTTATTTGTATCGCGTCTGTTATGGCTTTGTCTGTGAAATGAATGAACCTTTTGGCGTTGGAATTCGAGGGATTTCGTTAGTTGCCCTGTGTCCTTGGGGCGATGGGTGCCTGTGGGATAGTGCAGGGCGACCGGTAAAGGTATCGGTGATCACAACGGCTTTCCCTCGTTCAGCTTTCGAGTGTCCGACTGTTCTCTATCGCTCAGTTCTGTTACGATGGCCGAGACGAACTCGGGGCAGGCGGCAAGACGAGGAGTGGGAGATGCCAGGGCGCGAAACGCCTCAGGAACTTTGCTCCATGTTGGCATCCCTCTTCTCGTTGTTCGCATCTCGTCTCCGATACCGGCACTGTGCAATGCTCTGGCTGTTCCCGCCTGTTCTGCCTGACTTGGAAGTACTGTCTCCCGCCGATGCAGGGTCTACTTTTAGTCTCTTTAGAACAATGACTTTCCCCTATTTGGACGTCTGATGTTCATGTCTGTAAGATATGATATCTTACAATGTGGTAACCAGGGCGACGTCGTAGGTCCCCGAGATTAAGATTCCATGTGGGTTCCATGACGCTCTGCAGGTACGCGCACGGACATTTGCATATGTGCACGTAACGAGTGTCTCGTATGGCCCAAGGACATGTGCCTGATTGTACGATAAGGTACGAGTACGAGTACGCTTGAGGCCATGTAGCCTCACTCCATTTTAGCGATTCTAGGTCGACGGCGGCCAGCGAAAACATTCGATTTCTAGGGTAGGTCGTCGGAAAAAGTCACCTTTGCCCAAGTGCCGCCGGCTTTGTACATGTTGCCGGGATCCACCATTCGGAAGCAGGCAGCCAGTTAGGCATTTGGACACTAAAAGTGGCCGC
Source organism: Leptographium lundbergii (assembly GCA_001455505.1). Lineage (NCBI taxonomy): Eukaryota > Fungi > Ascomycota > Sordariomycetes > Ophiostomatales > Ophiostomataceae > Leptographium > Leptographium lundbergii. The sequence goes on from LDEF01000097.1 coordinate 44,835, forward strand.
ACCGGTAACGATAGGATCGTGTGGTTTCTCTGCCCATTTTCGCATTGGCCAGTCAGGGTTTGTCCGAGACCTGTCAGTGCTTGAAGCGCCTCTAGCTCGGGGTCCTGCATATATTAGGTCGGCCGCCATGGCTGCGTCGGGACGGATGCTGCGTCTGCTTGCGCAAGGCAGACAGAGAGCGACTGGGACAATTGGCACAAGAGGACCAGCAGGCGGCACAGCCACGACAGCGCGGAGAACAATTGCATCGAGCGGTGCCAGCGCGCCACAGCCTGCCTTTGACGGCCTAGCAGCAGCGGCCGCGGCCATTGGAGTTGCTGCAGGCGGCTCACTGCTCTTCTACAACATGGTGAGCTCTCGTGGTGATGGATGTGGCAGAGGACAGCCGACTGACCGGGCTCCTGGCACCCTAGGCATCTCAAGACCCGATCCGATGTGACTCGCCGTCGCTGGCCGAGCGGGACGAGCAGACCCGGCGGGACACGGGCGGCGTGGTGACGGAGCAGTCGCCGATGCGGCTGCGGATGGAGAAGTTTATCAAGGAGCAGCAGCAGGCCATCATCCGGGGGCTGGCCGAGATCGAGAACAGCGGCGGCGTGGCCAGCGTGGGCGGGCCGGTGGAGGGCCGCGTGGCCGACGGCGAGGCAGCGCCGCGGGTCTTCCGGCAGGACGAGTGGCAGCGCAAAGAGGGCGGCGGCGGGATCACGTGCGTGCTACAGGACGGCGTGGTGTTTGAGAAGGCGGGCGTGGGCGTCAGCGTGGTGTACGGCACGCTGCCCAAGGCGGGCATCCTGCGGATGCGGGCGAACCACGGCAAGCTGGGCGGCAGCAGCAGCGGCAGCGGCGGCGAGGGCTTGCCCGAGTCGCTCGAGTTCTTTGCGGCCGGCTTGAGCTTGGTGGTGCACCCGCGCAACCCCATGGCGCCGACGGTGCACCTCAACTACCGGTACTTTGAGACGGCCGGGCCGGACGGCCAGGCCGGCGACGCGGACGGTGGCGCCTGGTGGTTTGGCGGCGGCGCCGACCTCACGCCGTCGTACCTCTTTGACGAGGACGCGATCCACTTCCACAAGACGCTCAAGGAGGCCTGCGACCGCCACAACAAGGACTACTGGCCCCGCTTCAAGCCCTGGTGCGACGAGTACTTCCGCAACAAGCACCGGCTCGAGAGCCGCGGCGTCGGCGGCATCTTCTTTGACGACCTCGACGACGACAACGCCAACAGCTGCGGCGCCGACCGCGAGGGCCTCTTTGCCTTTGTCCAGGACGGCCTCCGCGCCTTCTTGCCGTCGTATGCCCCCATCATGGCCCGCCGCAAGGACATGGCCTTTACCGAGGCCGAGAAGGAGTGGCAGCAGATCCGCCGCGGCCGCTACGTCGAGTTCAACCTCGTCCACGACCGCGGCACCTCGTTCGGGCTCAACACCCCCGGGCCGCGCGTCGAGAGCATCCTGATGAGCCTGCCGCTGACCGCCAGCTGGAAGTACATGTTTGAGCCCGAGCCCGACAGCCGCGAGCAGCACCTCGTCGACGTGTTGCGGAAGCCGCGCGAATGGGTCTAGGCAGCGGCCGTTGACCGCCTGTCTGTACATCTGTCTGTCAGAGAGGCAGCAGCTAAAAAGGTGTCGAGCGTGGAGGCGATTTGTAGAAATACGTCGTATAATTCAACGTCAAAGAATTGAAGTTGCTGACATAATCACAAAAATAACCAAAACATCTACAAGGAACATATACCTCTGCTCTCTGCCACCCACCTCTGCCACCCGACCATGGCCTCCTCTCGCGACCTGCCATCGCCGCAGCGCCTGGTTGCCGACCTGGTGCGGTCTATTGGTGCCATTGCGCTGGCCGACGGCCCTGTCGACGGCAACGCCCTTGCCCGCGTGCCCGCCGGCCAGCGGCCCCTGCTCGCCGCCCTGCACGTCCTTTTTCCCGCCGTGCTGCTGCCAGCACTGGACCTGCTGGACCGCAGACGCGTGGTCCGGTACGGCTGCACGGCCACAGAAACCACAGGCGCGGCCTCTCCGCTCTACCAGGTCCTGGGCGACACGCCGCACGTCGTCCACCTGCACGCCTGGCACTGCACGTGTGCGTACTTTGCGCTGCGGGCGGCCGGCACCGAGACGGCCGACGACCCCGAAAAAGGACGGAACAGCTCGGCAGACCAGCACGGCCGGGACACCAACACCGCCGACGACGACACCACCCTCTTCGCCGTTCCGCCCTGCAGACACCTGCTGGCCTGCCTCCTCGCCGAGCAGTGGCCGGCACTGCGGACGCACACCCTCGCCGTCGACGGCTGCGGCCCCGAGGTGCTCGCTGGCGTGGCTGCTGGCGTCCACTGAAGGAAGAACACTTGCTGGAATTCGACAAGGGAAAGAGTGAGTCACGTGACATGATATATCAAGACCGAAATAATTACTCCTTATACCACAAATTCAGAACCTCATACGGTTACATCACTTGTCTCGGCACAGTATCTCTATCATGGTGGGCAGGACTCGGTCCTAGACGTCCCCGTCACTGCATTCCTTCTTGTCCCAAAGATATCTATACGCCTGCATGAAACCTCAAAACAAAAGGCAGCCGTGGCAAACGTGTGGGAAAAATCGTACAGAGGGCCACTCCCTTTTTTGTCTTTACCGCTTTCCCAACAGTCATGGCAACGCTTCTCTCTTCTCGGCGTGCCAAAGTGCCCTAGGACAGAGTCCTGCCGTGCTTCCCTTGCCTGGCTGTGTGAACCGCTTCACTTCTTCTCCTTGGCCGTCCCGTTCGGCGCCTTGTCGCTGCCGTCCTTCTTGTCGCTGCCGGCGTCGCCGCCGTCCTTCTTCTCTGCGCCGTCCTTGTCCTTACCGGCTCCTGCTGCCGCTGCTGCCGACCCGTTCTCGCCGTCCTTCTTGGCCGCGTCCTTCTCCTCCTGCTGCTGCCGGTTCTGGATCTTGTTCTCGATGAGGTCGTGGAAGGCAGTGATCGCCCGGATCAGACTGCTGAGGTAGATAGCCATAAGCTGGTCGTTGGTCTTGACGCTCATCGCGTACGCCAGGTCGCCGTCGCCCTTGACCAGCGGCGCCGACGTGCCGTTCTGCGCTGCCGCCGGCTGGCCCGTTGCTGCTCCGCTCGACGGCGTCGACAGGTTCGGCAGCAGGTTGAACACGTCCTGCAGGTTGCCTAGGATCGCGTGGTTGACCGGCAGCTGGCCGTCCAGCACCTTCTTCAGGTAAGCCTGGATGTCGCCCAGCCGGTGGTGCAGGCCCTGCAGCGACTGCAGCTGGTTGGTCACCCGCGTCGACAGCGTGCCCACGGCCACGTCCCGGATGTCGCGCAGCAGGTGTTCCACCCCAATCTCCTCGGCCTCCTCGGCCTCGATGATCGATGGCGTGTGCACAAACGTCTTGGACGTCGTCGTGCCGTCCTGCGTCTGTCAGTAGCTGTTTGGAGGGACACACCAAAAGTGTGACAGTGTGCCTAAACCTACATCCTTGATCTCCTCCACGGCAAAGTAGGCGTCTGTCGGCACGCCCGACTCCTTGGGTTGGACATCGATAATCACCAGCAGCGGATGCGGCGTGTACCGCTTGAACAGCTCGTTGATCTCCAGGTCCGATGCCCGCAGCTTCGGCCCCGAGTGGTACCACCCTATCAGCTTCTCGCGCGCATTGATCTTCTTGAACATGTCGTTCATCGCCTCGATGTAGTTGTGGTCCAGGTACCACACCGACGGGTCCCGCTCGTCCTCCTCAAACGGCACTGGCTCACCTGTCAGCTCCTGTCCACAGAACAATATCCAGCCCCCAATGTCTACGGCTACTGTCCTCACCTGCAAAGCTGTTCGATACCCGCACAATCTTGCCATCGTTCTGCCCTAGCAGCACGCCCACCACCCGCTTGTTCCGTGTCTTGGTCGCTGCACTGCGGTTGAAGTGGTCCACCGCCGAGAGCAGCACCAGTGGCGCAACAGTGACATTCCGCGTCACAATCGACAGCGTTTCGGCGGTTGTCGTCGGCATGGCTGCGACGGGGCTGCGTCTGTCTGGATGCCGAAAAGTCTGCGGTAGGCTCGCAGAGGATGGACGTTGCAGCTGGATGTGTCGGAGCGTGTGGTAGCCAGAAAAAGCTGTGGTGGTCAAGGTGACGATGTGGAGTTGACCAGAATGTGGAAGCCAACCTTCTCCTGCCAAAAGGCGTCGTACTGCTGAGGCTGCCTTTTCCGCTGCCCTTGAGGTGAGTTCCTACTTGGGTTAGCGTTGTCCGCCACAGGCCATCCCCGCCACTACATCACGTGGAATACCACGTGACATAATCGCGAACCGCCCGACCTTGCCATCGCGACTCGTCGTTTTTCTGCTTTCTGCCTGTCAACAGTCTCCAGTCTACGATGGAGCGCTGCTGCCCTGCTTTTCCGCGAACAGAAAAAGAACGACGGTGCTGCGTAAGCCAGGTCCTCTTGTATGGATGTACGGAGTAGAATAATGGCGGCTCTGAAACGAAAACCGGCCGGCTTGCATGAGCCTGCTCCGCAGCGAGTCTTATCCTGATGTCCCCTTCACCCGTATGGCTGGAAGGAAAGACAACGAGCGAGAGAGCGACCTAGCTAAGATACATGATAGACACGAGATACCGCCGCTCAGCACAAGCACGAAAGGGCGAGCTGTACTCCACGTAGTAGTGCCTCGGCGTGGAGGAGGTGCTAGGAGTACATACGTAAGATTCCCTGTGGAAGAGCTCGGATGACTGGAGCACGCGAATTAGCCGCGGGTGGGACTTTGTACCGTTCAAGTACCATAATGTACTCTGCCCGCGCTGCCACTGGCCGCTAGTACCCTGGAGCTGTGCCACGGTACCTCAAGCTCCCCCACTGCCACCGAACTGGGGCCTGTTGCGGAGGACCGCCGGCCCCTGTCCGCAGCGGAGTTACAGCGGTCTTATTCAACACATTGCACCAAACCTGGCTTTCTCTTCCCCGAAATCGCATTTTTCGCGGCTTTTTTCCCGACCTGCTCTCCGCCACACTACTGCTGCTCCATCCTCCGTGCTGCTATTCCAACTTTGCCATTTTTTTTTTTTGGCTCCGTCTTATATCTCTGCCATACCTCGTCCTCCTCACTCCTCATTCAATTCCTCCGCTCCTTGTCCCTATTTCCCTCCTCTTTCTCCTCTCCTTCTCCACATCCCCGCTATTGTTTTTGTCTCGCGCACAAGATGGGCGCCATTGAGGAACAGGTGAAGCGTCTGCACGATGTCGTGGCCAGCCTCGAGGACCGTATCAAGGGCCTCGAGCAGCGCAAGTTCGGCGAGGTGGCCGCACCCAAGGAGGACATTCGAATGATCCTCATCGGCCCTCCCGGTGCCGGTATGTGACCGCTTCGAAACCTGACCGCGACCGAATCCGATTGGAGCTGACGCGACCATAGGCAAGGGCACCCAGGCACCGAAGATCAAGGAGAAGTTCGGCTGCTGCCACCTGGTACGTCCCCCCATTCATGCCAATTCGTGCTGTCCTCTGGTGGCTGTAGCTTTGCGAGTCCATCTGCTAACGACTGCGTCGGTATTCAGGCCACCGGTGATATGCTGCGCTCGCAGGTCGCGAAGAAGACGCCGCTCGGCCGAGAGGCCAAGAAGATCATGGACCAGGGTGGCCTTGTCAGCGACGACATTGTCATTGGCATGATCAAGGAGGAGCTGAACTCGAACCCAGAGTGCAAGGGCGGGTGAGTTCTGCCTGCTTTACTGTTTTCGGCTTGTGTTTTTGCCATTGTTCCCCGTACTTGTTCAAGTCGCTGACAACTCAGCTTCATTCTGGATGGCTTCCCGCGCACTGTTCCCCAGGCCGAGGGCCTCGACAGCATGCTCAAGGAGCGCAACCAGACGCTGCAGCACGCCGTCGAGCTGCAGATTGACGACTCGCTGCTGGTTGCTCGCATCACCGGCCGCCTCGTCCACCCGGCGTCTGGCCGCAGCTACCACAAGCTGTTCAACCCGCCCAAGAAGGAGATGACCGACGATGTCACCGGTGAGCCGCTGGTCCAGCGCTCCGACGACAACGCCGAGGCCCTCAAGAAGCGCCTGTCCACCTACCACGCGCAGACGACCCCCGTTGTCGATTACTATCGCAAGACGGGCATCTGGAGCGCCATCGACGCCTCGCAGAAGCCGGGCCAGGTGTGGGGCGCCCTGCTCAAGATTTTTGACGGCGATGCCAAGAAGGCCAGCTCTTCCGGTAGCAGTATCCTCAGCAAGCTGAACGCCTAAATCGGCCTCGAACCACATACACATATTAGAAGGGAGGAGGGCGGCATCCGTCACCGCTCTCGAGCCTGGAAGGGGGATGATTCCATCTTTTTCCGGACCTACAGGATATGAGGAGCATTCCATACTCTTTTTTCTCTTGAGGGCTGTCTCGGGTTAAGAGGCATTGGACCCATGCAGCATTAAGACACGATAATTGAACAGATGAAAAAGACGGACGAGGAAACGATGGGCGGAGCTCTTTTGGACTGGCAGGAAAGGGGAAAGGATTTGCGGAAGGCCTAATCCTTTTTGTGTTGTCTTCTATTTGAGCGGGCTCAAAACAGGGCGGTGGAAGGGAATGAAAGGGGAGATGGGAGAGGAGACGTTACTCTCTCGGTCTCCGATGTATGATGTAAAAAAGGCACTGAAATACAGACAGTCATCCTCTAACCCCGGCAGCTGCGACCCAGCGTGAATGTGGCCACTTCGTACCTGCCGGTTTGCGCGGGTTGCGCATGCCATTCAATCTTGTATTTACTATTGCTTCTGCTTTCCCCGTCGTTTTTCCATGTCACTTCTTCTACTGCCGAACGGCTTCTCTCCTCAGCCAGTCGCCGGTTGCGTACCGTTCCACCCAACCTGCATGATCTGGTCTGGCGAATGAGAATGAAGTTGTCCGATTCCATCATGCATCCTTCTCCCCTAGCCCTGGTTTCGAGTTAGCTGTCCCGCCTTTGGTTACCCGCCGAGGAAATCATGCCTTGGGAATCGGCTGGGCAGAACCAACATCAACACTTGGCCATCTATTGACGACGGCTCTAACAGTTCTGAATTCCATTCAGCAAGCTAGATTCGCAACATTTTCGCCCCCGCTTCCTCCTTTTGCATACATTGAGAGGCAAGATCTTTCCTTGTTTCTTGTGCATGCAGAACGTATCGTCTTATATACGACATAAGTGACACGGCTATTTTCGATACAATGTCTGCAGTGTCAGTTTCGCCCCTATCGGCACCGATCTCTCCGGTTGCCCCGATCGTCACACCAGCCTCCGTCAGCGTAATAACGGCCTGCGGAAGCAGCGCCTCCGGCAGCGGAAAATCAGTTGCCACCACGTCATCGATGACACTCACGGCTGGTGCATCTACCGTGCCGACGTCGTTTACGGCGGCGCCGTCACAACCGCAGCAGTCACCGCCACCAGGCTCGTCCGCATCGTCCGTGTCATTCCAGCGCAGGACTGCCGCCGTCCAGGGTTCATCTGCCACCGGCTCTCGACTCCAACCTGACCTCCCCTCCGTCAGCGCCCAGCACGATATAGCCGAAGCACGCCAAGCCATTGATGCCAGCATTGCCAACCTGCTCGACACCCAGCTACAAGATCGTGCCACCCTCATGCACGATAACATGCGCTCCATCGCGGGCCAGCAGCGTGAATTAGGCCGCGCCGTGGCTAGCCTGCGCAAGGCCAACGACGGCTTGACCCGGCTCGTGCACGAGTTCACCGGGTCGTACAAGGAGATGGGCCACGTACAGAACTGGGCCGAGATACAATACCAGAATATATCAGCGCTGGAGGAGACAATGCGCCTGGTGCGGGAGCGACGGGCACGGGAGGAACAGAGGGAGGAGCGGCGCAGAGTCCGAGATGAGCGGCGGAAGCAGAGACTGGAGAACGATGGTGAATGTGCAGCAGGCGAAGGGCGTGCCGGGGAACACGACGGCGGCCAGTATGACGACGACGACGAAGACGACGACGACGACGGTAGCTGGAGCTCGAGCGGAAGCTATAGCGGAAGTTACAGCGGCAGCTATACCGGCAGCAGCCGCAGTCACAGCCGGTCGAGAAGCGCTACTGGCGAGGGGGAAACAGTTTCTGCAGTAGTGCCTGCAGCAGTGCATGCAGATCTGCCCGTTGCATTGGCTGGCACAACGTGCAACAATGCTGTAATTGAGGTTGACAAAGTCGAGGTTGTTAAAGCCGAAACCGAAGCGGACGGTCACCTTGGAGCTAAAGGAAAAGCGACAGAGGCCACCACCGTTATTGGACAGACAAAGGGGACCGAACAGGAGACTACTCACCCTCCCGTGACAGTCAAGTCTTCCCTTTCCGCCGATACTGTAGAGAGAAAAGTCAACGACGGACGCAGCCTAGCAGAAACAATACCCAAGCTAGACAAGGGGAAGGGAAAAGACACAGAGATCGCAAAGGAGGAAGAACTGCCTCGACAGGCCATATGGGCCGCTGTCACCGTGGCGGAGACGGAAAAGGGCACAGACAACAGCAGCAAGAACGAGTATAAAGACGAAGGTGCTGGAATTAAGACGCGAGTGACAGAAAAATTGGCTATTCACGAAAAGAAGGATGGGACCACTTCGGCGGAAGAGCAAGATATGTCATCCGAAATGCTGAATGAGTACCACACGCAAGAAAAGTCATGCGATGCGGGCGTGTTCCGCACCATTATTGAGGTAAAAGCACACCAGGCAGATAACAACGACAATGCTGAGATTAGGAAAAACGGAAAGGTGGAAGACAAGGGGAGCATGAAAAATGACAATTTGCACAACGACGAGACTCGGCATGCAGAGGGGAATCAGGATACTACAGCCAACGTTATCCCACTCGACATTCAGCTGGAAGACATCCAGAGGAAATTGCTGTTGAGTCTGCCAGATGCTCCGTCGGCAGAGATTATTCAAAGCCCGACACGCAACAAGAAGGGAGAGGTGAAAGTACCGCAGTTGGGCTGATACAAGACGGCGATACGGATGATTTAGGAGGGTGAGAGGCACAACGGAACTCACGACTGGCCGGACAGAAGCACAATACAAGATCGCAGGAGGAAAATATAGCTTGACGATGTGGTTGTTGAAGAATGTTATTATTATTATATTTTTCGTTTTCGTTCGTGATTTGCTTTCAGGCTCACCCGCATACTTTGATAATTACTGCTACCACACCCCATAGTTTTTGCGCACGCCCGTTTGACCATTCGTGCAGAATTCCAGCCCTTGTCCCTAGGGATTGTACCCTATCGTTGGTGGGTGTCGCCATTTGTCTCTTGCATCTCGGCCACGCACAGCCAGGCCGCACGACTGGATCAGATCAGCCCAGGAAGCATCGTGTAACGCTTCTTCTTGTACTTGTCCGGGAACAGCCGCCGTAGTGCCCGTTCTTTGTCGCGCGACCAGCTGCGCATGTAGCTGACGCCCACGAGGATGAAGAGGACTACAGTCACGTCACGTGAAATGAGAATCACGCCCACCCATGCTAAGACTTCAAACATGTAGTTCGGTGCCGTCACCAGGCTGGTACCAATGCAGCTGGGGATGCCCTTCTCCGTGCTGCCAGGCTTGCGCAGGTGTGCCAGGTGGTAGTGGACGCGGAAGTTGCAGAGCTCGCTGACGACAAAAAGCGCAAGGCCGGCGTAGTCAAGCGGGGTGCTGCCGAAGCCTGAACGCGCGGGTGACGCGATCGTGCTGCCTAGCGGGAAAGAAACGCGCATCGGCGACAGAGGCGCGTACAGTGACACAGAGCAGGCCAAGCCGGCTAGCAGCCAGTAGAACGCCGAGTTGCGGAAGATGTTGAAGGCAGGCATGGTGTTGGCGGCAAAACGATGCAGGAAAATGGTCTCGAGCTCGCGCTTGAGAAAGTGCAGGACAAAGAGCACAAACGTGATCGTCTGGACATCGGTGAGGCTGCCGGTGCTGTCCACCTTGACGCTGGCAGACCAGGACGCCGGCAGAAACGGTATGGATGGGCGAAGGAGGTAGAAGAGCACGTGGATGAGGAGCGGGCCGGCATATTCCACAACGAAGACGGTGCGCCATGCAATCTGGGGGCCTGCAGCATGACGAAAGAGACATGCAGATTAGCGGACGGAAACATTGGAGCCGGGGAACAATCGACAATGGTCGAAGTAGGAACAAGGCAAGACACAATGAATCCTACCGAGATCCTGCACCAGCACCTCGCCCGATGCCACAATATTCTCCTGCTGGCCAAGAACGGCCCGGCGATCACGAATGATCTTGCGTGTCTTGGGGTCAAAGATGCCGATGCGGTTGAAGTCCGAGATGCCCGACTGCTTCGACAGGCTGGTCTGGAGCTGCTCAATGGTGCCGTCGGCTGCAATTTCAATAGATGCGGGGAGCTTCTTGATGGCGCCCGATTTGCCGCGGTTGGCCACCTGGAGGCGAAGGTCTTTGGATCCGGCCATGCTGGGCAGAGGCAGCACGGAATACAGCACGGATAGGAAGAGATGTAAAGATGTTGGGTAGTCGGACGGACAAGGAGATGCACTGAAGAACTTTTGACCTCATTCGAAGTGGACCTCCTCCTCAACAAAAAGGCCCATGACGATGATTGGCCAGAGCATCCCGTCAACCATTGTGCTAGCGTAACGCCCTACCCGTTACGGAGGTACTTCAGGCATACACATTTTTACTAGTACCGCCATGTACCACGTCTTACAAGTCCCAAAACGGATACAAAATCATCTTCATCCTGAAAAGGAAAGAACGAAGCATCGAGCCTGCCACTTTATATTCCATCAAGTCAATACCCCGTAGAGTCCTCAATATGAAAGAAGGCCTACCAATAGGCCCAATTAGGCAACTACCTCTGGTCAGTCCTTCCTTTCTTGGTATTGTTCTTTATTCATGAATAGTGATTCACGACTGCCATGACCGCCTTTGCCTCTCTTGCTTGGCTTGCCCGTTAAACAGTGGGGACCTGTCTCTGTTTACGTCTCCTATAAATCAAGCCTTTTTCACCTCGTACCTTCCCCTCCTCCTTCTCTCCCTCTTTTCTCCCAAACCAAAAAGCTGAGAACCTCAAGTCCAGCTTTTCATCAAGAAAAACAAATCAGAATCCAACAGAGTCACCTGCTACCCACTAGACTCCTTTCTCCATTAGAGAAAATGCCTCGAGTGAGTAATGACTTCACTGCTTACCCTTCTTCAGTCTGAAGTCACTTTCTTACGCAATCACTACTTCCCTCCCCCCCTTTCAGACTCATCGTTCCAGACGTAGAGGCCATCGGGCTCCCCCCCCAGCGGTGCCTCAACGATCTTTCCCCAAGGAATACGAGGACTATCTCAGAGGTGTTGATGCAGCTACTGAAGCTTTGATGGCACAGAACATCGAATCAACCATCGAACCTGGCATCGATGATGCCAAGGTTGATACCGCCACGGTTACCGAACGTCCCGTGAACGTAGCCCTTGATAAGGGAAAGGCAAAGGAGGTTTGCATCGAATCAGGTACGTGAATGCAATCCCATCTACCTGTAGCGTGCCTTCCATCCGACATCTAGAAAACGAACACGTCAACACGAGATGCTGACTTCCCCGTCACCGGGAAGCCAGATGAGGTGTCGAGGGGCAACAACCTGTTCACTCTCGGAGAAGGTCCTCAGGGAAAGACCCATCTGTTGACTTATGCTTCTGACACGCATACAAACATCTTTGCCAACGGTAGAAACAGAGCACCCAGTCACTATCCATCAAAGTTCCATGCTGACTTTTGTCCTTTTCATTTACCAGATCTTATGACGGAAGTCGGGCTTCCCAGCCAGAATCGAATGGAGCTTTGCCAGACGGAAGAATTTCCACGCAAGCAGATCGCAGCTGGAAGCACCAACTATGACTCCATCGTCGATAATGATCACGAAGCTGGCCCAGCTACGCTGTACTCGCCGGCTGCTGGTCCATCCATGCTCCCCTTCATTGGCACAACCCCCACTGGTCCCATTTCAGGATCTCTGACGAAAACTCGCATTGACATCACCGGGGGCCATCAAACGACTTTCCCCGCCCCGGGTGTCTACAGTGCTAAGACGGTAGGCCATCAGGCCAACCTCCCAGTTTTCGGATCATTCCAGCAGCCAACCCAACTAAGCGCAGACTCTCCCCCCTTCCATCCGAAGGGACTCATGCGTGCTGCTCTGGCAGATGTTGTCAACAAAGGCGACCAGCCGCTGCAGTCAGTTGCATCATCCTCTCAGGTTGTCATGCACGCCGGTAACCATGGTAAGACTATGCTCCTCCTCGATGTCTTTCAAGTCCTCTCTAACAAAACACAGGAGTGGCACGGGCCAGAGATGAGCTGAATAGGACCGCCGCCTATTGCTCGATGCGCGAGAAGGCTGAAGTTGCGGGCTGGGGGAATTCCCCATTTCTTCCCCAAACGCCCATCGCTCTCGTTGCTCACCAGCGACAGGCTGTGGCTGCAGAGATGAAGCAAGGCATGAAGCGTGTTGCGACGCTCGAAGCTACACGAGGTACACCCAAGGCCACGCTCACGCTTGACTCCCAGGACGGACTGTCGCCCGTTCTGGCGCAGAAGACAAGCTTCAACAATGTGGACGCAGTCTATCGGAAGTATGTGACTGACTGGCCGACGCCGGCGGAGCTGAAGATGACTGGCACTTCTCTTCCACTCCCGCAGACGCTACAGGCACAGGCCGGGGAGCAAGCGCAGCTCACTACCTTCTGCACCCAGGAAGACGAAACTCGCACCTGGGACTGGCTCACCCCGTTCCAAGCTGCTTCCGTCCGAGCTGAGAATCCTGCCACGATAGACAAGGACGCGCTTGCTCCTTGGACGCGTGACCTGATCAAGGCCATTGCCGAGGACGATGAGTGACAGACTAGGTACAGAGAAGACCACGATGACAAGATGACAGTAGGATGACAGAACGATACCATGTAACGAGGACAAAATGTGTGAAGGACAGATTGACAGTTGGCAGGACTACGCAGGAGATTGACGCTGGCTGCTTGTCAGGCCGACTGGACAACTGATCACACGGCACAACAGTGCCTGTTTTGTTTCTCTTTGTTTTACTTTGTTTTTACTTTTGTTTTTCATGTAGGCCTCAGGAGTAAGCTTCACTTGCAGTGAATGCTTTTCTGGTCACGGCCGGGTTGGCTATGGGGAAAAGGCCAAAGGATAGGAACTGTCACAGGAGATGTCATTAATAAAACCAATTTGCTACTAAGAACGTCAGACTAGGCGAGTCACGCTTTTCGAGAGAGGACGTCGTATTGCCGCGCACGGACCACGTACGAGAAAGACCCCATATTCATTCACGTGATGCACTTAACGATAGGTCTTCTGTGCCCCGCCCAATGAAAACCCGGTTTGTGCGCACCGATTTTTTTAGGTCTAACAATTTCGCCAGTCAAAAAAAGCCCTGAATCTTTTTGAGCTTCTCTTTTTTTCTTTGCAACCAACCATCACGACAATCGGCCATTTGTTCAACGCCCGTTTTCAGCTGCAGGCGTAAGGTATGTGGTGACAGGGCTCTAGAGTTCCAAGGACTTTTATTGTCCCTCTTCAATCGAGGCGTCGTATCCCACGACGTCTCTCAGCTTGGCCGTCTCGCTGACTTTGTGATTTCTATTCGCAGACACCACAACCATGGGTATCTCCAGAGACTCTCGCCACAAGCGCGCGGCCACCGGTGCCAAGCGTGCCTACTACCGTGCGTCGATTCCTACCGAGTGAATACTGTTGTTGTTATTTTTTGCCGGTGGATGGGGGATCTTTCATTTCGACAGCCCGTATCGGACTGGGAGAAATTTTTTTCTCATCCAGGACATACGTTCTGACCTTTGCCAACAGGGAAGAAGCGCGCTTTCGAGGCCGGCCGCCAGCCCGCCAACACGCGTATCGGTGCCAAGCGGGTCCACGTTGTGCGCACGCGGGGCGGCAACCACAAGTACCGTGCTCTCCGTCTTGAGGCGGGCAACTTCTCGTGGGCGTCCGAGGGCGTGACGCGCAAGACTCGTGTGATTGGCGTGGTGTACCACCCGTCGAACAACGAGCTGGTCCGCACCAACACCCTGACCAAGTCGGCCGTGATCCAGATCGACGCGGCACCGTTCCGCCAGTGGTACGAGGCCCACTACGGCCAGTCTCTGGGCCGCCGGCGGCAGCAGAAGCAGGCTGGCGCCACGGCTGAGGAGCCGGTGAAGAAGAGCAACTCGGTCGAGAAGAAGCAGGCCGCCCGCTTCGCCGCCAGTGGCAAGGTCGACACCGTGCTCGAGCGCCAGTTCGAGGCCGGTCGCCTGTACGCGGTTGTGTCCAGCCGTCCGGGCCAGTCCGGCCGCGCTGACGGGTACATTCTCGAGGGCGAGGAGCTTGCGTTCTACCAGCGCAAGCTGCACCGGTAAACGGGCACCGTCTCGTTGGGTGGATATGGGGGAGGGAACGATACTATTTTAAATACACAGGAAAACCGTTGTGTGTGAGGGGCGTTCTGGGAGGATGCAAACCAAACGATGACAACACAAGACGAAAAAGGGGGACGGGGCTGTGGACGAAGTAGAACACGGCGGGTTCCAAGGACAACAGCCGGTTTCAGCTCTGTCGACGATGCTACCTCTTTTCTGTAGCTCCTGTTCATTTATACCTGTTTGATAAAAAGGATATGGAATGACAAAAAACATTGCACAATTACAGTGGTGTTAGCACGTGACCTTACAGTAAGTCTGACAATAATATTCAGGTTCCACTACGTATCTCAATACATGGGACAGCGACGTTGTGTTCCGACCGTCATAGCCAGTTCTGTATCATCCGTTTGAGGTATGTGGGGACAATGGCGGGAAGAGTTTCGAGTTCGGGCTGGGCCGTGTCAGCATACGACAAAGAGCTCGACAAGGGACAGGGAATAAGGAGGACGTACGACGTTTCCGTGGGCCATCTTGCGGGCGCGCAGGCGGGCCAGCAGGGCGACGAGGACGCGGCGCAGGGGCTTGAGGGCGGAGAAGCGCTCGGCGATGGAGGTGATGAGCATGGTGCACTTGTTGAGCAGGTCGGTGGTCTCGAGCAGGCTCTGGGGGTCGTGGCGGGAGTGGTGGCGGTGGTGGTGGTGGCGGTCGTTGCTGTGTCGGCGGGAGGCGAGGCAGAGGTAGACGACGCCGGCGGCAAAGAGGTCGTAGGCGTCGACAAAGGAGCCGACAAAGAGCTCGCGGTCGGCGCGGGCGTAGGCGCGCTCAATGAGACCGCGGCAGTGGCGGGCGGCGTCGTCGTCGATGCTCTGGAGGAGGCTCTGGCCGGACAGGAGGCCGACGTTGGGCGTGGGCGGAGGCGGCGCTGCGGCAGAGGCCGAGACCGTCGTCGTGGTTGCAGCAGGAGCAGCTTCGACAGGCGAGTGCTCGCCGGCAGCCATTGTCTGGGCCATGCTGGGGTCCTCCTCCTTGGGCGAGTGGGGGGAGGCCGAAGCGGGCTCGGAGGACTGGGAGGACGCGGAGGGAAGGGAGGATAAGGACTCGGAGACGTCGACGGCTATGGCCTTTGCCTCTGTGGTGGTGGTATTGGTGGTGGTGGTGGCAGTGGACGCAGCAGCAAACTCGTAACCGTGCAGGCAGTTGGCGGTGATCTGGACGAGAGTGCGGCAGGCCAGCAGGTGCAGGTAGTCGGCGTGGGCATCGCGGGCGTCGGGAGGCAGGTGGTCGAGCGGCGGGGGAAAGTCGCGCCAGTAGCAAAAGTTGCTGTAGTCGAAGAGGGGGGCGGTGCGAGCGGCGGTGCGGACGACGGAGACGAGGCGGGCCTGGACGACGAGGTGGTGGCTGAGGGAGAAGAAGGGCGGGACTTCGCGGGAGGAGGAGTCGTCTTCTGGCATCTGTGGGTGTGAGGGGAGGACGAGGAGAGGTATTAGAGATGGGAGAAGAGAGATGGGAGAAGAGAGATGAGAGAAGACCAAAAAAAGAGACAGAAGAAACAAGAGAAGAACTCACGCTGACTGAGATATCCTCGTCCTGGATGCTAAACGGCCGATCCATGACCAGGCCGATCGACCTACCCGATTAGCCACAGACCAGAACAGACCAGAGCAGAGCCCCACTCACCGGTCCAGCAGGTAGACGCTCCAAAAGAGGCGGCGCCGCTCGTCTGCCTCGACGGCCGGCTGCACGTCCGGCTCGCGGCGCAGTCCGAGCACGATGCAGCGCTTGGTGGCCATGCCGAGCAGGTGCCAGGCCGAGCCGCCGTCGGGCGAGAGGGTGGCGTAGATGACGAGAGCAACGATGGCACGGATGGCCGCGAGGGCCTCGCCGGCCGCAGCAGCTCCGGGTCGCTGTGCGAGGACGGCGGGGAGCAGCCGGACGGCGGCGGCGTGGAGACGGCGGGCGAAGCCGTGCAGTCGGGCGGCGTCGGGGGCCAGCAGGGCGCCGGTGGCGACGGCGAGGTAGACGGCCAGGCGGGCGGACGGGGGGGGTGTTGCGGTGGACAGGGACGAGGTTGAGGTCGACGAGGATGACGTCGGCTGGAGGACGGCGTCGTGCTGGGCCTTGAGCACGGCCTCGTACTGGGCCTCGAGCTGGTCGGCCGCCTTGGCCGTGGCCAGGTGCGGGAACCGGACGGCGACCTCGTCGAGGAAGCGGCGCAGGTGGGCGGCAGACCCGCGCCTGGTCATGGTCAGGTCGTCGGGGGGGTCTGCCGGCGGGAGGTGTGGCTGAGGTAGGTGTGGCTGTGGTAGGTGTGGCTGAGGTGGATGGGGCTGAGTCGTGAGAGCCAGACGAGCCGGATGCAGGGCTGCGCCGGCCACCCCGCCGCCCCCGTCGCGCCCGCTGCCCGACGGGTCGTGGCCGTCGAGGGCCAGGGCAGCCATGACGACGCGGTCGGGCGCCAGGCGGAGCGGTCGCTGCACGGCCGTCGTCGGCTCGTCGTCGCGCGGCTCGCCGATGGCGCTGCGCGACAGGAACCCGATCTCGCCCATCATGGCGCGGATGGACCCGTCGGTGGCATCGAGGGCGGCGTCGTCACCGGCTAGCACGGCCGTGCTGCCGGTGCTGGCGTGGGCGCGGATGCGCGTGCTGCTGGTGCCGGCCTCTGATGCGGCCGTGCGAATACGCACGGTGGCAGCAGCCGCCGGCGCATTCGTGGTCCCGAGCGGCGGCGCGGCGGCCGACGGCGACGGCGGCGACGAAAACGACGACAAAGCCGCGGCACCGTCGCTGCGCGGCCGGCCGTCCAGCCGGGCGCGCTTCGGCGGGTGCGGCGGCGCGCGGGCCAGCTCGTCGAGCCGGCGCTTCAGCGTCTTGACGTAACTGGGCGGTCAGCAGGCCGGCCGCGACAAGATGGGCAGCAGAACCCACCTCAGGGTCGAGGCGTGCGACAGCGGGCTGTCGTCGGTCAGCAGGTCAAACTGCACGCTCCGCGCCTGGCAGGCCACGCCCAGGCCGGCACAGGTCGAGCAGGACGGCAGCTGGCGGTCGCACTGTGTCGGTCAGTTGGGGACATGTTCGACGGCGTCACGTGACTTGCCTTTTGCTTGCGCTTCCAGCACCGCTCGCACGCCTGGTGGCCCATCGCCGCCGCCGCCGCCGCCCGCGGCGCCGTGCCGTCCGACGACGACCCCGTCCGCCCGGCATCGTCGCTGCTGGGCACCATGAGCAGAAAGCAGAGCGCGTGTCGCAAGTCGACCGGTCTCTCTCGCGGGCAGCGCAGGGGCCTATCGGCTGGCGGCCGACCGTCGCAAAAGACTGGGGAATGAGTTGGAGCGAGCGAGAAATTCGACGCGGGCACGCGATCGGAGCTTGTCCGACATAGCGGGCGGCGCGTCACATGATGTCGCATACTGGTCACGTGTCGCGCCCTTGCTGGACCCCATTCGGCATCGGTCCGCTGTCGCCGCGGGATGCAGGACCATAGCCTTCACACAGCCTTACGAACATAGTTTCACAAGGTAACACAAACAAGCGAGACAGTGACGGTGGGGGATATACGCTCGTGTCTAGTCATCCGCACAAGAGATACCAACTGCAACGTGTCTACTCAAAGGTTGCCTTCAACGTACTTTCAGTTTCTACAAATAACAAAGCGAATTGGTCGCATTAGCAATCTCTCAAAAGAGCCCACGGTTGTCTACCAATCCGCTATCTTCCAGATAATTTCACCATTGATTCCAACGACTGCATCACCGTCATCGACATGTCTGATGTAAGCTTCCTTCCGTGCAGTCTCGCCCTATTCTCAATCCACAACAACCAGTTCAGCGAACATGTGGGAACCCTGGCAAGCTTAGTAACCGTCGTACTGCGGAAGGCGTTGAAAATGATATTTTGGCCTTGATTGGCAACAGGATATCCAGAGGTGACAAAGACACCCCTGAACTCAATCAAATACTGCTTTGCAATTCTCTTTAAGGATCCCGCTCAGTAGTCTATTGGATCAAGTGCACAAACACAAGGGCAGTATATTACAAGCACTATCATTGCGAGGACGTGCTCATTTAGACTCCTTGAGCCCAAGGGCAGAAAGAATCTCGTCTACCACGGGTTTCAAAAAGTCTTTCTTGTTGGGCACAAAGTGGCCGCCGTCATGTTCGAAAGCAGCCTTCTTGTCTTCTGGGTACATAGCCGCAAGGTACTGCGACCTGACGCCTGGCACAGAGTTGTCGTTGGACCCGTATATGAAGATCGACTTGGTCACGTAGCTCGGGTCGTCAACCGGCACCGTAAACGCGCTCACAAACTTGTCTGTGATCTGGAGCTCGCCCTCGGCACCAGCTGGCTTCGGCTCCGTGAAAGAATACCCCGACACGGCGAGAGAGAGCTTAAAGTAGTCCTGGATACCGGACAGTTCCGGGTACGACTTGACCGTGTTCGCAATGATCGTCGAGACAGCCGCGCCCTGCGAGAAGCCGACGATGCCATCGTACGGACCGTTCTCCTTGATGTGCTTGACAACCGTTGTGAGAGCCAGTTGTATGTCGAGGTTCTTGGAGATATCGTCGTGGTAGAACCACGCCTTGTTGACACCGCTCTCGGCAATCTCTGCCCACTTGGCGTCGTCGACCTCGAATGGCAGGTCCTTCTTTTCTAATGCAACAGGGCCATCAATGTATTCCATCTGGATGTTGGACTTTTTCAGGAGCTTTCTCAGCCCAGACGACTTTTCAGAGAACACCTTGGCATTCTGGAGGAACCCGTGGAGACACAGGAGTCTAACTTGAGGTGCCGCCATTGTGTATTTTCGGTATCGGTTGCAGGGCCGTTGGATCGAAAAGCGATAGAAATGTTTCCAGCTCCGACTGTTATAGTATGCAAAGCCATTTTTCGGTCCGAACGCCGGATAAGTTTTTGACACCGTTGACTCATGCCGGCCCCGCTTTATTCGGGTCAAAGGTAGCCCTAGCTTACCACCAAAACGAGCCACCAAAACGAGCCGATCACGACGACGTGGATCTACACTGAACTTGCGTGCTTTGTACGGCACGCAAACGTTGCCGCGCACTTGGAAGAGTCTCAGGCCAGATTAGCACCCGATGCAGCCTTGGCCCAAACTTGCTCTTCTCTATGACCCAAACTGGACGCATAAGACCCGCTGCAGGGAAAAGTAGTGCGGTTTAGGCTCGGCTTAGCTTCATCTAGTCTGTTCTCCACTGGGTGGTTGATGTTACGGCTATGAGGTCGTTGCACTCAAACAGCTTGATGCATATGCCTGTCTTGAGTTTCCGCTTCCCTAGAAAGGGCCGTCGATCCAGCCAATTGAGTACGACTGCAACTCTCACAATAAACCATATTTGCAATTTCTTCAACTAAGCATCAACAGAACCATGCACTTTGAGACAACCGTTGTTCAGTGCAATCAAGCCCCCTCGCCAAGAAACGGCTTTCGCGCGTAGACGACTCGACCCCAAAAGTACCCGTGATACTTCGTATCACGTATCATTTTGCGCACGTGGGCGACGAACACTGTGACTTGTTCGGGGGTCCAGCCAAGGGCTGCAGTCATGAATAGAATAAAGCCGTCCACGTCGTTCAGAATCGCTGCCATGGTAAGGAGGCCTATCTGCTGCTGTTTAGGGTCCTGTGGCCAAGCACCCAACGGAAGCTGTTTAGGAGGAACGTGGTGAGTTAGTAGTGATTCAAGAAATTTCAGCGTAAGATTTACCTTGATAGTCTTCTCATGCAAGTCGACGAAACCAGCAGCTTTCAGGGCCGACACCTGTATACCATCCTCATATATCCGAGCGGACCGGCCAATTTTCTCACTACCCTGCCAGAACAGTAGACCCCATTGAGCCATGGCGGATGTGGGCGGGATACTGTTATCGTCCGAATATATGGCGGCGGACGGCTCGTAGCTCTCAATCCATGCGCCAGGCTTAAGAACCTTGTATGCCTCCTTGAAGAAGGCAGTCCAGTCGACGATAGTTCCTCCGAGGTACCGCGCGTGCACATAATCAAAGCTCTCAGGTGTGAATGTCCAAGGACCTGTGTAGTCTTCTATTTCACTACAAGCTGTTAGCAGACGTGTGAACTTGCGTCGTATTTGTAGAGGTAGTGTTTACAAAGACAGATTGGCGGGCACCCATAGGGGCTGTATGGGTGAGACGTCGGTCCCAATCACTTCACAGTCGGGATACGCATCGGAAAAGTCCCTGTAGCAGCATCAGAGTTCTGCCCATCTGTGTTATAATCCGGACAAACCACAGATACTCACATGGCCCAAAAGCCTAGACAAGTCGTGTTAGTTATCTTATCCTCCGTCTCACTTTATTAGACGTACCGGTGCCCGTGCCAATGTCCAAGGCTTTCTAGGCAAGTATTAGTCACGTCAATCTCGTAAAGCTTATTCATTGCTACCTTTGGACTATCAAGTGGCGCTAGCAACAGTTCATCATCAAACGCAAGTAGAAAGGCGTGATGGCTACAGTATCACGAGTTAGCGACCAGAATCGACGTTGCACCAATAAGAATCGGGAACACACATAAGATCAAGTGAATCGTTTGCTTTCTGATCATTAGATCCCCAGTACAGAGCGTTACCACGCTCGCCGTGATAAGTGCGGCCATGGATTTGGCGATATTCAAGGATAGACGAAGCTAGGGAGGCGGTAGATGACGCAGCATCTGTGCTCAAAGTAGATTCACCGTCATTGTCGTCGGAATTCTGTTATGCCATTTGTCTTTTTAGTTTCTACTTTTTGCCTTTTTCCGTATAGGAGATGGAAGAGAGAGAGAAGGGGGGAGTTGGAGTCTTACCGTTGATATCTCTACCCAGTGGGAGCCAGGAAAAACGACAGCTTGGGACAGCGCTGTTCCTTGTTCTTCACCAGACGTGGGAAGAGGAGAAGCTGTTGTGGCAGGTGGTGACGACATGCTCCGATATTTGGGGTTACAAACAAGTCTACCCAAAACATTTGTAGATAAGAGATGCTAAGAACGAGGACGAAAGAACCAAGAAGTAGCTTGACTTCTTTTTATACAGCCTTACAACGTATCGGGGTTAAACCTCTGTGCGTTGTTCGCGGACTGGAAATGAGTTTTCATCAGTACTCCGTACCGAGTACCACTTTTCTTCTGGGTGGACATTCCCGCTGCAACACTCTCTCCCTTCCAATAGAAAATGCTGGTTGTATCACTATCGTCCAATATTTTGATTGTTGTCCCGCTTCTCTCTAGCAGGGGTATGCTTTGCTTACGTGGCATGGTGCTGTTACAACGTAAGATGGGAATTGACAGGTCGCCGCTGTGTGATTTAATCTATATATGGCTAGCCCCTAGAAGCGACTAACTTGCATTCCGCATAAAAATAGCAAGGGTCAAAGCAGAATATCTTGACCCCTACTAAGGCGACAGCTTGCATATTACGCCTCTGACATCTTACTTGTATGACAACGGAAGTCTCCCTCCTGTACGGAGTACACAGATGGTTCTCAAAAACTGGGATCATTGACATCATCTGACTTCTTGGTAAGTTTTAAGAATGCCGCGTAGTTGCTTTAGTAGTTTACCGTATTCTGTGGTCTAAGAGGATGAAGACCGCCATAGCATTTCCTAAAATGCTTAGCAGGAACATGTGATCGACAATAGTTACCGTAAACGTCCCGTATTATACTTTCGTATCTTAGACCTGGCTGGTACGAATATATCTGTAAGGCTGATGCTAGGGAGGTAACCAGAATGCGCCGCTTTTCGTTTATATCACACGAAGGAATGCACAACCGACAAATCACGGCTGAACAATTTTCTCTTTTAATCGTAGCCCAACAGAATTCCAAGCCCTGTTTAACTGTGACCAGGTTCGTGTCTTGGACTGTGCACACTACAGTGTATGAGTGTTGGTACTTTTGCAGTGTGCGGAGTAAGCGCATTTTGCAAACATATAATCTGTCGGTTCCCTAGAAGGGAAATCGCGCGATGTGTCTTGTGATGGTAACTAGCGCTGCACGCGGACCCTGTACGTCCTC
>LDEF01000098.1:0-65951 GCA_001455505.1 Leptographium lundbergii
CGTACTCCGTACTCCGTATTCCTAACAGGATCGTCCTTGCTAGACTGTTGCGGCACTTCCTGCCTGGGCGTATCGCATCGCCATTACAGGCAAGGTTAGCCGATATGCCTTCTGTCTACTATCAAGTCAAGATGTAGCTAAAGATGAAGCTTGTATATTGCATCTATCAACCAGTTCCAACAGGGTAAATATGCTATTTTGCCAGCCTCCTACGAAACATCAATAGCATCTCTGCTGCCAACATACGACGTCCGTCCTGTAGGGTCTACGAGTATATGTGAGCCATGGATGTTCTTGATCACACATCAGTCGTTCCCCAAACGCCAAGTGAAACGAGGACCTTACCCCCATAGTGATTCTTTGGGCAATTGCCAGTTTTCTGCTCGTCTGCGGCACAAGCCGTGGCAGCTCTGACGTCGTCGCCAGAGATCCAGTCGCCGTGCTCCTTACAGAAATAGCCAAGGCCACATCCGCAGCGAAGGCCACCCCACTGCTCGTATTCCGTCTCCCAGGCAGTCAAACTGCTTTCGGAAGAATCAACGGGCATGGGACGAGGACGGACCTTGAGGCTCGGAAAAAAAGCGAAAAGGGATGTTTTGGTTACATCACATCCGGGCTCTATAGGATCCTTGCAGTGAGTCATCGCGAGGTAGTCTGGAGAGGCTCAGAAACGTGTTAAAGCAAAGGATAAGCAAGCAAGTTGGATACAACTGAAGAGCTGGGAATCGGTTGGCGAGCTTGAGACGGAAGGTCAAGAGCCATGACAGATGGCCGATGGCGGCAACATTATATACTCGCACTTTTTTTATTCGTTTAAAAGACGAACAATATAAAAAATATGATTATGAAACTAAAATTGAATATTCATTCAATGTCGTTTTGGCCATGCATCTCTTTCTCTTGACATGTTGTTGGGCTTGACAGCTGTCTCCAATCAAGCACATTTGTACTATCGCAACAGAAAATTGTGCCCAACCCCCGCTACACGTATACGCAGCAATGCTGAATTTGCGATGAAATACTACCAAACCTTGCCGTTCTTGTCATCTTCCACTGTCAAAACAAGCGATCTGCTCTGTGTTATCTGCTTCTTAAGACGGCAGGCAAGGATATCAAAAACACCAAGCGAGGCTGTTGGAGAAACAAACCCAACCGGCCTCCTATGCCTAAAGTCTATATTTAGTCCTCGTCTATATTTGGACCTTGTCTATATCTCTTATCTGTGATAATTGCACAGATACACGGGGATAACTGCAACTGTCCTCATTGGTTAATACTGGTATAATACATTACTGGTATAGCGCCGATGTCGGGTCTTGTAGAGACGCATTCGACTGGCCAGTTCCCAATAGGGCCTCTGGCCGTGTTATATCCAAAGCCATATTGTTGTGCCTCTTGCACACGATGCTACGTGTGCAATAAGGCAGGGCACTAAGACAGGGCACGTTGGGCACCAAGAGCACGACTGCATTTTGCAGTTGTAAACAAAACAAGCACCAAAGGCACGCGGAGTTTACGCGATGCCGGTCGTTTGTGGCTCCGTCAATGTCCTGGTCTCTGCTTATCAGCAGTTACATTTGCGTGGGGGTGCACAAAGCAATGCCCGTGCATGTCCGGTGGATGTACTCATAGACACTGGCAACCAATTATTGTCGATGCTCTGCCGGGAAATACCAACAATGCTTTTGTGTCCAGGTCGCAGCATATCCCAGGCATTCAAGGTCAAACTCCTCATTTGTGACACTGCAATCGTTAGGAAACAGTCGGTCAGGTCTTATCACAACCACCACCACGAAAATGAATTGTAAACAATATTGTCAATATTTTTCATGATTTGACAGTGTACTTTTATTGACAGAAGTGATTGCTCTGTCAATACTAGCCAATAAGATCACTAGAAAAGCAGCGCGCCAAGAGTAATGGAAATATCCGGCCCTGCAATTGGTTCTATCTTCGCGTATCGTACATAGTAATCATTCTGTGTGAGCTGTTGTGAAGCCAACATTAGTCCTACTCCCGGGTGACACCGTATCCTAAACCCAAGCAATTTAGTCCTCGCTTCAGCTGTGGAGAGTTGCTCTTTGCTCCATCCGTCTATACCGTGAAAGCTAAATGACAAGGCCGCTAAGAAAAGGCATGAGGAGAGTGATGAGAAAAAAGATAGAAAAATGGCAAGGTACCAAACGATACAATCACGCTCAATGTCTCAAAGAACGGCACTTAAGCAGCGCCGCCGGCATTCTTCAGTGCCTCTGGGTTAAGAGGCTTCCAGGAACTAAAAAGGCTGATGACAAAGGCCATGCCGACGCTACCGATGGCAATAGCAAAGGGGATACGAAGGCCGGCCATGTAAGCCTGCAGGACGCCGGGGAGGACATCGGGGGGAAAGGTTTTCCAGAGCTCGGTGGCGCCGGTAGAGATGACAAGTGCCGGGTTGACAGAGGGGGCATACTTGGGCAGGACGGAGATCATGTGGTTAACAAAGGCGGACTGAGCGGCCGACAGCATAAAGGCACCGCCGATAGTTTGGAAGACTGGGAGTGTTAGTGGATGAAGTCAAGCGCATGCATCAGAGAGAGACGTACACATGAGCACAGCAGTGGTGGTGGCCAGGTCCTCGGGAGCAGCGTTGCCCTGTCCGTGGATCATGGGGATCTGGAAGACGAAGCCGAAGCCGAAGCCGGCGAGGACCTGAAAGCCGATCCAGCGGCCGCTGGAAGTGCCAATGTCGAGAGTGTAGAGCAGGCCGGTGCCGATGGTGGCGAGGGCGGTCAGGGGTGGGAGGAAGGCAGTGGCATAGCCGGTCTTGGTGATGATGCCGCCGGAGAGGACGGTGGCGATGGTGACGGCGATGATGAGCGGCAGGTTGCGGACGCCGGACTGGGTCGGGTTGACGTTGTCGATGCTCTGGAAGTAGATGGGCAGGTAGTAGATGATGGTGAAGTAGGAGCTGGCAAAGAAGTAGGCGAACAGAGAGTTGACCCAGACGGTGCGCTTGACGATGAGGCGGGGCACGATCATGGCACGCTCGCCGTTGTAGTACTCCCAGGCGGCGAAGATGAGGAAGAGCAGGACAAAGGCGACGAGGAGGCCGATGACCTTGGCCGAGCCCCAGGGGTCGGTCTGGCCGCCGTACTGCAGGGCGAGGACGTAGGAGATGACGCCGCCCATGACGAGGACCATGCCGACGGGATCCATCATGAGGAGCTTCTCGCGCAGGGGGGCGACGGCCGGTTTGGCGCGGCTGGGGGTGGTGAAGAAGAGCAGGATGATCAGGCCGGAGACGCCGCCGATGGGGAGGTTGATGTAGAAGCACCAGCGCCACGAGACCTTGTCGGTAAAGGCGCCGCCGATGAGGGGGCCGATGACCGAGGCGATGCCGTAGGCACCACCGATGATGCCGGTGAACAGCGGCCGGTTCTTGGGCTTGGCGGTGACGGCGATGACGGTGTAGGAGCCGGAGCCGATGCCGGCAGCACCGATGCCGGCAATGGCGCGACCGACGATGAGGGCACGCGAGCTCGGGGCGACGCCGCAGACGAGACTGCCAATCTCAAAGATGGCAATGGAGGCCAGGTACGTGTACTTGAGCGAGAAGTACTTGTAGGCCTTGCCCCAGGACGACTGGAAGCCGCCGACGGTGAGAAAAAAGGCCGAGCCATACCAGGCGACATCGCTGAGGCCGTGGAACTCGTCGGTGATCTTGGGAATGGCCGTGGCGACAATGGTCTGCGATGGTGAGAAGCTGGCCCGAGGGGGACGGCAGAATGGGACTCACAAAGTCGAGCGACATCAAAAAGATGCTCAAACACAGGGCCAGCACAATAATGGACAGCTTGGCGCCCTGGGGATAGTCGTCATTGTCGTCAGTCACAAGCTCGCGGTCGATGGTGCCGCGTTCCTCGTCCTCGGTCTCGCCGGCCTCCTTCTTCTCAATGTCGACCGAGTTGGTCGTGTACGAGGCCTGCGACGAGGTCAGGCCCTGGTGTTGCGTGGGCGCAGCCAGCGTGCTGGCAGCGGTGGACATGGTGAATGGCGCGAACGTTTGATGGGTCTGTTGTCCAGTCCTCTGAGAAATATCGCGAGCCTGTCGTCCGGTCCTCTGTCTGGGAAGAGGAACGACGACGCCAGCATATATACGCGTCTCGTTGCCCCTTTTCGGGCTGACAAAAGCCACGGGCCCAGGGCCCAGCAAGACACTGCGCAGCCCATGGGTTCGTGGCTGCAGGCCGGAGCAATAGAGGTCCGTCGACGATCCAACAGCGCCGGCGATAAGGCTGTAAGACCCCAAGATCCACTCGGCACGGCCGAAGCAGCCCGATCAAATCTGCACATGCAGCGTCACTATGATGCGGGTGGAGCCGCTAGCGGTCTAGGCCCTTGCTGCCTTGGCCCAGGACCGCCGCAGGTTCGGGTGAAGAGGCGCCAGGCTGACAAATAAGCCCGGATCTTATAAATCGCCGGTCTTGGGTCAGCACATGTGAGATATAACTCCGGCCAGGCAGCAGAGGCGGCGGACGCAGAGGGCTGCTGCATGCCATTCCAGCACGAAGCGCAAGCAGCGAAAGCGACAAGAACAACAACGCGCCGGCCATGTCCGGTTCTCTGCCCCCGGCCATGTCGCCGGGCGCTGCGCCACAGACGGTTGCGCCACACTTTTTCCAGCGGGCGGACCTGCATGTCCGCCACGACGACGACGACGACGGCGACGCGGAGCCGCGGCGGCGCAAGGTGCGCAAGGGCACGCACACGTGCTGGGAGTGCAAGCGGCGCAAGGTGCGGTGCACGTTTGCGGCGGCGGGCGACGCCACATGCGAGGGCTGTGCGCGCCGCTGTCTTCGCTGTGTCAGCCAGGAGTATCCGGAGGAGACGACGCCGGCGGCGCTGCAGAGCCGGCTGGTGGGCGACCGGATCGTGCGGGTGGAGGAGATGGTGCGGCAGCTGGCACGGCAGGGTGTGGTGTTGCCGCCGGAGCCGCAGTCGTCGTCGTCGTCGCCGCTGGCCCTCGTGCCCAACGGCATGGCGACGCCGGCCTGCAGCACGACGCCGGCCTCGTCGGTCTGCGAGTCGCTGGCGTCGCTAGAGAGCCGGTCGGCGGCCGAGAACGCGCTGCCGCTGGACCGGAACGCGAACATGACCCCGACCTCGAACACGACCTCGACCTCGACCTCGACCTCGACCACGATCCTCACCATCCCCGATGCCAGCCACGAGCAGCTCGCCGGCGCGCTCCTGGCGGCGTTCCCGTCCGGGCCCGACCTCGACCGCATCGCGGCCTGCACGGCCGACGCCTACAACCACTGCCAGGTGCTGTTCCGGTCGCAGCGCGACATCCGGGCGCACGGCTTCTGGCCCACGACCGGCCTCCGGGCCCGGCCCATGCTGGCGGCCGGACCGCTCCCGCACCCCGTCATCATCGCGCGCCAGATGCTGCTGCTGGCCGTGGTGCTGCAGCTGTCGGACCCGCGGGCCCGCGGCGGCCTCGGCGAGCTCTCGGAGCCGCTGGCCACCATGACCAAGCGGCTCGGCAGCACGGCCATCGGGCTGGTCACGCGCAACGACGAGCTGCTCGACACGCTCGACAACACCGTCGACCGCTCGCTCGACGGGCTCGAGGGCCTCGAGTGCATCGTCCTCGAGGCCATGTACCGCGGCAACTCGGGCCAGCTGCGGCGGTCCTGGCTGACGTGGCGCCGCGGCATCGCGCTCGCCCAGCTGATGCGCCTCCCCAGCATGGCCGCACGGCCGGTCTCGAGCTCGTCGCCGCCGGCCTGGGCTGCGGCTTCCACCGCCGCCGCCTTCCCCCCCCCCTACCCCCCCGTCGACCCCCAGTTCCTCTGGTACCGCATGCTCACGACCGAGCGCTTCCTCTGCCTCCTCCTCGGCCTGCCCCAGACCACCGTCGACGCGCCCATCCCGTCGGCCGAGTCGCTCGGCAACGGCACCCCCATGGGCTGCCTCGAGCACCAGCTCGGCCGCATCACCACGTACGTGCTCGACCGCAACCAGCGCGGCCCCCGGCCCGACGACTACGCCACCACCCAGCGCATCGACCGCGAGATGCAGGCCATCGCCGCCACCCTGCCCGCCCGCTGGTGGCTGCCCCCCAACCTGGCCGCTGCTGCGTCTGCCCACAGCGCAGGCTCCTCCACCTCCGCGCCGCCGTCCGACGTCTGGGAGGTCATGCGGCTCGTCTACCAAGCCTTTTACTACAACCTCCTCAACCAGCTGCACCTCCCCTACATGATGCGCCGCCCCGAAGACGACCACCACAACCAGTACAGCCGCATCGCCTGCGTCAGCGCCAGCCGCGAGGTCCTCGCCCGCTACGTCGCCCTGCGCACCTACAACAACATTGCCTGCTGCTGCCGCTTTGCCGAGTTCTTCGCCCTCATGGCCTCACTCACCCTCCTGCTCGTCCACATCGACGGCCACGGCCACAACAACGGCCACAGCGACGGCCACTACCACAACCACAACCTCTTTGCCCACCAGCGCCTCTCCGACCGCGCCATGACCGAGGAGGCCGTCGAGAACATGGCCCTCGTCGGCCGCCTCAACGGCGACGTCGTCAGCCAGTCCAGCGTCGACCTCGTCCGCCAGCTGCTCGCCATCGAGGCCGATGCCGCCGCCAGCGGCGCCCACTGCTCGCTCGCCTCCTGCGCCGACGACGTCCAGACCGCCGGCCGTCTGCGTATCACCGTCCCCTATGTCGGCCTCATCACCATTGCCAGCAATGGTGGCATTACCAAAGAGGCCCACCCCCATCAACTGCCGCCGGGCCAGCCTCCTGCCTCTTCGGCCACAGAAGCCCCTCCTCCTTCCTCTGGTCACGTGCTGCCTCCCGCCCGCGCTCACTTTGGCAGCAGCCTTCTGCCACCGCTGGCGGCCGACAGCCCCCACGGCTTCGCCCCAGACCTCCAGTCGGCCTCCTGCGCGCCCTCCATCCCCCTCCAGACCCCCTGTCCCGGCCCGACGGCCGGCACGGACCAGTGGGCCTTTCAGGGCGTCGACATGGCCTTCTTCGACAACTTGATGCGTCAGGCCGACGTCGACCCTTCCCGTTCGGACAACAACGTCTGGCTATAATTTGTGGACGTCTTGGAGGTTTACTATATAAGCTGTCGAACAAGACCAAAATCGACTGGGTGCAGGGTCTTGTAGCGTGTGACGAATACATAATGACATATAGAAAGGCAAGAGCAGGGGCGGTTTTGCTATCACTACGCAAGGCTGCAAGCCGGGGGATTTGAACTTGGGACCGATGCATGTCCGCGGTTAGGCACAGTTGGCGGCGCTATTTGGACCGCCTTGCATGCTTACAAGCGGTCGAGATCATTGTTTTCGGACAGCAAGCAAACGACTTTTATAGCTAGTCGTAATTATCAAATAGATCCGCTATCTTCCGTTGAGAGAGAGAAGGACAGCTTGAACCCATCACTGCAAGGAGGTGACGATACTGTAAATAAAGGAAAACTACCTAGTTTGCTACTACTCATCTCCAAACTCGTTCGCTCTTCACTACCCGAAACTCGGCCATCTTTGAAGCCCAATCTAGAGTCGACGCTCCTCGCCTCCAACAGGCTATCAACATGCTGCCGTTACGCTCTGTATGTCGACCGTGTGGATGGCCTTTTCGATAGAACCATCTCCATTGGCCGTTGTGCTCTCGAGTACCGTACTGCCAGAATCTTCTTTAAGCCCACCGTCGGCTCCGCCCTCCTCCAAAAGCACGCGTGCAACCTGGGCTCGACCTGCAATAGATTCCTCATGCAGACCTGTTCTCCCCTTCTCATCGGCCACGTCGACATCTTTATACATTCCACTCTTATCGTCGGTACTGCCATCATCCTTGTCAACAGCCTCGAATGAGATTGTGATCTTCATGGCACCATGTTCGCAAGCCACTACCAGGGCTTCATTGATCTTCGCAGTGTCGGCACTGTTGTCGGTCACGTTCGCTAGCATTTTATGAATACAATTGGCATCTGAGCCAGCGGCGGACGGTTCGACTGTTGCCGCTGGCTCAGAAGCATCAGTGTCCTGCTGTTGTTCTGTCACGGAAACCCTTTTCTGCACATCCACAACAGCGTTTAGCCATATTTCTTTCAGGGGATGCAGCAGCAGCAAGTAGTCTGTGTCAGACTGGCCCCGAAATTTCGGCAGATTTTCATGGCTCCTGTTCGCGGGAATTTGAATATGGCAGACGTTGTCTGGCCAATGGCCTACCGCAGAGATAGGGGGAACGATCGTCCTGCTCTCTCCTGACCGGTCCAACACTCCCGGAGCGACCTCCTTGGTGGTACTGCTTTGCTGCGTTTCGTAGACAGAAATCACCCTCGATCCCTCGGAGCTAAAAGTCTCCCTAAACCTTTCGTCTAGCCGTTGTAGGTATCGGGATCCTGGCTCAAGGCTTTCGATCATTTTCTTGTTGGGCTGCCCGTTGACTACAGAAAGCCATTGCTGCACATAAAGGCCGTCGTGCGGAACGCCAAAGCAAACAAGCCCATAGATGCATTGGGCATGAATCTTGTCCTCGCCAGTCATACAGCAGATGGCCTCTTTGACAGCCAGTCCACCCAGGCTGTGGGAAATAAACACAATCGGACGAGGCTTTTCTTTCGAAATGTTTTGCCGTACGCTTTTGACTGAAACGGCAAGCTTTTGGCCAATGTCGGTAACGTCTTCAAATGATTCTGTTATCAGGGACGTGTCGTATCCGTAGAGCAACATGCGCACGTTGGATGGGTATGCATCGGCGTCATCCACCAGCCACACATAGTCGCCATCCCTCTCCTTCCAGGAGCCCAAGGGGTGACTGCTGAGACAGCTGATGACAATGCAGTCGATATTGTGCTCTTCGGTATATTTGGCGGGATTTCCGAGTGGAGTAAATCCGAGAAAGTCCATGTCAATTTCGAGCTGCACGTCTTGCGGCTGGCCATCGCATACACTCATGTAGGTCTTCTCCAGTCTCCATGGGCCTGGGGCGCTTAGGCAGTCCGGGACGCTAGAAAACGTCACAATGGAAACAACTGACGACCTTTGTGGGTGCAAAGCAAGGGAGCGAACAGAGATCTCGACGTCCCCGAAAAACTCTTTTAGAATCGATGTTGCGACGTCCTCTTTTCCCAACACCGTTGTTGGGAGGCCGAAAACTCGATACGACAACATTTTCTGGGCCTTGATAAGCAATTGTCCAAGTTTAAAACCGAGTAGAACAGCTTACTTTGAGTTGGTTTTGATGTTATGGCTGTCTGTGGATGAAATGTGCTTGTGCTGTCTTGGTGATTTGGCAGATGTGGCCAGGATCCTGTTATATATACAAAATGAGAGAGCGTTTAGTTTAAATAAAAACTTTCTGTTATATTCCGTTTATCTGACGTGTCTACTTTCAAATGTCTAGTTTTCAGGCGCATCCTTTCATGCTGACGGGGTAGTGCCGCATGTCTCTACAAACCACAAGGCCAAAAGCGATCATGAGGCATCATGTGCCCCCATTCTCGTTCTTTGGGCATCAATCATTGCATTTTTGAAGTCCGGAATCAGTTGTGTACAGCAATAGCACCATTTCGCTGGCGTGGTGGAGATGTCAGGATTGGGCGGAAGTAATTCTCGAAGGCGGAGTGGCTATACTTCTAGATCTGCAAAGTTGTCTGATTTTGAAGTCTGCTCCGCCTCGACTCGCCTCATTTTCAAAGATAAGACACCCAAATGCTTCTTTCTCCTTGCTTAACGAAGACAAAGGATGCAACATTACCAGGTTGTCAATGTTTTTCTGCCACTCTAAAGATGCCCAATCCAGCATCATATGCAGTCTCTTCGTCGCATTGCGTATAGTGATTATTTTCCACGTACAAAGCTAGCCATTCGGATTCAGTCCTTGGAATGCATCTCATAGACATGTTAGATAACTCGTTGCGAAGCTCGTGTAACGACTAGACCAAAGAAGGAAATGAGGAGAGGAGAAAGGAAGCTGAAGGAAAAGCATCTCTTAAATTTGGGGAAATCCGAGCGTCATAAATATTCCACAATCGTATTCATTGTAAGTGGTTTGGATTAGGGATATTAGAAGTTAACTCCGTATGGGGTCGTATTCTGTTTGACAAGGAAGTACGTAAGAGCCGTGCAGCTTCAGAGGTTTGCTTCCTCTTGTATATCATATCTTTACAAAGTAGCCGCTGTAGAAGAGAGAATAAAAACTAGATATGGGCCGCTTCTTGTCCTTGTTTTCTTAGGAGCGATTCTTGGACGTTTCTTTGAGAGGTTTGCAACCTTGCAGCCGTGTCTCTTTTGTTATTGGTGATGAGATACCTCTGCTTTTTCACCGCAACCACTTCTTACACCGAGCCTGGGTCGGTGTGTTTGTCTTCATGGGAGCACTACTGCGGTTGCTTAAACCCAACCGGATCGGCCGGTTGCTCGCTCCCGTATCGTCCAGATGGTGGCATCGGTCGATACCCACCCGGAGGACAAAGCGTGGCCGGCGGGATAAGAGAAGCAGGGCAGCCGCCGGCAATTACGACCGCCTGGCATTATCGATACATGAGATACAGTACAGTACATGATTGGGCCGGAGGTTTCAACTATCTCGTTGGCGAACTTCCCCGCTCTAAATCCATTCTATTAAGGCTTGGCGTCTGTTTACCAGCTCGAGAGCTGTGCTGCTCTGGTAGACGCCATGACGAATAAAAATAGACGAAGAAATGGCTGTTTAAAGGAGTCTTCCAGATAGACGAACGTAGGTCCACTTCAGCAATATCTGAATACGAACTTCGTATTGACATACACTCAGCTACCCCATTTTCAATCCCCACAGAACAACTACGGTCCGTCCATTAATAGCCCTTTGGTCGCGTAATACTCCGTACACTGTTAGTACAGTGGATGAGGGGACATTTAGACGAGAACCTGCTAGCACCCCGCGATATCACAGGCGTTGACCCCCGCTAAATCCGTAAAGCCCCACATAATTTCCCCTGCTGGCTATGCCCCGGAACACGAGAACAAAATCAGTCCAGCACACCGCGTATTGGCGACTCCAAGGAAGGCAGGAGTGCACGCAAATTGTTCTTTCCCTATTATGCGGCTGCCTATTTGCTTCGCGTAGACAATGTCTCACGTGCCGCTGACCTGGCTCACCTTTTCTTCTCTCTCCAAGCCATGTTACGTTTTAGTCTCACACCAAGTTCTCACAGCTCCCCAACACTTCTACAGAGTACCTTGTGCAGATCTTCTGTTGTTGCCGCCTAGCTCGTGCATTCTCTGCCCCCACTATTAATCTTGTTGCTCGCACATTACAAACCGCATGGCTGGCCCAATACATCATAAACATTCGCGAACGTGATCATGAGTGTGGTCCGAGATGTCGACCAAGCCGGCAACGTGCTGTGCACCTACCACGGGGCCGGGAATGTAGCCGCCGGCGGACAGGATCTTCGAGTTGTGAGTGTGCCTCCTGCAGCTGCCTCTGGACCCCACGCTTTCCGGTCGGACCCCGTTTGCTTCGCTCTCTCTGACAAATCGGCCATAGGAGAAGACAAAAGTGCCCCTGGGGAAGGCCATTTTTTACGCCTTCCTCCCGGCAGGCTACCCTCAAAGCGTGACTGATGACTACCTCGCCTACCAGACGTACGACTCGCTCCAGGCATTCTCATCCTCGATTGCGTCGCTGCTCGCCAACCGTGCCGTGCTCGAGGGTCTTGGCGTCGGCGATGCCTCGCAATCACCCACTGCCGCCCTGGTGCTGAAGATCATCCAGGACACCTTCTCACGGATGGCCACGATCCTCTTCGCCCACCGCATGGGCCAGGCGATTGAGCCAGAATGCAAGACGTACCGCTTTATGGCCGACCTCTTCAACGACAGCGCCTTGATGCTGGACCTGCTCACGCCTGTTCTACCGCTCTATCCTAAAGTGTGCGTCATGGTGGCCTCGAGCATCCTGCGCTCGCTGTGCGGAATTGCAGCGAGCGCGAGCAAGGCCAGCCTGTCGGCGCACTTTGCACGGACGGGCAATCTGGCGGAGCTCAATGCCAAGGAGGCGTCGCAGGAGACGGTGATCAGCCTGTTGGGCATGCTCGCCGGGACAGCTGTCGTCCACGTTGTGCAGGACAAGACGGCCGTGCTGTACTGGATGGTCATGCTGGTGATGGTGCACCTGGTGATGAACTACCGGGGCGTGCGCTGCGTGAAGATGCTGACGCTGAACCGACAGCGCGCCACCATTGTGTTCCGCGAATACCTGGAGACGGGCAAGATCCTCTCGCCCGGCGAGGTAGCTGAGCGAGAGAGCGTGTTGCTGGGCGGCCGGGGCAGCATGTGGAGCAAGAATGGAGTCTACCACGGCTTCTGCGAGTTTGGCAGCTACGCATCGGTGATGACATGGTGGCCGTGGGGCTACCAGCGGTACGGATTCGAGAACGAGAACTACTTTATGGCTATCTGGCATTGGGGCCCCAAGTTCTTCATCCGCATCGCCATGAAGGACGGCACCGATCCCAGCACGGCACCGCTGCTCGCCTGGCTGGACGCCGTGACGCATGCGTTCCACTTCGACTCGGCACTGAAAGATGGGCTCGGGAGCCATTATGAGAACGAGGGCCCGTTCGGTTACGTGTCGCCGGAGACAAAGATGTCGATGCTGCGAGCATTGGCGGCCGTGGGCTGGGATGTGAATGACGCGCAGCTCGAGACCACCAGTCCGATTCGTGTGCGCGTCGGGAATGGTGCAAACAAGTGTGAGTCGGCGTCTGTGCCTGCAATGCTCTGATCTGCCGTCTCTCTTGGGGATGCAAGCTGACAGGGTTGGACTTTAGCGCCTGCGACGATGGGGGAAAAGAATGCGGGTGGCTATAATTACCCGACCCAAGAGCTGTCCAAGACAGACTAGAGGACGGGCCCAGCCTGGTTTTGCTGCATGGCATCTGCTCCTCCTGTCAAGGACGTTATAGTTCTTCCTTTCTTCAACTCCTCATTTGGCAGCTGCCTCAATGCAGATCCTCGGGGGCTCTCTTTGCGTTTATTCACCACGGCATACCCCAGACCCTGGTGAGGGTCTGCATCATGTAGCGGGAAATGGTTATCATGACATGGGATTTCATATACCTCTCTGTAACAATACAGCTGCATCTAAAGGGTCTTGTTCCCTCTTGTTCCTCCTTTTGTGTCGTGGCCCGGCCGTTTCCGTTGGCCTGACGGGCTAGGCCAGGCCGACGGCGCGTAGAGCCCGCATCCGCACGCCCTCCCAGGTGTTGAGTTTTGGCCGCACGTCGAGGTAAAAGCTGATCTGGGGCTGGCCAGCGGGCGCCGAAGGCGAGGGCTTGCTGCTGGCGGCCGCAGCCGGCCGGCCGGCGTAGAAGTCGATGACGTAATCAACACGGGTGCCGCAGCGGTCGACGACCCAGTCGTGGCGGTCAAAGGGAGCGCTGTAGCCCAGCAGGGTGTAGAGGCGGGCGCGGGGGGTCATGTGGGTGCTGAGCCCGGCAAACGAGTGCAGCCGAGGGCCGCCACAGGCGCGGCCAGCGCCGGCGTAGGGCGCCTCCCACGCGAGGATCTCCTTCCAGGCGCGCTCGTTGACGGCGTTGTGGATGGGCACGACGACGCGCATGTCGGCCGCGCGGGCGTTGTCGTTGCCCTTGCGGCGCATCGCGTCAAAGAACATCTTTTCGGACGGGTAGACCCAGTTGCCCGAGACGGGGTCGGCGCCGGTCTCGACCTCGTGGTTGACCGGACAGTCGGCCGCCGGGACAGCGGTGGCAGCGGTGGCAGCGGTGGCAGAGGCTGCCGGCACCGGACAGGTGGCCACTTCGGGCACGGCCGTGCGAGGAATCGACGACACGACCCGATGGCTGTCGAGCGAGGCGTCGGGCCTGGGCGGGGCGTGCGAGAGGGAGGCGGCGGCGGCGGCGCTGGCAGGAGCCGCAGACGAGAACACGGACGAGGGCCACCAGCCGCGGCTGCTGCTGGCCGGTGCTGCTGTCGGCTGCGCTTGTGAGGCTCGTGATGGGGGCAGATGTGCTGCTATGGCTGCATGTGGTGATGTTGGCGGCAGCCCATCCTGGCCGCCCGGCGCCTGGGCCTGTGCTTCGGCCTGTGCCCGGGCTTGTGCCAGCCAGAGATCGCGCGTCTTGTGGTCGACCGGACAGACTGCAGCTGCTGCCGCGTCGTCCGTCGAGCCGTTCTCGCCGCCGGCCATGAAGAGTGCGAGCGTCGAAGCGGGCTCAGATGTCGGGATCGAGCTGGTCGGCGAGCGCCAGGAGCATGCGGCTGCAGAGCGCAATGGCCGAGGAGAAAGAAATCCCGGAGATCGGCGACGACTGGCTGACGGAGAGAGCCGGCATACAATAGGCGTGAAGTTGAAAAAATGTAATGGTGAGAAGAACCAGTTCACAAATTACAGGGTGTACATACTAGACTACTCTGATTGGCCAGGATGCTAGCGGCAGACCCACAATAACGTAAAGCTCTCGCAAAAAGACATCATCAACAGGGAATGGTAACTGCAATTGGCGCATAGCCAGCAGCCAGGCAGTCTTGTCCGCTCGCGGACGGCGTTGTGGGAATCTGTATTTTGAATTGACTATCATACTCCGTACACCACCCAGCTCTGGGCGCCGCCGCCAAAAAGGCCGGGGCCACGGTCGTCCGTCGCATCAGCCGTCTTTTATTTTCTGGTCGACAACTAAAGCAAACTGAAGCGGAGGGTTCCCAAAGCGCAACGAAGCCGAGGCGAAAGGTCTCGATGCGAATGCTTTGGCCTCCGCTGGTCCTCGTCCTCTCTCTCGTCTCTTCACGTGCCATGTAGACACAGATAACCAACCCTGTGCCGAAGTGCTGTTCTTTTCACGTTCGCTATATGCTGATGCGTAAGAGGGGTCGTCAGGGTGAATCTGGGCCGCCCGTCGTGGCGGACAGCCGGAACCAAACTGTGTGCGGATATGGTCGAAAAAATGCAAGAGGGTTGTCTGCTGACAAATGGGGAGAAGCTGGCAAAATAAGGAGGCAACTGAATAGTCTAAAAACAGTAAAACAACGGGTGAATCGAGGTCGGAGCTCTCACGGCCTGTTCATGCAAACAGCGTAGCGCCGCCGGTCTCGACGGCCTCGATCTCGGCGGCCGAGAGGGGTGCCCTCCGGAAGCGAGCAGGCAGGTCGTTGCGGTCAAAGACCTCGCCGGCCGCAGGGGCAACAGGGCCGAGCTCGTGGCCGCTGGAGCCGCCTACGCCGCGCTCCTCGAAGCTGCGGATGGTCTTGCGCAGCGGGCCGAACTGCTGCACATGGTCGCGGTAGGAGCTGAAGCTGGAGTGGGACGAGGCAGCAGCAAAGTCGGATGGCAGGTTGCCGGTAGGGCTGGCCGGGTGCGGGTTGCGAGCAGCGTGGTCAATGGCTGGAGAGGAAGCCAGTCAGCAGAGCGTCGAGTGGACGGAGCGGGACGGCAGAGCATCAAGACTCACTCGGAATTGCGCGCCTGCCCACAAACTTGATCAGAGGCGTGCGCTCGGCGTGCTGAGCGGCCTGGCGAAGAACCTTGGTGGCGAACATGTTGAATGGGATGGGAGAGCGGATGATGGGGAGGGGTAGGACTGCTGGTGGATGAGGGGAAAGTGCAAGTTTGTGTCCTGTACGGAGTGGTTTCCTATGCTCTGGCGACCGGTGGTGACGGTTGGATAGCTCGGCTGTCTCTTGCAAACGCGACACGATTGTCGGCTGGGACTCTAGACCGGAAGCTTTCGGACAAAATAGGCGGCTGGGGCTCTTTCGGCGCTATCTCGATCTGTACGAGTACTCAAAGGTCGGTTTTGCAGGCTTGGGCAAGGTGTCACGATGGGAACGGATTGGCAGGTGAGAGTGAGGTGGTCAGGAGGAGGCACTTGGTGTATATAATTACTTGTGCGATAGTTCCGTCGGGCTCGCAGCTTCTTTCCTAATTACGGGATTCTCCCATTTTTTTTCCTAATCGCTTCCGAAAAAATAATCTTGCCAACGTCTTACTACGAAACGAGAGTAATGCGCGGCGGATATGGGCGGGTCTGCTGGTGCGCCGATGTGATTGGCCAGACCCCTCCGACAATCGCAGCAAACATGTGCCAGCGCTCGGTGCCGCCATTTTATGGTGCGGACTTTGGGGGCGGCTGAGCGCATGGCTGTCTCCCACCCGCTCCCACCCGCTAACAGGCCCTAAGGAGTGTTTGTTCCAGGGAGTAGAAGAGGCCACCAAACCCCTCCTGTTCCCCCCGTCCAGTCCCTGTTGTCCGTGCTTCCGGCGGGATGGAGGCGCTGTGGTGCGTTTGAAAGGAGAGTTGTCTGGCGGACGTTCGGCGGACAGGAGACAAGTGCTAGCGAGTGCGGAGTCGATCATATGTTCTGTATCTTGGTCGCGCTGCCACGGTCCAGGGCCGATCTCCTGCTGCATAGCGAGATCTTATCGCTGCTGGGCTGGTCGGCGGAGGTCCACCGACGGCGCTGGTCCGTCGCCCGTCGAAGCTGCCCTTTTCCCCAGTCCGGTCGTACGATAATATGTAGTGGATTGCTTATCAAAGTCTGTCTGCGCGACGGCCAGGTCTTCTGGAGAGAGTCACACGTGAAACGCATCATTGCCAATGCGACGACTACGGAGTATGCGACTCAACCTGACTGGTCATGTCCGTCTGCACGTTGCCCCTTCGGCCGTGCGCCGTCGTGAGCTCCCGGCGTCGTCCGCAGCCTCCTTGCCGTTGTCGGCCGCATATGGCACCATGCGGCTCTCTATGGGGCATTCGTTCTTTGTGCTGACATGTGTAAGAAGTACACAGAAAGAGGGGAAGCAAGAGCTGCCAGGACAAACGTAAGTCCAATACGTCTGGTTGCTTGTAATAAGAAATTAGAAATTATGGAAATACACGAGTCAGAAAGGCCGGCATCATATCTGCCCATTCTGATCGTTCTGATTATACATGGCCGGAGCAATGCCGGGCGACGGCGGTGCATTGGCCAGATGGCTCATCCGCAGGGACGACTGCGGTCTTGCCATGGACAGCGGTCTTGCCGTCGACAGCCGTCTTCCCGCCGACGGCCGTCTTCCCGTTGACAGCAGCCTGCCGCCATCGCTGTTTGAGCTCTGCACGCTGGCCAGACTGCCGTTCTCGTGCGCATACACGCGCCCGGCCTGTTGTGGCAGTCCCGGAGCCGACAGGCCGGCATTCATCGGGCTCGTCGGGCTCATCGGACCCATCGGGCTCGTCGGGCTCGTCGGGCTCATCGGGCTCATCGGACCCATCGGACCCATCGGGCTCATCGGGCTCAGCGGACTCGACGGGCTGCTGCCCTGTGCCGCATTCTGCCAGGCCGGCGTCGAGGGCGACCGGATCGAGTACCGGGACAGCTGTTGCTGCGCGCTCGTGGAGGGCGCAAAGGACGAGGCCGTGCCGGGACGCATCTCGCCCATCTGCACCGGCCGGCTGGAATAGGTCGATCCCCGCATGCCGGCCTGCGTGCTGGAGATGGAGCCTGCCCCGACGCCGACGCCGGCCAGCGAAAAGGTCGACGTGCGCACGCCCGTGGCTCCCGACACGGCCGAGGCCGTCGGCGGCAGGCCGCTGCCCTCAAAGGGAAACGAGTCGTCGCCGCCGAGGATGCCGTGTCGCTCCTCCCGGGACTCGCGGGCGTGTCTGGCTGTGCGCACGGCCATGAAGGCGACGAAGCACAGGGCCGCCACGATGCCAATGACGATGCCGACAATGGCCCCGGCGCTGAGGTGCTTCTTGTGGTGCTTGCTGGTGCTGGTGCTGCCACTGGTCGCGGCTGCCGAGGCCGCCGTGGTGCTGCTGCTGGTTTTTGTCGATTTCGTCGTGGCAGTGCTGCTGGCAGTGGAGGCCGTGGAGGCCGTGGAGGCCGTGGAGGCCGTGGAGGCCGTGGAGGCTGTGGAGGCCGTGTCGCTGGCCGTGGCTGTGCTCGCTGCGGCCGGGCTGGACGACGCTGTCGTGGCTGCTGCGGTCGTCTCTGCGGTCGTTGCTGCCGACGTGGCCGCCGACGTGGCCGCCGACGTTGTCGCTGCCTCGGTCGACTCGGTCGTCGGAGAGGCAGAGGATGCGGACGGGGAAGACGAGGAGGACGGCGTGGACGTGGTGGCCGGCGTGCTCGACGGGGTTGTCGATGACGACGTGGTCGACGGTGTCGTCGTGGTCTTGGCCTCGGCAGACGATGCGGCCGCACTGCTCGCCGTGGTTTTCTTGTCCGAGGTGGTCTCCTTTGTCGACGCGGTCGACTTGGTCTCCTCGTCCGTCGTCTTGTCCTTGTTGGCCCGTAGATGTAGCCTCGGAACGACGGCCGGCTGTGTTATTACCGGTCCGAGAGAGGCCGGTGCCGTGTGTTCCTGCGAGCCGTGTCAGCCAAGCCAGCTCGATGCCCAGTCCGTCTCCTGAGCGGCCAGTAGACTCACTGTCGTCAGCGCCGTGCTGTACTCGGCCTCCTTCTGCTCTACGGCTTCAACACCACCGGCGGCAGCGGCAGCGGCGAGGGCCAGGACCCATGCGCAGCAGGTTTGAATACGCATGTCGGGCGAGGCTGCTGGATGTGCTTGCCAGGCTATCTATGCCGACAGGAAAATAGGTTGACTCCTGCTACAAAAGTATATACCCAGGCCTCCTTTTTTCCGGGGGTCTCGCCACCCTAAATAAAGCATTGCCGCCATGACTGCGCAGTTATACGTCACCAGCCTCGGCCGTGCATTTTTCCCATGCCATTACTATTTTTTTGCTCTATTTTTGCCCTATTTTTGCTTTTTTTGTTCTGCTGACGATGCCCCAGTTTCTTCATTTCGTAGACTGCTGGCCCTGAAACCACCAGGCCGACTAGTGTGCGTCCAGGGAGCTTGGCCGCCGACATGCACAAGGCCGACGGCGAATCAGTCGCTCGTGCCTGCTGTAGGTGGACCTGGAACCTGCCTAGAGCAGAACTAACCCCCTCGTACGAGGAGTTGACGTACCTTTGCCCCCATAGATGGGTCCAAATTGGCCGAATCGTCACTGTAAGATTACTTTCAGGGGGATACGAGCCTGGAATAGGAGAATGCCTGCCGACACATCCGCTCAGCCTCGTTTTGCCCCGACTGACGTCTCGGTCGAACAGGGGCTCTGGCTCTGCTTCCGCAGCCATTGGCTGCAGCAGACGTCCTTCCATGGGCGCGCCGTAAAGAACACTCCACCGATTTCCGCCTCTCTCCAGACGTTCGACAATGTACGAGTACGAGTACATGGCGAGCAGGACCGCGAGCTTTGCCACCACCAGCGTTGCACGGCGACACGATGCGAGGCCGGCGCACATGACGGCCTTCCGAACAGGATGCTCGCAGTCCGACTTCCTCGGGCCTGCCTGGGCCGATTCTCATCGCCTGTTGGGCATCGCGAGAGACGAGCAAGAAGGAGATACCGAAGAAGAAGGAGAAGAGAAGGAAAAAGAACCGGGCCAGGACCGGCAAATGTATCCGACAGAGATAAATTTCCCGAGCAGAACCGAGCGGCGGTTGTCTGGACGGAGTACGAGGAGATGCTCGCTCTCGCGTCCCTACACCGAATTTGCAAAATCTGTGGGTGTACAGGCGGCCCATCTTGCCGGGCTCCCGCTGCCCTACCCACCACCATCAGACCAGACTAATGCAAGGGACGGGCTGACAAGAGCCGACTTGGACGGATTTCCGTGACGTGTACGGTGAACTCGTATGGTCTCTGTGCCAGGCAGCCTACACCGCCGCCAGTCGAGGGAGCATCGGAGCAGTCAAGAGGTCAAGAGGCCGGCGTCGGGGTTGCGCATTGCTTCTCTGGCGATCGGCCGGCATTCCAGCCAGAGGCAGAAAGCCGTTGCACCCGGCACTGCTTCTTCTTGGCCATACGGCCATACAGAGTACGCACCGTCTGCGAGGACGCCGTACGCCGTCCACGACCGCCTCCCTGTGCTCTGACGCCAAGTGGGCTGCTATTTTACGAGTCATGGTAACCAGCCACTGATTGGTACTCTGCATGTCTGACAATTCCCCGTCTCCGCCTCTGTCGCCGTGGTTCCGCTGGTTCTTCTTCGTTCTCCATTCTCCACGTTCGCCTGTTCATGCGGCGGAGAGGCAGAGCGGAGAAAGGGGCGAGCAAGAGGACGAGCAGCGGCAGCCGCCGACACGGTACAGAGCAAGATACAGAGAACTGACGAGCCGACGAGAGGGTGGTGGGGGTGGCAGAGAAGGATGCGAAAAAATTTTCATTTTTCCAAATTTCTCCCGCCTGTCTGCACCGCCTAAAAAGCGGCAGAAAAATTGGGAAAAAAAGAGAGCAATCGGCGGAGGGGAAAAAGACGCAAGCGGGACGGCGCCCAAGGCCAATGGACGCCCTTGGGCCAGGACGAATGGCATCGTCTCGTCGTGGATGGCAGGACCGGTTGGGTTTCGGCGGCTGCAGAGGCCATCTCGAGATAACGGCCGTGGACGGCTGGCCATTGGCTGGGCTGGCCACACGGCGACCGCTCGTTGGGCAGACCGACTGCCAGCGGTCTCTGGGATCAGATGTCTAATTTTGGCTGCGGCCCGCCAGGAGTGCGACCTGGGCCGGCGCGGTAAGGTGTCAGGAATCCGCCATGCAACAGGTGTAACAGACGGACACACAGGCACACAGGCACACATACGCATGCACATGCACAGGCACAATGCACCATGCACAAGCGAACGCACACGGCTGGCGGACAAACGGGAGCACAGCTGACGTGACGGTTCGTCCAGGAGACGGAGGATTCGACTGAACGACCAGATTGTCTGAGCTGGCACGGGACGACGGCCAGGCCGAAAGTGGTGCCCAACAGGCCAGACGTCTAGAAACAGGCTGGGCTCACCCCGGATTGAGCCTGGTGATGGCCCCGATCTATTCTGTCGAAATGACGCTTCTCCGCAAATCGTGCAACACGGCCAGTCCTCGTGCTCAGCAACGTCTGGCGGCCAGACGAGGCGGTGGAAGGAGACACAGTCGTCCGCAGGCCACGTGGTGTATGGCCGAATGCGGCAATGGTTGCCGCCGAGGAGGGAGAGACGACGAGCGAGAGAGAGGACGAGGACGACCAGACGAGGACCAGCAGGATTGGACCCCGACAGGACGGTGTGTAGGGCAGTCCTTGCAAAACGGACCGTCTGTCGTGGGTGCCACAACGGTTGTCCGTCCGTGAGAGATGTCCTCCACCAGCGGAAGCGTTCCCCGCGATGCGGTGTGCCCTCTCTCGCATGCAGAAGCTGCATCGGAAGTACCAAAGTATCCGCAGCCCCGATAGCTGCTGCACGACCCCGTCACTGCAGAAAGGCCGTTGCGTCTATTACATCACCAACAGACGGATTTCCTTCCAACAGCCATGGCGACCGTAACCGTTTTCGTCATTGTCGGTTAAGCACGCATGCCAAAAGCCTAAAACGTGGTCGGCGACCACCAACGGCTGTATCTGACCTACGTAGTACATACATGTAAATATCTCAACAGTTTCCGTCTGCTCCCCAACTCCGCATCTTCAACCAGATAAGAACAGGATCGGGTCCCTTGTCGCCCTCTGGCCAGCACCGTCGACCGGTCTGGAGCCGTGAAGCGGGCTGGCCTCCTCTGCGGCGGGGCGGATCAGCGTCAGTGGTGCTGCGGTGGGGAGGAGAAGGACAGGCCGTCCACATCTTCCACAACACTGTCACTAGCAGCCTGCACACTGTAAGATAGTTCTCGACGGGGCTCCGTTTCCGGATACGGTGTCCGTCCTTTTTCTGCTCTAGCCCGGATGGGCC
Organism: Leptographium lundbergii; assembly: GCA_001455505.1. Taxonomy (NCBI): domain Eukaryota; kingdom Fungi; phylum Ascomycota; class Sordariomycetes; order Ophiostomatales; family Ophiostomataceae; genus Leptographium; species Leptographium lundbergii. The sequence goes on from LDEF01000098.1 coordinate 21,770, forward strand.
TAGTGCGGCACCGTGCGCGTTGCGGTGTGCACCGTTCGGCGGCTGTTGCAGCGAGCGCTGTCGGTGAGGCATAATTGCAGGGGGCCGGCGGAGAAGGAACGAGAAAACCTCTCACGGGCTGTTTGCCACACTGTCCGGCCGTTTGGCCCTCTGCAAGCCTCAGAAGGAGGCGCTAACAGGCCCCTCTCCGCTTTTCCCTCCCGGTGGGTGGCGCTAACAGAGGCGCCGGGGCTCTACAGCGTATGGAGGACAGCAGAAGCAGGCGGTAGGCAGCCGCCAGAAGGCCAGAGAGAAAGAAGAAAAACCCTTACGGCGCTAGGAAGAACGCTATCTGGGCCACGGCCAGCAAACCGGAACTTTCCACGAGGCGCCATCGGCCGCCCACGAGGGGGGGCAAGAGCCCAAGCAGCTTCCCTGGTCCGTTTTAGCTCCGTTTTGCCCAGCAGACAAACTGTGGGCGCCAGCCCCCCCCCCCATATTTCTGCTCGTAGACCGCTCGCTGGGCTGTGACTGACTGCCTTCTTGTTATTGTTCTTTTTGGAGTTTAATTTTCCCCTTCCTTCCCTCTGTTTGGATACTTTATCTCCTCTGCTCCTTCCTCTCTCGTCATTTCTGCTCGGTGTCACCTGCTCGTGCCGCACCTTCCTCGGCAGCTCTTTCCTGCACCAACTCCGCCCTTGATCCTGTCCGTCCGCATCCCATCTCGCGCCCTCTTCCGCGTCCTCATCCGCATCCTTGCTCTTGCTGCCAGAACCTGCTGCTACTACTCGCACGCCGGTCCCCGGCCCTCGCCTTGCATAGACCAGCGCGCCAGTCAACTTGTCGTGCTGTCAGTGGGTTCGGACGAAGGAATTTCGACGTCTGTCGCCAGCCAGCCAACCGGGATCGCCTAGGCAGACTGGGGTGGCATTTCGGACAACTCAGCAGCCACACGACTGGCCACACGACTGCCCGTCAAACGGAGAGACGCCCGGTTTGCTCTGTACAGCCGAGCACGACCACGGCTGCTTGCTAGGACTGCCTTACACGTAGCCACCAACTCCCACAATTACCGGCTCCTCTCTGTCCCGCCCGGCCATTTGACCAGACAACACGCACCAGAGATTTCAGCGACCCTGCACCGGCCAGTCGATTCTCTGTTTGCTCATCTGTCTCGCTCCTCGACGACTGCTGGCGCGTGAGCTCCGCGAACTTGAACCCCCCCTCCCCACGCCCGCCACCTCAAACGGCCGGCCATCTTGGTGGTACCCAACGAGAGACCTCCACTAGTGACCTGAGAGAGAGAGAGAGAACGCTCTCCCCCAAGCAGAAAGCCGTTTGCACGATTATGACACGGCAAGCCACACAAATATAAAGAAAGAAAGACAACTCGCAGCCCATGACGACGACCAGCAGCAACAATACGCGTACCTCAGTTCCATCTCCTACCGACACCCCACGAGACGTCAGGCTGTTCCCACTCGACTCATCGACGGCCTAATCTCTCACCGTCAACAGACCGACGATCAATACTACGAGCAGGCATGTCTCCCGGATTGAAGCCGCTCCTCTTGCCACGGCTGGTGGAGCAACGCAAGCTCGACGATGCCCAGACGCCCTTTGAAGCAGTCGATGGCTCCTTTGTCTTTTTGACCGACAATACGTCATGCTCCGACCTCAACTCGCCTGCCACGCCCACCTTCTCCCACCGCAGCGCTCTTGGCCACCTGCGGTGCTCCAGCTCGTCCTCGTCGCTCGATCTGGCGGCGCCATCTCCAATCGTTCCTGACTGCGCCGTGCTGCCGATATGTCTGGGCCCCATTGCCAACAGTGTATCTCCGGCACCAACTGCGCACTCCAGCAACAACGCTCCCAAGCGGCTGCTGCCAGATGTGCAGGAGGAGGACCCGCTTGGGCGAGACGACGAGTGCAGCCTGTACGACGACGACGACGAAGACAGCCTCGCCTTTCCCGAGGACGCACCCAACCTGTACGGTTGTTTATGTGAGACCTGATGCCCACCCAGTCCCATATGGACGGCAGCTAACCGGCCAAACACAGGTGACGAGCCGTGCTTCCACGGCCGCGAAGACGAGGCCGGCGCGCAGGGCATTGACTACGACTTTGGCTTTGTCAGCGACGGCGACAATGCCCGGACCAGCATGCGGTCAGACTCGCGGAGGAAGCGCTATGGAAGCCGCCGCAACGGCAGCCGCAACGGCAGCGTATCCGGCAGCTCGTTCGGCATGGGCTCAGACACGGACCGGATGGGCTCGCCCTTTACGAACCTGACGCTGCGTGTCGGCTCCCGCATCCAAGCCCTCTCGCGGTGGCGCAGCGGCAGCGCCGGCAGTCCTCGGTCGGGCAGCAACACGTATGCCAACCTCATCGGAGCACCGGCCTCGGAACCGGCCCTGCTGCCATCTCTATCCCGCGTGCCCTCGCGCGCACACTCGCGGTCGCCTTCCAGCCGTTCCTCCCTGTCGGTTTCCCGATCGGTTTCTCGGCAGCCTTTCTCGCTCGGAGAGCTTACCCGGAGCACATCTGTCTCCTACTACGGCAGCACCGACAGCCTCCCTGCGGCGGCGACCAACGGGACGACAGTCTCGTCTGGAGGCGGCCTCTCGCTCGACGTCTTGGACGTGCGCGAAGAAGAGGTGCGGCTCAGCATGGAACGCGACCGGGCCAAGGCGACGACGCCGCTGCTCCCACCGCTGTTTTTGGACCGCCTGCCGCCTTCGCCCGCAGCAACGTCCATGCACTCGCCTCCTCCGTCGCTGCAGACATCCCCGATCCTCGCGTCCCCCAGCGGTGGAATGTTCCCCGACCCGATTGCGCGGGTGGCGTCGTCGACAACGTCGCCTGTTCTCGCCGACTCGGTCTTCTTTCCCGGCCAGCCGGCGATGCTGAGCCGGATCAACACGACGACGGCGACCAAGTCGCCCATGGAGGTGCTGCCGTCGCCGCCGCTGAGCACGAAGCAGTCGGTCTCGTCCTTCCGGCCACCGCACGCGCCACACCTCAGTATCTCGGTCACGTCGTCCAACGGCAGCCTGATGTCGCCGACGCCCATGTCGCCGCAGTCGGTCACGGCCGCGGCCACGCTCGAGCTGCATGACGAGTGGTCCGACCGACTGGGCCATGCCAACTACACGATCCTGCCGCGGCCGTACCGGCCGACGGAGATGGCGAGCATGGAGGTGCTGCTGTCGGTGCGGGCCGACTGGAGCATGGCACGCGTGAACTACACAAAGCACCTGATGCGGGTTGGCGAGCACTACGGGACGACGTCCAACACGTACCTGCTGACGGAGGAGAAGTGGGCCGAAACAGAGCGGGCGTGGCGAGCTGTGCATGAAAGCCTGGTTGCCGACTGCGCAGCATTCGGCTCGAGCGTGTCGGTGCTGCCGCTGCCGGACAATGTGTCTTCGGTGGTGCCGCGGATTCTGGATGCGGAGGGCAAATTCCCGAACCTCGGAGACGAGGACATTGTGGGCCCGATGGAACGGGCAGCGGCGGTGAACTGCTTCCCGGAGGAACGACACGGGTCGAGACAGTTTTGGCGCAACCTGGCTGGAAAGGTCGGGCTGCGGAAGTGAAGACGAGGCCCTGGGGCGGGACTCGTCTGGAGACGATGAGTGCGGGCACACTGACGATGTGCTCGAGACTAGATGCTCAAAACGAGATATGCGAGAGCGTTGATGCCAGCAAGCACCTGGACACTTGCTGGCTATTGCAGCAACACTCCTTTTACGACCAGAACGACGTTCCTTTAACGACACTCTTTACGACGACCGGCCATGGCCGACGACACTCTTTACGACGACCGGCCATAGCCAACGACACTCTTTACGACGCCCGGCCATGGCCGACGACACTCTTTACGACAGCCTGATGATAATGCTTGCAGCATTTGATGACACTCATTTTGCTTGCCTTTTGCTATTCGCGTCTTGTCAATGATACCCCTGACAGCCATGGATTATTCTGCTCGAAGCCACAGAGAAAGACTTACAACCTAAAATTAATGAAATATATAGAAGAGGAATAAAAAGACTAATAAGCTATCCTTGCCTTGTTTGGTATTTATGACTGTTGCGTAGTTCCATTGCCTACAGCTCAGGCCCAGTAGCGACCCCAGACGGTGTACTGATCGGCAGAGCCGCGGAAACGAAAGGGTAGCTCGACGATCTCGGCGAAGCCTTCGGCAGTGGTTGGCTCGCGGAAGCGGGCAGAGAAGCCGTTAAAGGCGATGCGCGGCAGGGCGTCGCGGCGTTCGGGGTTCATCTGTGCAGAGTCAGCAGAGCCTCTTGTCTGGGTGGGAGCGGCAGGAGCGGCTCACGGAATCGTTCAGCGCCCGCACGGCGTCGTTGTGCTCGCATATAGCCAAGTCGGTGCGGAACCAGAGGCAGCGGACGGGGACCTTGTGCTGGGCAGCGAGGGCGACCCAGATGGCCCGCGTGGCCTTGTCGGCGTTGGTGTTGTCTGGGCTGTCAGCAGGGGACGGGAGGGTGACGGGAGAGGAAGAAGCGCACCGATGGCGACGGAGGCGCCGTCCTGGAGCAAGGCGGTGGCTGCCTTGAGGCACTTTTCTTTCCTGTGATGCTTAGTCAGCACCTAGGATCGGAGTCACGTGCCGGCTAGCGGGCATCGCTCACGTCTTGAGCGTGTCCTGATTGACGCGCTGGTAGCCGAGGGGGGCGAGGCAGTCGCGGAAGAAGGAGCTCTTGCCGGCGGCGGGCGGCCCGCAGAAGACGACGAGCTCGGTGGCGGCGGGCGAGGGCCAGCTGTCGGCGCAGTCGGCGCTGCTGCCGGCCAGCGGGTGGGCGGCGAGGTCAAAGGGGCGGGCAAAGGGGCGGGGGGGGGGGGCGAGAAAGTACTCGTCGGGCGTGTGGAAGGCGACGCCGACGTTGCTGGCCAGGTTGCGGTCGCTGCAGCTAAAGTCTTTTGGGACGGCGCGGCCGCTGGGGCTGGCGTCCTTGGAGAGGGCCGGGCGGCCGGCGGCGTCGCCGACGTAGAAGCTGGCGGCGAGGTCGATGTCGATGCGGCGGTCGCCGGCCGCGTCGTCCAGGCCGAGATCGGTGGCCAGCTCGCGCCACATGCCCAGACGCGGCTTGCGGAAGTGGTCCTGGCCGGTGGCGGCGTACAGCCGCACGGGCAGGTCGAGCTGGGCGAGGACGGCGCCGCACTTTTGGCGGAAGGCGGCGAGGCGGGCGCGCGCGGTGGCCGCGTTGTTCTTGCCCGCCTTCTTGGCGGCCGCGTCGGGGTGCAGGACGATGCCGGCCTGGTTGGAAAAGATGGCGAGCCGGTATCTGGGGTGGTTAGTTTTTTGGTTTTTTTTTTCTTTCTTTTTTTTTCTTTCTTTTTCTCATCTCTCTTTCTCTTCTCTGCCACAACACGGGAAACACACCCTTCTTGGTGAAGAGCCTTCAGGCGGCCGGGCACGGAGCTGTGCCACCACTTCCAGTCGGCCGCGTCGCCGCCGTGCTTCTTGCCCGAGGCCGTGGTGATGAGCGTGTCGTCCTGCGGTGTTGTGTGAGCATGTGCTTGTGCTGGCCGGCCGACGCCCATACCAGATCAAACGCGGCAATCTTTTGCCCCTGCCGGCTGCCCGTGCTGGCCGCCGTGGACGGCTCGCTGCCGGCCTTGGCGGGCTCGTAGCAGGCCACCAGGAGCGTCGTCGCAGCGCCGCGGCTCGGCGCCCGCTCGGTCCAGGCGACGCGGTCCTTTGGCTTCTGCGATGCTGGCGTGAAGAAGCTGGCCACGGCACTCTCTGCCGGAAGCAACAGGTCAGCCAGGGCGCACGCGCGCGGGAGAGGCCGGCTCACTGGACGTCCGGCTCTGGATCGTGCGCTTTGTCGGCGGCGGCGAGATGGCCGGGTCGTGCTCGTCGGCCGGCCGCTTAGACGACGGCACCGTCCGGGCTGCCTTGCTCAGAGACATGGCCTCTCGCGTCGGTTGTGCTGCGCCGCAGAGACGGGCAGAGAAGCGGATCGCGTCAGGAAGGCGTATGAGGGCAGCTGCCGTGTGCAGTCGGACTGCACTCAGAAACATGTGTACATGTGTGGTTCTTTCCTTCCAACGCGTTGAGAGCTACGAGTACTGTATCCGCACTGTAGTGAAAAGCCACACCGCTTGAATTGGCTAGCACAAGTCTGACTAATATATTTGGTGGGGGAACCCTTTGGTCAACAGTACGGAGTAAGGATGCAAGACAATTGGAGATATCTCGTAGCAGGCACAAAACGCTATGCATACGTGGTGCAGACGTTGGAAGGCCTCTTTTTGGAAAGTATACAGCAGCACAGACAAAGTACAGGGCGAGAGAGTACAAACACATGCTCAGCGCGACACCGGCAGGCCGTCTTCGCCGATGAGGTGCTCGTCGGTCTTGACGGGGCCCTCGCCGACGCTGGTGGCGATGACCCTGCTGACGCCGGCCTGGAGGGTGGTGGCGACGGTGGGGTCGACGGGGGTGGCGTTGGCGGTGGCGGGCAGGCCGTGCTTCCAGCCGTCGACGGGGCCGAGGATGGCGGCAAAGGTGGCCAGGACGACGTCGGCGTCGGGCTCGAGGTAGTAGACGACAGCGTTGGGGCCGGCGTCAAAGGTGTAGGCGGCGACGACGCGGCCGGCACGGGCGTTGATGGCCTCGACAGCGCGCACAGCCGCGCGCGAGACGTCGTTCATGTAAAAGATGGGCGGGTACGTGTCGGCGCAGGTGGCGTGGAACGAGTTGGAGTCGCGCATGGTGACGTCGGCAAAGGCGGCAAAGTCGCGGGCGGCAATGGCCTGCTCCATCTGGGCCATGTGGCGGGGGACGACGTCGGCGACGCGGCGGGCAAACAGCCCGGACGTGGCCACGGTCTGCTGCATGCCGGCCGAGGACGAGACGCCCTTCTTGGCGGCCGAGACGACCAGCACGAGCGCACGCATCTGCGGCCAGGCCGCCGCCGGCGCCACCTGCTCGGCCAGCGAGTCGCTCCCGTCGGTGGCCGCGCCCATGCGCCAGGCCACGTAGCCGCCAAAGACGCTGCGGCAGGCCGACCCCGAGCCCTGGCGCGCGATCAGGCTCAGCTGCGCCGGCGTGTCCGGCAGCCCGTACAGGTCTGCAATCGCCCGCACCAGCGCTGCAAACCCGGCCGCCGACGAGGCCAGCCCGGCCGCCGTCGGAAAGTTGTTCTCGCTCACCACGCGCAGCGGAAAGGTCGACAGCTTCGGCAGCGTCCCGTCCGCCGCCTCCAGCGCTGCCCGCCGCGACCGCAGCGCCCCCAAGCACGCCTGCGTCCGCCCACCCGACACGTCCGACCGCTCCCCGTTGAGCACCAGCGTGTCGCCGTCCTGTCCCGCAAACAGCGCCGACGTCGACGCCGTCGTCAGCGTCCGCAGGTCCGCCTGCGACAGCGTCACCGACAGCGACGAGTTTGTCGGCAGGTTCAGCTTCGCGTCACGCTTGCCCCAGTACCTGTCGCCGCCACAGACGTCAGCATCCGTCGCCTTGCCGGGGACGCCGCCAGCCACGGAGGCACCTACTTGACCACCGCAATGTTGACCGGAGCAGTCGTGCTCGCCCGGTATACTTTTGTGTCCGCCATGGCGATTGGCAGTCGGATCAGCGCTTCGGCCTCAGTTCCGTGGACGTGCTGCAAGACGGCGACGGCGAGATGGCAGAGATCGGTTCGGAGCACAATCGGAAAACGGAAAACGGAAAACGGAAAACGGAAAATCAGGGGACGCTGCTCTTTAGCCTCGTCAATTTTAATCTAGTCCAATTTCCATGCTGTTGTTGGGACATCGTCTCGATGTCTATGCTGAATCCAGCCTAGTGCGGGGTGCATGGCAGCTCGACCGCTCTTCCCCCCACAGCAGGTGCTACCGGTGTGCGACGTCAGACAGAGGTATCTCCATTAATCTTCATTCCGCTTCTGGGCCTGTGCTTGATGCTACGACATGGCAGGCTGACTGGACTGTTGTACAATACAGTGAAGCACATTTCTTTGTCGAGCAAATGCCATGGTCGAGCAAATGCCACGCTCTGTCGAGCAAATGCCTTCTGTTGGTCCTCTTCGGAAGGAGTGACACGGCACAGCTCCTTCCAGCTCCGGTTCGTAAGCCTTGACCGTCAGTTCTCTCCACATTTGTTGGGATTTCACAATGGGAAGTGTTGGTATGCTTTCTTGTCGCCGAAACGGCCTCAACACTGACGCAGACTCGTTCCACCGTGAGATGGCCGTTGATGTTTTGTACCTTGCATTAGCATGCATTTCGATTAGTCATTGTCTGGAAGTCGTGTATTTGGGTTGGAAAAGACTTGTATTGCTCAAGTCGTAAAGCAGGATCAGGTACGGAGTAATGTTGGAAGATATGACAATGTGGGAAATGGAGGTTGTGGAATTGACTCGTACTCGTCTATTCGAGATGGGAAATATCAGAAATGTATGTGATTTTCAAGTCGAGAAATCAGTTTCAACGATACACAGTAATGCGGAACGTGTTTTTTTGCCCTTTTGTTTCTTTTGTTACCTTTGTTTCCTTTTCTCTGGGCAATAATACACTGGAAGAACATCAACAATACCAGACAACCAGCGACACGACCGTGCACAGCTTTGCGACTCGTATCGTACTGCCACAGCCTTACATGTGGCGCTAGCCAGGCCCAGCCTTGCTGGTGGCTGATGACGAAGCGGGGCAGCCGGTGCCTGCGATCGTCCATCGTGGCTGCCTCAACGTGCAACCGACAATCGAGGCCAAGCGACAGCATCACCAGATCGATCGATCCCTCTTGTTCTCCTTTTTCTTTTTCTCTCCTTTTTCCTCTCCTTCTCCTCCTTCTTCTCCTTCCTCTCCCCCCCCCACGATGAACCGCCTCTTTGGCAGCGGCGGCAAGAATGCCGCCCCCAAGCCCACGCTCGGCTCCGCCGTCACCAGCGTCAACGGCCGCATCGAGTCGCTCGACGCCAAGCTGGCCACCATCAACGCCGAGCTGGGCACGTACCAGGCCAAGCTCGGCCGCATGCGCGACGGCCCCGGCAAGACGGCCCTCAAGCAAAAGGCCCTCAAGGTGCTGCAGCGCCGCAAGCAGTACGAGGCCCAGCGCGACCAGCTCGAGTCCCAGGTCTGGAACATGGAACAGGCCCAGACCATGCAGGACAACCTCAAGAACGTCATGACCACCGTCGACGCCCTCCAGACGACCAACAAGGAGCTGCGCCGCCAGTACGGCAAGGTCGACCTCGACAAGATCGACCGCCTCCAGGACGAGATGGCCGACCTGCTCGACGTCAGCAACGAGATCCAAGAGTCCCTCTCCCGCAGCTACGACATCCCCGACGACGTCGACGAGGCCGAGCTCGACGCCGAGCTCGAGGCCCTCGGCCAGGACGCTGAGCTCGACGGCGCCCTCGGCCTCGGCACCGCCGTCGGCCTCCCCAGCTTCATGCAGGACGAGATCCCCGACTTTATCGACGAGCCGCCACAGACCGAGGGCAAGGTCAAGGAGGCCGCCGGCTAGAACGGCCGCAGGCGCCACATCGTGGCCTTACTCCTACACATACCACACAGGCCCTACTCTCTACAGCACGCCACACAGAACACACAGAACACATGAATAGTGCTGCTCCTATATCACTCCTTCGTTATCATCACGTCCTGAGCCATAGCCGTAAATATCAAAGATGCACAGCCACGTTTCCATCTCATCAACTGTGGCTTAGCTTAGTCCACCGTGCCAAAGAACCGCGCCGCCTCTTCGAGCTCGGCATCGCCATTGCAAAAGTCCCACCCCACAATCACAGACGTCTGGCTACAGCAGATGATGCGGCGCGCGTCAAACTGCAGCTTGTAGACCCGCGGCGGGTTGGACGCATCCACGTGCGGAATGTGAGGGTGATGTGGTCTGGCTGCTGCCGGCGCCTCTGCAGCTGCCGTCGTTGCTGTGGCCGTCTCGGCTGCCAGAGGAGGAGCGCCCTGCCCAACAGCTGTCTCGGCCGCCCCCTGCACCACCGGCAGGAGAGGCACGTTCTCGGCCACAGCCAAGGCCAACGCTGCCGGCGCCACAGCCGTCGGTGCTGCATCGAAAGGCGACGGCAGAACCGGGCCGCCGACCGTGCCGCTGACACCAACCACACCCGACGCGATGCCCGTCCCAGACGGTCCTGCAACAGCCCCGGCGGCCACACTTCCCGGAGACCCAGTGGCTGTCCGACGGCGACCCGGCCGGTTGTGTTGGGCATATTGCGCCCGCACAATGGCGGTGCTGACGGCCTGCCGCAGCTGCGAGCGCACAAACGGGCTTGGCTGCCGGTCGATGGACGCGTGCAGGAGGTTGTGGTACGCCAGCAGAGCCGGCGTCGTCACCAGCGCGTGCTGGAGCGCCGGTGCGCCCTGGGCGATGAGCCCGTCAATGGCCTCTTGCTGGAACTGAGGTGTCGCCGATCCTGCCTCCTCGGTCATGCTGCCCTGCGGATCAAACGGCGCCACGGACGTCGAGGCACCGGGAACAGGCGTCCCCGTCGCTTCGGCCGTGGCAACAGCAGCCGCCTGGACTGCCCGATGGCTCTGCAGTGTCGCCGCCTCGCTTGTCTGCTGTCTGGCCGTGCGTACAGCAGCCGCTGCCGCTGCTGCCGCTACAGCTGCTTCTTCTTGCTTCAGATGGTGCTGGGCCCTCCACATGCCCTCCTTGTCGCGACGCCAGATGATGACCGTCGTGTCGTAGGATCCCGACACGATCCGGCCGTATTTCCCACCGCCACCTCCCGGTGGCAGCTTTGCTCCAGCAAACAGCAGGCTCTCCGGACGCTGGTCTCCGCCGCCGTCGTTGTTCCTGTGTCGGCGCCGGTATGCATTCGTCGCCAAGGTGCCGTCCTGCACCGCCTTGTAGTACTTCTCGTCGACCCTGGCTGCCGCCTGCGCGTCTTCGACGACGCTGTAGGGCAGGTCGCCGAAGCCTGCCTGCACCGTTCTGACCAGGTGGGAATGCGACCGGAGACTGGCCACCTCGACGCCCGAATGGCTGTCAAACACCTTGATCACGTTGTCGCTGCTGCCCGACACAATTCGCCGGCCGTCGTACTGCACGCACGCGATGCCCTTGTTGTGGCCGAGAAAGGTCCGCGTGCACGTCTGGTTCGGCCAGTCCCAGATCTTCACATTGCGGTCGCCCGACGCAGAGACCACCTCGCGGCCGTGTATCTGCACCGCGTTGACCGCAGCGCTGTGGCCCTCGAGACTGCCAATGAGACTGTACGGAGGGATGACCGGGAGCTGGTCAAGACCGTCGTTGCCGTAGTCTTTGAGACGGATGGGAACCGGGTGCACTGGCGGCGTGTTGCCGTAGCCCAGGTCGCCCGGCCGAAGCTCCCGCCGGTTGAAGATCTTGATCGTCCTGTCCTTAGAGCATGTCACCAGAATCCGCTTGTTAAACTTGACGTTGAGCACCGGCTCCTGGTGCGCATGGTTGAGCCGCTGGAGTATCTTGCCGGTGGAGAAGCGCCACAGGATCACGTCCGTGTCACTGCTGCCGGAAATAATCAGATCCTCCTCCGGGTCCGCGTCAAACTGCAGACAGAGCACAGAGCCGCGGTGTCCCGTCAGAGGCGCACGGACCAGGCGCCGACTATGCATGCTCCAAATCCTGATCGTGCAGTCCCGGCTTCCGCTCACCAGATAGTCCGACGTGAACTGGATGATGTAGATCCCCTCGTTGTGGGCATCTTCGGGATGGTCCGGGTGGGGGAACTGGAAGTTCGTAAACTTGCCCTGCTCCCAGTTTTCCTCCAGTCTCCGCCGCAATGAGTAGAGATACTTCCAGCTGACTCGGTATCGGTCGGCCGCCTGGTCCCACAGCCAAAGCGACGACTTGGGCAACCGGTCCGAGCTGAAGCCTGCCCCCTGGGCATCCATCGTAGGAGGGATGAGGTAGGGCGACCGAAAAAAAGGAACGGCGCGCTCTTTGCCCTTGCCCTTTGTGCTCGCCTCAGACTGGTCTTGTGCTGTGAGCTCGGCGCCATCTGCCCGCACCGCCCGATCAGCATCTACCATCACATGGTCCAGGTCGTTGTCAGCGCGTCGGGAAGCCGAGATGGCCCGCTTCTTAAGCGCATGCCCGCCAGCAGACGGAATCGGCCTGTCTCTGTTGATGTTCTCCTCCCATGCCTGCAGTTCCGAAGCTGCAATCTTCCATCCCTCCAGATAGTACAGCCGTTCCCAGAGCTTGCGATCAAGGGCAAGACCATACCACGCGCGGCACGACTTGGCCGCCGATATCAGGGACAAGGGATCGAGGTATTCAAGGATCTTCAGGCAGATCTCGGCCGGCAGATATCGAATAAAGTCGATGTAAAGACGAGGGCTCAGTTTCTGCACGATTTCCGCGACAACACACGTCGGCAGACCTTCCAAGAGAGACTCGGTGAGCTCTGTGGAAGCGCAAGGTGACGTTAGTAGCTGTATGCGACTTGGGGCCGGTCAGCGATCGGATGAGACAGCTCACGTATTTTGGAAGGCAGCGACAGGGACGAGATGTGCTGCGCGAGCAGCGGAGACAGCTCGCTGCCAAAGTGAGATTGAAGAAGCGCTATGCCCTCGGCGAGACTGACGGACTTGGCCGAGATTGACGACGAGGCGGGCCCCGTGAGCGGGTCCTCCGAGTAGCCCTCGTCAGGCTGCTGAGGCTGATAGGAATCCATGCCAAGACGAGAGCTCGAGCTGAGCTACGGTCTGAGCAGGGAGATGGCAGCAAGAACCGGGTGACGCGGACGGTCCGACAGAAGCGTTGGTTACGGGTCTGTTGTTTGTCTCGTCGATGTTTTGGCAAGATGGAAATAATAGAGGGTCACACAGACAGAGTCTGCCGCGAGCTCGGGCGGATGCCTGGGTCGGTTTTCGTGCGTTTCCCACCGCTTTGATTAGTCCTGCGGTGTAATCGGGCCCCCGTGGTCTCTGTACATGCACAGCACAGGAAGGCGTATCCGAAAGGGTCTTGTGCTTTGATGTAGCGTGTCGTGGGGCGCAAAAGTCAGATGGCTAGGAAAAAAACACAGCAGAGATCGAGGAAATGGATTAATAAGGAAGGCTGCCGGAAAGGAAACAGACGTGACGCCAAAAGTCTAGCTTCTACCATTATCTGTGGGGGCGAACCAGCAAAGCCGTTGCCTCGTGCCTGCTCTGTCGCCGCTGCTCTTTCCCGTCTTCCTCCCTTCACATTATGGCAAGACGTCTTATCGTGGGTGTCATTTCCAAGCTCGGGCTACAGAACCATCTTCCTTTAATTTCCCAGTGCTCGTACTTTTTATATGGCTACAAATTACTCAATTTCCTTTTGCTTCTGTCTCCCCATCGTCCCTTCCCAGTCTTCGACCGGCGACATGCCTTATAGATCAGGCACCAAACGACACCCTCAGTCACTCCATACTCTGTCGCGACAAACCAACAACCAACGGTGCTGCAAACAGAGCTACGCGTAGTAATGGTCGTAGTCTGACACTGCTTCTTTGTCCTCGACAGAGGACCGCCAAAGGCCTCCGCATGCATTCACGTGACGCCATCTCTTGTTGGAAAGTTTGGAACTGTGATACAGCGGGCCGAGTTTGCATAAAGGCCGAGTTTCAGCAGGTCGCCTTTTGCTCCACGCCCTTTAAAGATATGGTATGGGTGGCCGCTATACGCGACGACCCTGCTGCGGGCGGGAGGAAAGTCAAACGGTTAGCTAACCAGGCACACTGTGGCACTGGCCAAGCGCCAATAGTCATGTCTTATGTATGCTCCGTAGTCCGACCAGGCAGTCCCAGAGGCTTTACGGAGTCGCATCGTTATTACATACAGAGGCCCGCAGTTACATCGTGCGTCCAACACGACGCCTTTCTTCATCAAGAGAAGAAGCCTTCTTTTGTTTCGCAGTGTCCAGGATGCCTCGTGGGAAATTGGCTGCGCATCCATTTTGGGGCACCGCGATACCATGTATGTAGCAGATGGAAGATTCCCTGGCGCAATGTTAGTCCCTGCAAGGACTAGTGCCGGCGTTCGCAATTTGAAACGGTACACACTAGGCCTGACGCACAGTGCATAGTCCGCTATAGGGGCGTAGCACGAGCGCGTGCGCCGCCCGCAACGGCGCAAAGCGGCGCATGCGGTGTACACCGTGCTGCGAGTACGGTGTACTCTTCCGATCCAGAAAACTGGCCGGGCGTCTGGAGGGGGTCTGTTCCTTCAACTGGTGTTTGGACCCGCATTTCACCTCCCCTTTTCCCTTGTCACAATAGGGAACTTTGCATCGAGGCGCCGGCCAGTAGCAGTCGAGCGCCCCCCTCCCAAATGCATTCCACCCTCTTGATCAGTCCAAATAATTCCCAACCAACCGTCCCCTCTTTCCCCCAATTAACTGTCACACTTGCCCATTTCACACCTGCTTCCTGAACTGACCAAAATAAGACGGGCGTCACGACAGCCAAAAATCCGACCACACATCTGCATCTTCCAGCTTTCGCCGCCGGCTTGCTCTCGCTTCGACTTTGCCTCTCCGCCCATTCGCCCAGCGCCCGCTCTGTTGGCTGATGTGACACCGCCGACACCGCCCACCTGACTTACGATACGTTTCCTCGCCAGCGCTTATCTGCAGCGAATGTGATGCGACTTTCTGCCTTCTCTTGGACATAGGAGCGCTTTAAACGCCGCACTTCCCCCCTCGGTCCCCCCTCGACTCTTTGAGCTTTTTTCGCCAGCCTGCAATTATCGAAGCCCGAGCAGCGTCAGGATCCTGAAACGGGCGTCGCCCGACTTGGACATTGCATAGCGTGACGACATCGGACATCGCCTGCCCCAAAAGCAGCCTGTTTACCCCGGGTCTCCGCTGGCGACTTTCCAACGAAAACGCTCTCCCGCCCATTGCTTCTACCCTGCTCTCGAATCTGCGGCGAGCTCCCAACCGTCCGCTTCTTCCGCACCCGGCCGGCTTGGCTCTTCAGTAGCCACACGACGCCGGCGAACCTTTCCGGACGGCCCTCGTTTGGCGGCCGAATGGAATCATGGCACACGCGCCCCTACTGAGAACAAACACTGCGCCTCTCTTTGCATCCGGCACACCCGCCGTTAGTGGGTCGCGGAACCCAAACGCCCTGAGCATGGCCGCCCCTCCCCGCCAGAGCCAGACGTCCACGATGACGGCCTTTGCCTCGACCGCGTCCATGCCGTCTCTGGCCAGCACCGCAACGGTCACGCCGCCGATGAACGGCCAGGTTGTTGCTACAAGTAACATTATCAACCAGAAAGCCGACGCGTCCAGGTCGTTGTATCAGATATGCGTGGCCCTCAAGCTGCGGCTTGCACAGGTACCCGGCTTCGAGGACCACATGCAACAGCTGGAGCAGCTCGAATCCGGTGAGGCTGGTGGCGATCCCGTGGAGGCATTATGGCAGATGTTCCGGAGCGGCACCGCACTGCTGGCCATATACAACGCATTGCAGCCGGAGCAGCCGTTGGCGGTGGACGACGAGAAGGGCGACGAGAAGAAGAAGTCCAAGATTGCCATCTTCAAGTTCATCAAAGCGTGCATGAACGACCTGCACATCCCCCCGTCAGAATGCTTTGTCGTAGGCGATGTGACCAGGACCGACACGACTGGGTTTGTAAAGGTGTGTTGGAGATTGTCTCGCACTTGCGCCGCACGTTTTGTCTTCTGACTGACATGCAACAGGTCACTACCGTGGTAAACCATGTGCTGGACTTGGCAAAGGAGCGCGGGCTTCTTCTGCAAATACAGCCGTATCCCGAGGATGAGGGCGCGGTAGAGCCGGGTGGCAAGCTCAGTTACCGCGATTACGTTGTTCGGGAGCTGGTCGACACGGAGCGCAAATATGTTCAGGACCTAGAAAACTTGCATGACTTGAAAAAGACGCTCGAGCAGAGAGGCATCATTAATGGCGACGTTGTCCACCAGATTTTCCTGAACATCAACGCCATCCTCGACGTTCAGCGTCGCTTCCTTATTCGAGTCGAGACAACGAATTCTGTGCCGCAGCTGCAACAGCGATGGGGCCAGACGTTTGTAATAACGGAAGAAGCTTTTGTTATTTACCAGCCATTTATTGCCAACCAACGGAAGGCTGCGCAACTGGCACAGTCCCTCTTTGAAAAGATACAGTCGGCAGAGCATCCTGTTGCCGTGGACTTTAACACACTAGACGGCTTTCTCCTGAAGCCGATGCAGAGGTTGGTAAAATACCCTCTGCTGCTGAAGGATCTTTTGAAGAAGAGCGAGGACGACGAGGAGCGGGCCGACCTGGAGGCGGGCATTGCTGCCGCCGAACGGGTGCTACATAATGCCAACAAGGCGGTCGATCGTGATTTGCTGGACGAAGCGCTGGATGATCTGATGGAGCGTGTGGATGACTGGAAGAGCCACCGGGTCGAGCACTTTGGCAAGCTTCTGCTGCACGGCGTCCATACGGTTGTGACGGGAAAGAGTGACCAGGAGAAGGACTATGAAATCTACCTGTTTGAGAACATCCTCCTGTGCTGCAAAGAAATCGCACCCAACAAGAGCAAGGAGAAGAGGGACAGGACCAAATCGACGGCCGGCCCGAAGCCCCGGAACAAGACGGCGAAGTTGCAGCTTAAGGGGCGCATCTTCATGAGCAACGTGACGGAGATCCTGTCGTTTTCCAAACCTGGTAGGTTCTCGTGGCAGCGCCGGGATCCGAGATCTGCGTGGAGCAGGACACTGACAAGCACACAGGTTCGTACACGGTACAGATCTGGTGGAAGGGCGACCCAGGCGTCGAGAACTTTGTGATCAAGTTCCAGACAGAGGAGCCGATGAAGAAGTGGGCAGCCGGGCTGGACGCGCAACGGAAGGTGAATGCTCCTCGGCCAGACCAGAGTCCAGAGCAGACGCCGCCCGATTTCGCATGGATGAAGACACAGGACGGCGGCGTCAATGCGCTCCAGAACCCGTACGCGCAGGAGGAGGAAGAGGAAGAAGAGGAGGAGGACTTGCAGCAGCTTATCCCCCCACAGTTCAACACGTCGATTCTCCGAGCGCGGTCTGCAACGTCCGACGGGACACAGTCGATTGCCGGCCTGATGCGACAGCCGCCTCCCCGATTCCCACTACCGCTTCCGCCGACGAGTCTGCCGACGAATCTGCCGACGAATCTGAGCTTGCAGACACAGATGACATCGCACCAGGCTCTGGCTTCGTCGCCAAGCTTCCGCGGCGGAGAGTCGTACTTCTCGCCTGTTGCCGAGTCACCGGCGTCGTCCCGGACAAGCACCACGTCGGGCATGTTTCCCCCCAGCGCCGGCTACATGTTTCCCAAATCGGGAACGCCACAGCCAGGGGGATGGGAAGGCGACGTCAACCGGTACACGGCGCCGGCAATGCCGCGGGCCTCTTCTCGAGACGGCCCCTCTCCATCTAATGCGTACGGCATGGTCAACGGACGGAATCCTCGTGGGCCATCCATGCCTGTAATGCCAAAGGAGCCACAGACACTGACGCAGCAACAACGCAGCCGCAGCTACAGCACCCCGGACATCAACGGCCAGCCGGCTCGGCGGACGCCTGGCGGAAGCCAAGGGAACATCCCGGCTGTTCCCGGCATACCGCAGCATCTGCATGCGACGCACGAGAGACACGACTCTTCGATCCCACGGTCGAACACGGGCAGCCCTCGAATCGATCTGCCGGTGCGGTCCAGCACACAGAGCCCAAGCGTGCAGCAGACCCGGTTGCAGCCACAGCCGGGCGTCTCGTACGGCGCAACGATGGCCCAGTTCCCCACGCAGCCCATCTACCCACGACAGACGACGCCTGGTCCGACCGGCGCGTCGCAGCAGAACGGGACATACACACAGTACGTGCCGACGCCATTATCGCTCAACGAGCCGGGCTGGGCACCGGTATCACCGCCGCTGGGAACGGGCATGTCGCTCGGGATGATGGAATCGGACATTCTGGCACCCACCCAGCTCAAGGTGAAGGTGAACTACGACACGTCCAACTACTTGACACTGGTGGTGCCGCTCAACATTACGTACCAGTCCCTGATCGACCGCATAGACGCGAAGCTGGCGCGGTTTACCGAAAACAGCATTGGTAAGGGCATGCTGAAGCTGCGGTACGAAGACGAGGACGGCGACCTCGTGAGTATCGGCAGCGATGACGACATCCAGATAGCGTTTATGGAATGGTGCGACGGGCTGAAGAACCAGGAGAATAGCGAGATTGAGCTTTTCTGCGTATGAGAGACGTTTTGCACTTTGTTCTTTTCGATGGGGCGAGAGGCGAGCAAGAGATGGTCGAAACAGTGCTGATATCACACTCTCCGTCGAAGGCGCTTGCATTTTATCATAATGAGGCTTTACTTACCGGTGGCGCAAGGGTAATCGATTTTTTTGACGGTGCATATTATACGTATTTTACAAATCGGACTCATGTCAGGCTCGTTCCCTTTTTTTTTTGATAACTCCTTTCGCTATACATTTCAAAGTCTTCCAGTTTGATTCAGGCTAGGTGTATATAAGCAGTTCAATATATGGTTTTTAATGGTGGAAGATGTACGTCGAAAGTTGGGTTCATTCTTGTCATAATTCTGATTGTACATTGTTTTAGGGTCTGCCAGTATGATTTACTGCCGGAGGCGAGGTCTTGTACCAGCGTATCCTTTATACAAAGTGCTTTCCATATTCGCCGGAAGGTGGGCGCTTGTGATTCGGCGAGATGCAGGCAGAATCCGCGTGTTGCGCACGAATCGCATTGCTCGTATGCGCCGGCCGGCAACCTTGCCCGTCACACGTCCGTTCTCTGCCGCCTGGACGGTGAAGGCGAGCCATTGGCGGCCGTCACGGCGGCGCCGACAGTGCGCCTAGTCCTTAAGCCCGTTCTGCTTGCGCGGGCCGTTGACCTTCTTGGCCATGCGCGCCAGGTGGAAGTTGATGTTGTTGGGCGGCCGGGGCGTTGGCTTGGGGCCGTCCATGCACGCGCGCAGGGCCTGCTCGACGGTGGCGCAGCCGGCCGCACTGTAGCCGGAAGAAGCCCAGCAGGCTGTGGCCAGGTGTCAGCCGCGGGCCGGAAAAGAGGAGGGGGCAGGTGTGATCATACCGAGGACGGACGACATTACGGTGATGCAGGGGTTTGATTCTTCGCGCTTCACCTCGCGCACGCGCAGGACGCGCAGGGGAGGGAGACGCATGTGCGTCTTGCCGGCTGACATTGTTGCTCTGGACGGGCGGATGGCACGATTTCGGTCGGGCACAAGAGGTCGAGATGGCGAGAATGGGGTTCGATGCCAAAAGGCAGGGGACAAAACTTTGACAGTCACGTGACTGTGTGTCATCTCGTCAGGCTACGCCGCATATGGCATGCAGGTTAAAGAGCTGCCCCGCCGGGCGGCTGCTGATTGGCCAGCGGCGCAAGGTAAACAAAGCAGAATTGACCCCATTTCCAGGGAAATGCTCTGCATAATAGTAGCGTTTCCGGGCGGACCAGACTGTGCTTGACGCGTCCTCCCCCCTCCTCTCGACAAGACGTCAAGACAGGCGGATCGCTACATCGTTTCGCCCAGACATCTGCTAGCCCACCGGCGTACCGACCAGCAGCATTTTTGTATACATCTCCGAGACCAGTATTCACCAGACCGGCCATCCCAGACCGGCGACACGATGGCGACGCGCACGAGCCTGCGCGGAGCAGAGCGAGCCCAGGCGGGCGGTGCGGACGGCCACGACGCTGTCAGGTATGAAGCAAGACCCGGCACGATCGGTGGTGAGAGGCACCCGAGAGGCAGGCGATCTGACTGGCAAAAGCATGCGCGGATGCAGGGCCGACCTCGCGCGCACGATCACGGCGGCCGACTTTGCGGCCCCGCCCCGGCCACAGCCGCGCGCATGGCAGCGCGTGGCCGTGTCGGCGGCGACCGGCAGCGCGGGCCTGCGCACGATCTGGAAGCGGGTCGGCGGCATGGCGCCCGCACACGACGACAGCCGATACGCGGCGGCCGTGCGCGAGCTCCAGTCGGACGGCGGCAACCCGCGGAAGCGCAGGCGAGGGCTCGAACACGTGCCCGCGTGGGCGGATGCGCCGTGGCATCCACAGGACGTGCCGCATCCGGACGCAGAGACGTTGCTCGCAGAGGCCAGAGGTATGTGCCAGGGAGGAGGAAGAGCAGGAAGGAGATCAGCTGACACTGCCAACAGAGGCCGTGGCGACTGCGAGAGCCATGAGCGTGGTAGCGGCGACGAACACGACCGATCGGCGACCTGCAGGCCGGACAGCGACATTCGCCGAGGACAGCCTCAAGGTGGTGCCGAGAAAGAGGAACAGCGGCCGCAGACCGCTGCAGCCAGAGCGTGCTCAAGCGGCGACGAAAACGGCCTCGCCTCAGCCCCGACCCGTACCCGAGAGCGAGAGCGAGAGCGTCGAAGAGGCTCAGGCGGAAATGGAGATGCGCGTGGACGAACTGGACATGTCGCACATTGCGACGCGGCCGAAGCGTCGGGCAAGTCGCAGGTACAGCATGCCGGCGAGACCAGGGTCCGACCAGGCCGAGGCCGTGGACACGGACAGGCCTCTTCGGACGGCGAGACGATCGACCCTCATGCCGCTGGCACAGGTCAGCACAGGCGGCAGATTGGTTACTCTTAAGGACCAGGATGCAGTGGCAATCATCATCTTCGACCAGGCTGTTCCCGAGACAGACACGGAGCCGGCGCACGAGAAACGACGGCGGCGATCGCTGCACAGCGGCAGACACTGCGAGAAATGGGCGGAAGCAGCGGTGGAGAAGCGACTAGGTGCCGGGAGGGTAAGACATGCACGCAGGAGCATGGGCGCCGAGCTGCTGGTGCCAAAGACCAAGTCGTCGGCGCGCCGACACAGCTCCCATGCAGCAGCAGCGGGCGCAGACGGTTGGGCGGACCACGAGGACACAGCGTGGCAGCGGCAAAAAGAGACGACAGGCGCTAGCAGTGGCCTGTTGATGGTGCTGGAAGAGAGTAGCAGCGTGATGCGCGAAGAGCCTGTCGTCGTGGACGTGCGGGAAAATCTGGACATTTTCGGGGCTAATCCTCCCATCTATCCACCGACAGCTGGCAGCGCGGAGCCAAGCAGGGCGACCTCTCCACCCGAGCGCGTGCCGACGGACGAGACGGTGCCGCTTGACCTGGCTGAGACGTCAGCTGCTGGTGCTGTTCGGTCGAGGCTAATGGCATCTCCTGACAGCGCTAGCAGAAGCGGACATTTTGCGAGCATGGCGCCTGCAGGGTCGCGTGATGCTACTGGTCGGAATTTGGCGCCGTTGGTGCCGTTGGTGCCCGACGACACGTTGGAACAGGGCATAGCTCGGTCGCTGGCCATGGAGGTCGACTCGGATGGCGAGGAGACGGAGGAGGACGATTCTGTCCTGGAGCAGCAGCAGCAGCAGCAGCAGCAGCAGCAGCAGCAACAGCAGGCAGACGACGATGCAGGTCAGGACAGCGACGTGCCCAACACACCAGAGCCGTTTGTGAACACGCATCTGCGCTCACCGGGCTGTCTTTCGCCAGCAGGCAGAGCGGTGGGCTGTTTCGGCCTCGGCCACGCGGACGAGGAGGAGGACGAGGAGGAGGACGAGGAGGAAGACGAGTACGAAGGCTACGAGGACGCGACCGTCACGATGACGCCGGAGCTGCAGGACCTGAGGGAAGACAGCCTCTCGGCCCAGGAAGACTCGGAGACGGAGATGCTGCGCAAGTTTGTGACGCGAGTAAAGGCCGACAAGACAGCCAAGGCAGCCGCAGCCGCAGCCGCGGCAAGAGTCGCAACAGCGACAGCAACAGCAACAGCACCGGCAGCAGCAGCAACGGCCAGAACGGCAGCCGCCATGTTGAAGCAGGGGACACATCTGCGGCCGAAGCGCAAGTCCGGATCGATCGGGTCGACCGCCTCGTCGTCGGGTTCGCCGGCATCGAAAAAGGCCGACGAGACGTTTTCGTCGCCGATGAAGAGCCGGATTCCGTTTGCGAAAAAGGATCTGAACGCGAGTCCGAGTCCGCGGAAGAAGCGCAAGAGCCTGCTCGACGGCATCGGCAGCAACAGCAGCAGCAACAGCGACAAGGACAAGGGCAAGACACACCGATCGCGGGACCTGCTGAGCGCGCCGTCGCTGGAGGACACGTCGCCGCCGCGGCCGAAGAGGCGGCGCAAGAAGATGGAGGCGGATACGGGCGGCATCTTCAATCCCGCCTTTCTGCCGGCCGGCGAGAAGGTCGATGGGCGTGCCGATGCGGCGACGACGGCCGAGACGACCGAGACGACCGACGCGACGGCAGAGGAGGCCGGGCCGCGGCGGTCGAAGCGGACGACGCGCAGCAGCCAGACCAAGTCGGCCGCAGCAGCGGTGGTGTCGGCGGCCAGCGGCAGCGCGCTCTCCCTGCTGCCGGTGCGGCTGCCGGGATCCTTGAACCTCCACGGCGAGGAGGGTCACGTGACCGGAGTCCTGCTGAGGCGCGCGGGCGAAAAGGACGTGGCGGCCATCACGCGGGTGAACACGCGCAAGAACAGGGCGGGCGCCGAACACCCATCGGCCGTGTTGGCGCGGCAGGCGCAAGAGCTGAAGAAGGGCAGGGGTGAGAAAAAGGGGCAGAAGAACCGGAAGCCGGCAGACGGGAGTGAGAGCGACAAGGACAAGGAGAGCGGGGCCGAGGGCGAGACCAAGGCCGACCGGCAGGACGACAAGCTGGACGGCAAGCAGGACGACGGCAAGGACGACACCAAGGACGAGGAGGATGCCGAGGACAAGGAGGCCAAGAGCGGCAAGGCAAAGACGGTCCGGTGGGCCGAGGAGCTCGTCCGGGTGCAAGGCCGCGAGGGCAAGAAGAAGGACAAGGGCAAGAAAAAGGACAAGGGCGACCGGGGAAAGGGGTGCAAGGGCGACCAGGAGGCCGAGCAGGCCGAGCAGGCCGAGCAGGCCGAGCAGGTCGAGCAGGTCGACAGGGCCGCGTCTTGCGACAAGGACGAGGCGGCTGCTGTGGCTGGTGCGCCAGCGGATGCGGACGTGGCTGGAGACGTGGCTGTGGCTGAGCAGGCGGGCGGGCCCTCGGAGCCGGCAGCGACGGCGGCCGCGCCGGCGAAAAAGGCCATTTTGCGGCGGACGACGCGGACGTCCCGGCTGCAGCTGCCGACACCGCGCAAGGCCCTCCTGTCGGCGGCGGCGGCGTCCGCCAAGGCCAAGGCAGCCAAGACCCCGGCCAAGGGAACGGTCAAGGCGACTGCCAAGGGAACGGTCAAGGAAACGGTCAAGGGACCCGTCAAGGGATCCATCAAGGGAACCGTCAAGGGGACCGTCAAGGGAACCGCAGTCAAGGCGGCGACGGCAGCGACAACAGCGACAACAGCCACGACGGCGACGACTGCGGCCGATACCAGCCAGAGCAAGTCGGCGATGCCGCGCATGGCCACGCGGCGGACCAATATCCTGAGCATGGGCATCAGCGGCAACGGCACGCCGGCACCAAAACGACGAGCCGGGCGCGTATGAGGAGATGAGGCCGGATGAGGCCGGATGAGGCCGGATGAAGCCGGATGAATGACGGCGACCACGACAGGACTACGCAGACACGGGGACACTCTGGGGGCGTCTTGTTTTTGCTTCTTTCAATTCTCTGGCACCTCGTCGACATGTGGGTATGCTAATAGTATAATACAAATAAATGCAGGCCGTCTTGTTCTACTATAACCAACCGAGGTCTAATAGGTGTTGACCAAAAGTCCATCCAACGCCGGGTATTACGATCTCGTCCTTGTATGCCCTCACATCCACTCCTCATACTGCGGCATCCGGTCCTAGAGGCGCTTCGTCGCGTATGTGACCAGCTTGGCGTCGTCGGGGCCGAGACCGTACTCGACGTCGTCCACATCCTCCACGTCGCCGTAGCTGCTGCTGCGCCAGTGGCCCGTCCTGGTCTCGACCTGCCGGCTGGTAGCTACGCGCACCGGCAGCACAGGTCCGAGCTTGAGCCTCAGCTTCTCGTCGCGCATCGTGGCCGCCGTCTGGTCGTCGACCGCCGCGCTCTCGGCCGCGTCAAAGCGTGGAAAGACGGTTGCTTCGGATGGTCCTCTCGGCAGTCTTTGTGATGCGATTCTTCGTGACCCCGACATCCCCGGCTGTGGTCCCGACACGCCCTCGGCAAACCAGCGCTGGCCGCCTTCGGCACGCGAGCGACCACGCATCGCCATGGCCGTAGTCGCTCGCACGACGCCGATCAGCACGACAATGACGTAGACCAGCAGCAGCGCCGTCGACAGCAGCGCCTCCTGGACCAGGCCGCTGTGCAGAAAGGCCACCACCTTGGCCACGGCCGCCGTGATCTCGTCCGACGTCACGCTGCTGCTCGAGGCCAGAAAGGTCGTCAGGCCGCCGTCGGTCGTGATCGACTCGTTGGCGCCGACGGAAAACAGGTCCGTTGGGAACTGCGGCAGCGTCACGTGAGCGTGGTCGTGCACCCAAGTCAGGCCCTCCTCGACCGTGTTGATCTTGATGCCGATCAAGCAGTAGACCACCTGCTGCACCGTGGTGTAGAGCACCGTGCCGTTAAAAACGGCCGCGATCGCGCTGTTGATCTCGTCCGTGAACACGTTGAGCGTCTCGTTGACCGCCGTCGTCGCGTTGGTCACGTAGCCCAGCAGGTCGTCGTTGATGTGGTTCTGGAACTCCAGCAGCACCGCGTTCCCGTCGTCCGCCCACGCCGTCGACACATTCTGCAGCGTCTGCACCACCGACTCGGCAAAGTCGCCCACCTCGGCCGCCAGCGCCGGCGTCTCCCGCTGTACCGCCCGCAGCAGCAGCGCCTGGCACAGACACGAGACAAAGCCGACGACCGCCAGCGCGAGCACAAACAGCGCCGGCATCGTCGTCGCGTATGCCATCGTCCATCGCACCAGCAGCTGTCGCTTGGTCGACCCCGACAGCCACCGCCGGTTTGCCAGCCAGATCCCCACGCCCGCCGTTAACGGCCTCGATGCAATGTAGACCACGTCCATCGGGTCGAAGCCCTGCTCCGTCAGCAGCCGGGCCCGGCGCTGCTGCTTGCGGAACCGTCGCAGCTCTTGCCAGCCCATCGGCACGCACGCCAGCACCGCCAGTACCACGATCACCGCCACAAACGCCGTCTTGGCCTGCTCGGCCACCGTGTACAGCGTCTCGAAGAAGTCGTTCACCACGTTGTTGTCCGAGCAGAACGTCAGCCCCTGCTTCTGGGCCACCGGGAAGGCCGACTTCTCAAACGTGTAGTTGCCGTACGTGTTGTTGAGCAGCGTCTTGACCGCGTCGAACGGGATCGAGAGCGCGCTGCTCGCCAGCCGTTCGGCCTGATCGTACGTCGGGATCGTTGTGTTCAGCGTCTCCAGCGTCTTGACAAACGCCGTGTCGTCCACCTGGATGTTCTGCAGCTCGTTCAGCTGCGCCGTGATGTTGATCGTCGGAGCCGTGAACGAGTCGCCAAACACGCTTGCCGAGCTTGCAATGTCCGAGAACGCGCTGTTGATCGTCGACTGCACGGCCGACACGTCGTCGGCCAGTGTTCCCGTGACCGCGCTGATCGCCTTGTTCATCGCGCTCGTCACCTCATCCGCCGCCCCGATCCCCACGTCCAGTGCGCCGTGGATCAGAGCAGTCGACAGGCACACGTACGTGCTGATGTACATGTTGATCACAAACAGGATCAGCTGCTGCACCCCCGTCAGGATCATCAGCAACAGCTCTACCATGCCCTGCACCGCCTCAGAGATGGAGCTTGCCACCAGCGAGTTGACTCCCACCGACATGTAGTGCGGCATCGACGCCATCGCACTGCCCATGTCCTCCACCTTGGTGCACGCCGACAGCGCCTCTGTCTTGGCGTTGTCAATGTCTTTGTGCAGGTTGCCCAGAAGCATCAGCAGCCGCACCAGCATGATCAACAAGAGCACCGTCCACCGGTTGAGCCAGACCTGCGACAGCCGCGCCCGCAGCCCCAGGTACGGGGTCACGTCGCCCGCGGAGTCGTACTTGGGCAGTGGTGCCCGTGCGTCTGGCTTGACGTTCTGCATCTCATAAGAGTCGATGCTTAGCGTGTCCGGCACCTCTGGGTAGTGCGAGTCCACGCCGTTCTCGCGCGGGAACCCCATGGTTGGATGAAGATTGGTCGAAATATGTGCTTGGATTTTGAATTGTTGTATGGTTGTATGTTTCGTATGTTTTGAATGTTCGTGTGTTTCGTACTCCGTATTTATCGTTCAAGATGGAAATCCGGAAGAAATAGAGACAAAAATGAAACCGCAAGGTCGTGAGAGCAAGAGCACGGCTCTATCCAGGCCCTCAACGTATTAAGTATTGCAGCGTAGGTAGCAAAATGAACGAATTAAGTCAGTGTCAAACCGAGAGAAAGAAAGGAAGACAGAGAAAGAAGAGGGAGAAAGGAACAAGGAGAGAGACAAGGAAATCGGCGGACAAAGGCTGTGGGCATGAATTGGAGACTGAGGAAGTGAATCATCCGGCTGCTGTTCATTGAAGCGGGTCAGCTTTCATTGATATTTGAATGAACAGCGACGGCGGCAACAGGAGGCATGCTCAATAACTGCAGGTTGGCATCAAAAGAGCGTGCAGCAGGTATTTCTGTGGGCTCCTGGGCCGTCTGTCTGGGCCGGAGGGCCACACGGCGCCCTGTGAGGCCAAGAGGGCGTCTGTTTGAGGTCGTGAATGGGAGGACAATCGCAGTCAAAGGGCCTTTGTAGTGGGGCCACCCCAAAGCGGTGTTGTAAGCGACGCTTTGGCCAATCAAAGGTTGCAGCAGCGCTTAGCCGCAGCCCAGCCCAAACTTGCAAGATTTGCTATTCGGGACCACGGTCCTGGTCCACGGCCATCTACTGGCCTGGGTGTTTTGTGGAGGCAGTCAGTGCTTGTCTGCGTGGTGACGAGTCAGCATGTTGATTCACCGCCAAACTGACGACGGTGACGTTTGTCCTGCCTCGTCCACATGGCAACCGAAGCTGAATGGATCGGGAGTCGCTTCACCGTAAAGACCAAGTGTTCTGAGAGTGCCATCGAGCCAACTGTTTAGTCGAACCACAGAGAACATCCTGTCAGCCTGGAAGGAGAACACGAGACGCCAAAATTGGATGATTGATCGGAATAGACAGCCGTCGGCAGGTCCGAAGAGTAACAGACAGGATGGCAGACTGTCAGACGTGAAAAGTGCTCACCTTTCGTAGGCTGTCGTGTGCGAGCAGTCGCCACGGTCAACGCGTCCACTGCCTAGAGATGGCCGCAGCGGTGAGAAGCACACGCAGGCGAGCAAACGAGCAAACGAGCATTAACCGCCAGTGCAGGGCACATGGCCAGCTCTCGTCTGGGCTGATGCGCCTCAGGCGCGGCCGATTGGCTCTCAGCTGCCCGCGCTTGTCAGGGGTCGATGACTTGCGGCAGCAACCGCTGCCCCACTGCAACGAACGGGGCGCAGACAACGAGACAGGCGACGAGAGGTGAAACGGATTGCGAGCATGGAGAATGGACAGATTTCGATGTGATTTTATCCGGGATATGTGTTGCGGTATCAGGTGACTGACTGTTTTAGAAAGAGCGACTGGACGCAGAGAGCAAATGACTGCGGCTTTAACACAGCCCTACGCGTTCCAATCGGAAAATGTCGCTCAATATTTTCCCTGCAGGAGAGCGTAAAACCGATGCTGGATCACGTGCGCACAGTCGGCGTCGCCACGCTGGCCGAGCAGCCGGCCCGCATGGCCGCCGCGCTCGACCCGTTCATGCTGGGAGGGAAGAGAGAATGAAAGAAACAGAGAAGGGAAAAGCTTTGAGAAGGGAAGAAACAGAGAAGGGACAAGAGAGAGAGGAAAAAGAAAAGAGAAGAAAAAGAAAGAGAAGTACGTAAATACAAGCAACGAATGCGTGACCAAGTCACATGACCACGCTCTAGAATATCAAGCGCCGACCCAAAATAGCTAATCGGCTTCCCCGAACGCGTTCAACCAGGACGCCGAGACCGCCGACGACCTCGAGCTCCGTCCTGCCGCCGCCGTCCGCCAACCAGCCTGCCCATCCGACAGTGACCGATTGTCCTTTTTCCGTCCGTTTCCGCCATGGCGACCGGCCTCGACAGCGAGAGGCTGCGCCGCGCCTTTGAGACGCGACCGGACCTCGTGGCCGGCATCCGCGAGGCGGCCGACTCGCCGGCGCGCGTGGCCCTCTTCAACAGCATCGCTGGGTTCGTGTACGACCGGCTGCAGGACGACGACGAGCCGGCCGTGAAGCGCAGGCGGGTGCAGGGCGACGAGGGTGGCGCGCCGACCAGCGGAGGCCTGGCCGCACGAGGAGAGCTGGCACGAGGACTACCGGCACGAGGAGCAACCGTGGCCGGTGGCGGTGCAGCCGGGCTAGCGGCCGCGGCCGCGGCCGAGGCGGTCGTGCTGGAGATCCGGGACATCTCGCTGTCGATGCCGCAGCGCAAGAAGCTGGATCTCTGCTTCACCCAGAACTACCTGTATGCGCGGCCTTTGGGCACGACGGCCCCGGTGCAGGGCATCGTCTACGCCTGGGGGGACATTGGTACGTGCTGGCGGAGGGCTGGCCGATGTGCGGACGTGCTGGCGGGTACAAGTCCCCTGCTAACCGACAGAACACGTCTTTTGCGTGCCGGTGCCCGACAAGGCCCAGATCCAGCACAACTACGTGCTGCTGCCGCGCGGCCAGGCCCTGGCGTCGCTCGCCAAGACACCTCCCGGCACCGACGGCCCGCCGGAGCCGCTCGTCCTGTCGGTGCCGGCAACCGCACCCAAGCCGGGCTCCGTGGGCGGCCCGGCCGCCGCCGAGGCAGCCGCCGTGGCCGACGCCTACAGCTCGCTGCTGCACTGGGCGCTGCAGCGACAGCTGCCACCGTCTGTGCGCATCGTCGGGACCGACGCGGCCGTGTTCCACAGCGTGGCCCGCCAGGCGTACCGGCCGGCTGAGCGGGCGGTGCACGTGCGGGCG
The DNA here is from genome assembly GCA_001455505.1 of Leptographium lundbergii. Lineage (NCBI taxonomy): Eukaryota > Fungi > Ascomycota > Sordariomycetes > Ophiostomatales > Ophiostomataceae > Leptographium > Leptographium lundbergii. The sequence goes on from LDEF01000098.1 coordinate 50,740, forward strand.
TTCCGCGGCAGCAAGGACGGCTTCCTCTTCTTTCTGCCGACCGGCATCCTCTGGGCCTTTAAGAAGCCGCTGCTCTTCGTGGCGCTCGACCGCGTCGCCGCCGTCAGCTACACCAACGTGCTGCAGCGAACGTTTAACGTCGTCGTCGAGGTCGACCTCGGCGGCCGCACCGAGGAGGTCGAGTTCGGCATGCTCGACCAGGCCGACTACGGCACCATTGACGAGACGTACGTGCGGCGCCACGGGCTGCAGGACCGCAGCATGGCGGAGCAGCGCAAGGCCAAGCGCGAGCTGGCCGAGAACGCAAAGGACGGCGAGGCCGATGAGGCCGACGACGAGGACGGCGACAAGGCCGACGGGGTCCGGCCGGATGCGGCGGCACCACCGCCCAAGACGGAACAGGAGCTGCAGGACGAGGAGGACGAGATGGAGGAGGACTACCATCCCGGCAGCGACGACGACAGCGGCGGCTCCGGCAGCAGCGACGGGTCCGACGAGGAGGACGAGGCCGAGGCCGAAGAGGACGACGACATGGACGACGAGGACGGCAACGAGGGCTTTGACGTCGTCGGAAAGGCAGAGGAGTAGCGGTGCATTGGAAGAGCAGACGGGACGGTGGGCTGAGATACAAAGGCATTCTTGTCCTCGCACGCTCTTGTACAGGTGGCGTTGGACGCGGAAATTGCAGTTTTTCAACGGACAGTCAGCTGTTTACATAATCAACCGGTATGTCACATAAACTGGCGGGTATAATTCAGATTCTATAACTTGGTTACAGACTCTCTCCACGCTCCTCACAGCGCAGGCCCGGTCCAGCCGTCACGGGTCAGCCGGCCGAACCAGCTCTGCTTGTGCGGGAACGTGACCTCGCGCTGCTTGTTGAAGCCGCCGAGCTGGAGATGTTGGATGAACCTGGATTGTTAGAAATGAGATAACAAACGAATAAACACAACCGCAAACAAACACACCTCTGGTTGTCCACCCGCGGCTCGATGCACACGCTCATGGTCCGGTAGTCCGTTGTCAGGATCCAGTGCACCACGCAGCTGAGCCACTGCTGCACCCGCCCGCGCGCCCACTCCTCGCCCACAAACACGTGCAAGCCGCGGTCAAAGTCGTCGACGGCCGCCCCGCCGACGTGCCGGCCCAGCACGTCCTCCTTGACCCAGTAGATCTCAAAGTAGCCAAACGGCACGCCGTCCCACAGCGCCACCACCGGGAAGCTGTGCCGGCTGGCCAGGGCGCTGGACAGAAAGTCGGGCACGTAGTGGCCCCAGAACGCGCTCACCCGCGGGCTCGACAGCCACCGCTGCAGCAGGCCCGTGTCGCTCAGCGCCCGCAGCTGGGCCCCGGCCTCGGGCGGCCGCGGGCCCACCGGTCCGGCATACGGCACCGGCCGCGGCGACGACGACGCCACGCGCAGCGAGAGGTACTGGCCGACCGACGGGACAAAGCGCGTGTAAAAGACCTCGCCCATGCGCGGCGGCTTCGGCCGCGCCGGGTGCCGCACCCCGTCCGTCATCGTGTACCGCAGCGGGCTGGGCGGGTAGTATGTCGGCAGGTGCGACGACGCAAAAAAGGGGCCGATCGGCAGGCTGGCCTTGTGCTCTGGTGCTGCCGACGCCTCGCTGCCGCTCGCCGCCGCCGCCACCACGATCGCTCCCGACGCCGGGACGGCCACCTCGTCCAGCGTCAGGCCGCCGGCCCGGGCTGCCTCCAGGGCCGGCGAGCTCGGCCGGCTGGCCGTCGGCGAGCCCGGAAACGACGACGTGCCGCCCCTGGCGCCGCTGCTGCTCCCGCTCGCGCCCCAGCCGCTGCTGCCGCCGCCGACGGCCGACACGATCGGCTGCAGCGTGAAGAGGAACTGGTGCGCCGGCGTCTGCCAGAACATGGCCTGCGACACGTACATGCGGTCCCAGCCGTCGTCATCGCCCGTGGCCGGCGTCGCCTGCACCGCCGTCTCCAGCGTCGCGATCAGGCCCATGCGCTCGAGCTTGGGGATCAGGTTTCGCCCCCGCAGCACGCCGTCCCGCTTGATGCTGATGCGCCACTCCCCTCGAGGCCGCCCGGCTGCTGCGGTACTGCGAGACGCCGCCGTCGCCGGCAGCCGCTCGTCCGGCGCCGCCTGGTGGAAGTACCAGTACAGCGTGATCCATAGCATCATGGCAATCTGCCGCGTCGGGCTCGCCGCCGGCTTGAACTCGCTGCTGCTTGGGTTGCTGATGCTCGAGATGAACAGGCTGTCGTTTTGCAGTGTCGGCCGCCGGAACGAGTGCGTGTGCGCCGCCCCGGACCCCTCACCCGACCCGCTGCCGGGACTGCCAGGCCGGCTGCCCGCGCTGCCCGGCCTTTCTGGGCTGCCCGCGCTGCCTGGACCCTCGACGGCGCCCTCGCCGGTCCCGTCATCTTCCGTGTGCAGCACCGTCGTCCAACCGATCGGAAAGGGCGTGTGGTGCACGTTCAGCTCATTGGACTTGAAAAACAGCCCCGCAAACACCGGCTTGGCCGTGAATGTTTGCCCGTCCGGCAGGTTGATCGTGCTGTTCGGCATCGCTGCGTTGCTCCTTGCTTCTCTCTCTCCGCTCGATTGCTCTTGGAGGGTGCAGAATGCCCGAAAACACAGGAGCACTACTGCTTCGCAACACTTTGGCCGAGATCGGAACCGCTGCACACCCACTGTCGTATTTTCCCTGTCGTGCGGGCCGCGGGAACGGCGTCGAAGCAGATCCCCTCTACTATGTAGATAAAGGCGAAAAAGGCGACCATGGCCGAAGCAGATCGCAAGAGAAAAAAGCTATGGCCTCGCAGCGGGTGAAAGTGGGGACCATCGGTGGGGTGAGCCTGGTGGGGATGAGGGGTTGCAGCACGTCCGGCTTGCTGCACGTGAGCACCTCACCCGTTTGGATTATTCCCAATTCTGTTGTCCTCTCACGTGCTTCTGTCACGCGTTTGTCACGATCCTGTCTAACATATCGCCCTTTGCTTATGTAATCATGCTTCTGGTTCGGAGTACGTAGTACCGGTCTCCTGAATCTCGATGCTGGCCGTTCCATCTCATGACAGCCGTCTCTGGGTTCGATCTCGTTCGCCACCGTCTTCTTGGTCCGTCACTCGTTCCCTCCCCGTCGTATCATCCTCCCCGCAACTGTTCCTAGCCCGTACTCGTACTCGTACGGAGTACTCCTTCTCTCCCCCTCTGCTACTCCTTTCCCTTGCCACTTCCCGTCTCCTTCTCCCCATCCTTTTCGATTTCCTTGTCGTCCCCATCCTCGTCGTCATCTTCCTCCTCCCCCTCCTCCTCCTCCTTCTCCTTCTTTCTCCGCTTCTCCTTCTCCAAGACATCCTTCACCTTCCCTCCCCCCAGATCGGCCTCCTCATCCCACTCGATGTCGTATTCCGCTGCTGCCCGCCGGATCTCGGCTCGCAGCCTGTTGGTCTCCTCCACCAACCGGTCCCACCGCCGCACGTCGAACCCACGGCTCTCGTACAGCGCGGCCTGTCGCCGCAGCACCGTCACGTTCATCGCCGCCCGGTAGCTCAGGTCCCGGCTGATGAAGAGGAACCAGAGATAGCCGCCCATGATCACGCCCAGCCCGGCCAGGTACGTCACCGGCTCCATCACCGACCAACCGTACGCCGTCTGGTACGTCGTGTAGTACACCGCTGCCCACCAGCCCACCAGCGTGGCAAAGCCCCCCTTGGCCAGCCGCCTGGCCCCCCGGTGCGCCAGCCCGTCGCACTCCCGCTTCACGGCCGACAGCCGCTCCACTGCCCGCGACAGCCGCCGCAGCCGCATCCGCTGGTAGTACGTCCGGTCGCTGAACGACGGCACGCTGACCCGCACCTCCACCGTCGACCGCCCCTCCAGCTCGATCGCAAACTCGCGCCCGCGCGCCGCCTCCCGGATGAAGTCGCCCACCTCCGTGCTGCTGCTCCATCGCACCCACTCCTTGTCGGCGTCCCGCCGCTCGGCCGCCTCGTGGCCCAGCCCCGAGTACCACGCCACGTGCGACCCGCCGCCGTCCTGGCCCTGGCCCTCCTCGTCCGGCGTGTTCTCCGCCCGGAAGTACACCTTGGTCGCCTCGGACCCCGGCAGCTCCGCCTGGATCAGCCGCTCCACGTACGAGATCGGCTGCTGCGGGTGCACCAGCAGCGCCAGCGGCTCCATGCGCATGTCCGCCCCGTCGGCAGCCGTGTCCTTTTGGCCGCCAAGCGGCAGCGGGAGCACAAACTTGAGCAGCCGTGTCGGTGTCGTCAGAAGCTTTCCTGCCCACCAGTCAGCCTCTCTAGGAATGCCCAATGCCACGCTGCCTACCTTTCTGGTCCGCTACCACGGCATCTTTGCGAGCTGACGACGGCCTGGCAGCGGCCCCCTCTCGGCGCCATGGCCCGCGTGCCGCCTGCTGCCTCTCTCTGGCCGCCGAGCCGTTGCCATCGTTGCCGCTCGAGCTCGGGCGTCCTCGCGTGCCTGTAGTCCCTAGCAGTCGCCTGGCCGGCAGCAATCTCCACCCTGGCCGGAGGCCCGCAGCCTGCTCGGCAAAAACTCTCGGCTGCAGCGGCAGCCTGCGGACGGGGCAGCTCATAGCACTACGTCGTACGTCGTATGTAGCGGCAGGGGCGGCGTCACTTGGTCGTAGCGGCCTTGCTGCATTCGTTTGCTGGCACTGTCTCCATTGTGCAGCGGCCAAAAACAAGCACTCGCATAGAATGGCCTAATTCGGAAGGAATGCCGTGACGTCATCCGGAGCCTTATCAAGTGCATATCAACAGCCTGAACCACCACAGCATATCCATAACGCCTACAACATCCTGATCCTTTGAAAGTGTCCTATCTCCTGGAACTTTCCAATTGGAGCTTCTGCCACTCGGAACATTCCCACTTGGGAACTTCCGGCAGGCCTCGCTTCCACCTAGCAGCCCTATCTGCAAATGCCAAGCATCCACTTCTGCAATGTTCACTAATATATTAATCCAACCCTGCTACTCGCACACGCTTCTGTTACCCACAACGTCAGAACTCCCAATGGGTGGCTTGCCTGTACAGCTTCAATTTCCATGCTGCCATCGGGCTTTACCTAGAAGAGACATGTCCGGCGAAGCAGCAATTATTGCCTGGACTGTCCCACAACCTCTACGACCATCCTCTGCATCTTACGTACGGAATAGCTGGCCTGTCAGGAGGCCACGATGAAATCTTCCATTGTTGGGGGCCTTGAAAGGCAACGGCGATCACAGGGCAAAAAAATAGCGCAGTCTAGCGGATCTGATACTACACATGTCAGAGGCGAGACGGGATCTCCAATTTTCTACTTGTTTTGTCCCAATGTTGGTCGCCGGCGTAATATTTGTGTGCTTTCGGCAGTTGGCTTACTCTAGTCTCTCGGTGATGGTTCTGGGAATAGCTCGGGTATCTTCGTAGGACGCTCCAGCCCTCCCCTCGTCCAGAAGCGGTGAGGGTGGTCGGTGCCAAGATCCATGGCTTGCAATTTAAACGTGTAGGCTTATGTCTCCAGCGTCCATGGCTGGTTGCCACGCCATGACGGCCGTTGCAAGCTGTCTTATTTCGATTACGCAACGGCGGAATTAGGCCGTTTCCGCCTGCCCCTTTCCCCTGGGCTAACGGTCCTCTGCGCCGGCCGACCTTCCCAGCCAGGCGTGCTCCTCGCCACAAGTGTCAGCGCTATTTCGGAGGCTTACTCGTACGAGATATCTGCACGGAGCTCGCTGCACGAGGTACCCGTTACATGTGCGAGTATGGCGGTCCAGAATTTGCCAGCAACGCGAGGACGGCCCGACCTGTGCGAGCACGACACGCGTCATGGGTCGTCGCCTTTACGAGCACAGCAGGCTCCGTAGTATAAACGATGCCGAGATCCGCAGACTGGTGGCAATACTATGTGCAAGTAGCTCCCCCCAGTATTCGAAGCGGTCGAGTGCGAAACAGGCAAGATTATGCGCTGCGAGAGGGGACCTTCTCCTCCTGGATGGGGCAACAGGGTATGGGACTGGGAGGCCTGCTGCGACACGAGAAGGGCCCATGGAGGTCGCACTCGTGCACACGAGTACCTGCGGCGCATCCGGACGATATACTCGTACTATGGATGTATTTTACGGCACAATATTGCTCAGCCTACCACTACCCTACGCGGGTTCTATCCCATGCTTTGTGCGGAGCGCTAGAGCCGCAATTTACGGAGGGCACGAACCTCTGATCTGGGGGACAGGAATCTCACCACTAGCAGACCAGTTGCGGCACCTCTGGCTATGCGTTCATGTAACGTGGAAGCATATGCCGGCTGCGTCTTGACATGGCCACGTACGAAGAGTCGAAAAAGGGGATCCGTCCAATCCGGAGTGTCGTTGTGTCCCGTTTAGAGCGCTGGACCGAAACGGAAGGCTTCTAGAAGCCTTCCAGAAACACCCCTGTTTCTGGAGCCTATTTCTGGGGCTTTTCCCTTCTGGAAGGCAGCCCCACCTCTGGGCTCTCACGTGTAAAAAGGCTGGCAATCGGCGAGCTTCGGCCAAATAATATTACTCGTACACGCTCCGTAGCATCGTATTATGGGCCTTCTCTCTCCACTCGGCGATCACAAGGGATATGGGGGGGGGGGGTGTGCCCCTCCTGGGGCGAGGCGAAGAGTAGCTCGGCCCGCCACAGTCCATGGAGCACGATACAGGAGGAGGACAGCGCAAGTGGATTGATAGGCAGGAGACAGGTACGAGTCTGTCGCATCTTGGCCGTTACAGGTTGCGAAGCAGGCGTCACCATACGGCATCTCGATCTCCGCGGGTCGGTCGTCCTGCCCAGAAGGTCAGTTGTGTCCAGAAAACCATACGACGTCGAGCACTAGGCAGGGGGAGGGGGCGGTTACCAAGATCCCGAGGCAGGCAGCCACCTTCCTGGTGTTGCCCTGTCCTGGATCCGGCAACTGGGCCGGCATGGCTGATGGGCTTCTGCGCCACCATCAGCAGCACGCGTACGCAGCAATCGCACTGGCGCCCGAGCCACCCGTTCGAGCCTGTCATTTGGACTAGCGACGTCGCCGGCGTACGGCTAGGCTCCTACGGCTTTATCGCACTGCGCCTCGCCGGCCCATTTTTAGGGAGAGAGGAGGGGAAGCCAAGAGGCAAAGGGGGAGGGAGGGGAAAGAAGGGGTGTGGGAAATGCGAGTGTGCCTAGCCTTGTAGGGAGCATTGCTGCTAACCACTGCCGGGTAACGTCCGCTGCAGCGGGTCGTCGCCTAGGCAGAGACTGCTGTTGCCAGCACGAGTACGGAGTACGGAGTACGAGTAACCTGTACTCGTACCTGCGAGCGTTCGTGTCTGGCTCGCATACACATAGTACGAGTACGAGCACATTGTCTGCAACCTCCGGCCGCCGATTGCGCAATGCCGTGATGGTCAGCATGACAGGCAGAAAGCCGCTCATCCGTCGTACGGTCGGCCTGCACAGTGGGCACATGGCCTCGCCAGCTTCGGCCCAGGAATCGAGCCGCTAACGAGACCGGCAAGACGACCACCGATACTATGTAGGGCTCCTGGAAGCCGTTTGCGCTGGCCGCTAAGCTGCCAAATGCGCTAAGGCGCTAATGCGCTGATGCGCCAATGTGCGCCCCGTGCTCCTAGCTCAGCCCGTTTAGTGCCACAGGCCCAGTCTGATTATTATTTAGGCCCTACAGCCACTAAGCCGGCAGGCTGTTTCATCCTGCTGGCGCGCCCTTCAGCTGAAGAAGCCCCTGGCTGCTTGCCCTCTTCTGGCCGCTACTCCGTCCCCAAGAGCCCTACTCTGTAGGGGGCAATGATGATCTGGCGTCCAGCTGGCGTCCCGCGGAAATCAGCAGCAGGATCCGCTAGCACAATCCGCACAGCTGCTGCATGTGCAGAATCCTGCCTCTGTGATTCGTGGTCCTCCCTTCGCTGTCAACTGCACCTCTATGCCACTTTCGAAAACCAAGGCAAGGCGCCGGGCCAGCAGACTGTTCATACGCATCTTGCATAGTAGGATACATTTTAGTTGAAAAGAGGAAAGAACAGGGAAACGAGACAGAAAAAAGCAGCAATAAAAACGGAAGTAATACGAACCAAAAGGCCGCCATTTCGCGAGATGTGATAGCCCTACAGCGCATTAGGGAAGGGTGCATGCAGGCATGCGACACCACTGAAGAAAGACCAGTAGTGGCCAGCACAACGCCCCGAAGGCGTCAGAGGTCACCGGTCGTGCGTGTGAAGCGGTACTTTGAAGCTGGCTGTCGTTCGTATCTCGCAAGTATTGCAATCCCTCTCTCTCCCTGGGCCACAATCGACGTCAGTTGCCCAAGGAGGCTACTGCATGCAGATGGTGTGGCTATGCAACCATGCGTCCTGCACCGGAAGGGAGGGTGGTATTGTATCTTAGCTTTAGCTGCGGTATTTCGCGTTCGGAAAAATATCGGTCGTCGGCCTTACTGACCAACATTGTTGCACCTTGCATGTCCTGCAAAGCATACTTACCTAAAACAAGCTTGGCCTTGCTGCCCTTCCAGCTTGGGTGTGCATCGGCGACAGCGAAATGGCCAGCAAACACGGCCCAGAAAACCGGCCCGTTTTCGCCGGTCTTTGCCTCTTGTCGCCCGAATCAAGTCAAGCATCATGCGGCACCCTTTGGCCCCATTGGCGAGGCCGGGTGATGATGGGGGGGAGGGAGGCGATAATAAGCGTAAAAACCCGCACCGACGCCACGGCCTCCCCGAACACTCTGAAGGAGGAGCAGAACCGAGAGGCGCGATCCGGAGAAATGCATGCCATGCGTGCACACACGATGGCAATGCCACGCACAAGGCTGCTCGCAACCTGGCAAGGAGGCCAGGAAGACGGCCAGCGCCTGTCAGACTGGGCGAGACTATCAGATAGCCGGTAAGCGCCGACATACAGCCGACAGACGGGCCTCTGACAACATCCGGCGTCCCCCCTTCTCTCTGAGAATGCCACGGCGGTGAAGCTCGTGTGTATCGTACACCCTCACTGACCGCATCTCGTCAATGTGTTCCCGTCCATCTTGTCATCCCGACATCTGTTTTTGGCCACCGACGAGGCGGTGACAAAAAATAGAGGGTAAAGGGGTTGGGAGATGAGGATGGGGAGCCTAGTGCATAAGGGGGGGGCGAATATTGGATTGGAAGAAGGAACAAGCAGATTCACATGGTGAACTCTGTCGTGTCTCTCGCTCTACGAGTACTACGAGCATGTACGAATACTCCAGGACGGCCGACTGCATGAGCTGGCAGGCCGTCCCAGAGGCCCGACTCATCAGCCGGGTATGTACAAGAGGACAAGTCGAGATACAAGCGTGTCCACAACCACAAAGGGAGAGAAGGGAGACAATACCGCCGACCTCCCGACCTCCCGACCTTCCGACACCGCCTTCTGGCCCTCTTCGGCGACGAGCTGACGATTTCCTTGTCAGGGGCGCAAAACCCTGTCAGACGCAAGATGAAGGGACAGGCCGCTCTCGGCTGGGCAGGGATGGGAGTGCCATACAGACAAACAGCGGCCCTTCGAATACTTTGGGCTTGGATGCATGGCTCCACCACAGCCAGACTCCGTTCCCTGTCCCCGCCGTCTACGAAACCGGACCGACCAGACGAGCCTTGTCGAGCTGGCCGAGGACCGATGCCACAGCCTGTGAGCTCGCCGGGCCGGCTTTGTCGCGGTCACACGACAGTCCTTGACCACGAGTATGCCGTCTCGTACATCTACCAGTCATCATGCCTGCGCTAAGGGGGGGGGCGTGTCCAGAGCCACGAGACCGGTATGAAGGCCGATATGAAGGCCGGTGTGCGCACATTACAGAGGAGGGCATACCACATATGGGATGTGCAAATGACTGGCCAGGGCTAGCAGTACTCAAGGCTCTGCCAAGCGGGTAGGCTGCGCCATCTCGGCATGATAACCGATTCTGGGGAGGTCCGAGATCCCCTAATCGCACTGACAGGAGAAGCCCAAGTGGGCTCTAACCCGGCCAGCGCCAAGGGCAAGGATGCGGAAGGCCAATGACGGGAGCCCGAAGGCAGCTGCCCCTCTGAGGCTCATGGGTAAACAGGCCAACGCCGGCCGCTATTGGTGCCATGGCTTTGGGACGAGGGAGAGTGTCAGGAAGGGCAAAGTACTCGTACGAGGAAGCAGGCTCGGTGTGAAGCGCCGTCTCATCAGTCGGGCCAGGCCAGGTCGATGGAAATAGTGCAATATCACTGGCTGGCATACGATGCCATAACAGGGGGCAAAACGAGCTATCGTTCGTACGCAGATGAACTCGAAGTTGCGGTGAATGTTGAGGGACAGACATGATATACCCTGCTGACTCGAGTATTCGGCTGACGACTACGAGTATACATTGAACGTCGTAGAGAGCAGGCTATCACGTACATGGTACTGGATCTCGCAGGAACGGGATCGCTTGCTTTTTCCTGTCTCATTGCGGTGGCAAAATGAGAAGACACCGAAACCCACAGTTTAGCTAAAAATATTCTTACACATATGTCCTAACGACAGCACAAAAATAATAAGAATGAAAAAGGGAAGGACAAAAAACATCGCAGTAAAAATGTTGGACCAGACAGTGTTGAGGACAAAGGACATGACATACCGGTACGGCCTGTTTCGGCCGTACAAAAAGAGCTACTACTCGTGCTACGCCCCCACGTAATGCATTTTTTTTTTTGCCATTTTTTAAAAATCCAAGCGGCGATTTTTGCTTTTTATTTGCTATTTTTTAATGGGTTTATCCTAGTCGAGTTTCGCATTTATTTGTATTACAAAAAAAATATACCGATTCAAGGAGGGCTCTGAGCTGTGCCCCTCTTCGGCTTCCTTTTCCTTACACCTCTATTTCTAGCCAGAGCCAATCCGTCGCAGCGGCTTCCAGTATACCGGAACGTTTGTAGGTGGAACGGACAGTATTAAGGACAAAGAAGATGACATACAAAAAGAAAGTCCTCGTAGATACTCCGTACGCGGCCGCGGAGTTCTGTTTTTAGAGTTGCTGACAACAGTGAAGCCGAGATGGACCTAATGGAGCCGATGGGGCCAATAGAGCCAACGAAGCTAGAAGGTACCAAAAGAGGAAGACGCATTTGCAGACACGTAGGCGTCTGGGTCACGCATCTGCCACCGCCGCCACCTCAGACGTTGGCAGCCAGAAAATACGAGGCGAGGGGTGGGAAAACGGCGAGACGGCGCCTTTTCTTTCTTTCTTTTTCCGCGGATCCACGAGCCCACGGCAACGGAGTTACGAGCTAGACGGATACACGAGTATCCAAGTATCCAAGAGAGGAAAAGGAGGAAGAGGCTCAAGGTGCTCTTCCCACTGTCATTAGCCGGTCTGTCGGGGTCCATCCCTGGCCGCTTGCTTGATTAGGGTATAAAGTCCCAGAGATGGCAAATTTGTTGAGCTCAACTAAGCTGAAAGGTGTCAGCCGCGCCGTCAGCCAACAGCCAATGGGACAGGCAGTATTCTCAAGGACGTCTTGGCCGGAAAACACCCAACCCACGGGCCCATCTGGCCAGCGCAGAGCCGAAGGATGTGGATGTTGTGTGGGTGGTGGATGGTGGATGTGTGTGCACGCGATGTGCGTATGTGCACCTACTCCGTAGACTGCTGGTGTTGCCCACCCGCTTCCCTTTGGTTTTCCCTGCTCGCACGTCGTGGATGCAACGATTGAACACCGTGCAGATAGATGGGCGGCAAAGCCTAGCCGCAGACGGCAGTTTTATGTGGAGAAGCCGCCCAGAGAAAGGGAAAAGAAACAAGGGCGGAAAAAGCAAAGAAATCTGACAAAAAAGAAACTCGTCATGACCAGCATACGCACGCCAAGATCTTCTGCTGGCGATCGGAGAGACCGCCGTGGCTGAGTAGCTTGCTGCCATGTATGTGTGAGCATGCATGAGCAGGAACGCTTTAGGAACAGAATTGTGGGCTCCTGGCATAGAGAGAGCGGGCAGTCCGGCCTTCTCACCGTGTCTACGTCAAAAGGCGAGGCATATTGGGGCGGGACCAGCTGGACTCGATGTATGTGTAGATATGCAAGCTTGCTATGCATGTATGCCTCACACGTACGATCCTACATGGTAACCGCACATGTGCCTCTGGATGCCTATATTACGACTGTGTGAGCACTGTCTCGGCAAGGTTGGCCTGTAAGAGCCGGTAAAGCGGCAAAGCGGTCAGTCGAGCTAAGAGCCGTCATGTCAGAAAGAACTGCATCTGACCGTCTCTCCCCCTCCCCTCCGTCACGGTCTACGGCCGAATCGGGTGTTGCTGACACCGCCTATCGGACTGTGCATGTCTCACGAAAGCATAATGCCTGTGGTACCTGCTGCGGTCAAGCGCGACAGGCGGACGTAGCCAGAGGACATCTGCATTTTTTGTCACGACCGGACCCAGTAAAGGTCGGGCCGTAAGCCGGACACAGACCAAGTGTGCCGCTCGTCTGGAGCGAACAAAGCTTCTGAGCGGAAATGCAGGCATGCGGACCAGTGCACTGACCGGACGCTTCTGCTTTCTTTTTGTTCTTGTGCTTTCTTTTCCTTCCCCTGCTTCCTTTTTGGTCATACATTCTTTCCTTTTGCCTATGCTCTGTCAACCTATGGCTGGCCGAGGCGACATGGCATGCCAGCCTTTCGTCTGCACCAGATTGCATCTCACTCGTCGCTTGATCAACATAAGCTGTAGGACTGCGTTACTATGTATGCAGCCCCAAATGCTGTGTTGTCAAGCGTGGCAAATGGGCCGTGCTGCAAAAGGACCCCCCCTCCTGAAAGTGAGGACGAACGATTCGCCTGGAGATGTGCCATGCTGCACAGCCACGATCCGTCCGGCAGCTGTTTGGGCCAACCAGTTGCGGCAAAAGAACGGTTCTCTTGGATCCATACCGTATCTGCTCTGGAAACAAGATGGTTCGTTCCACTTGTTCCCTGTTTGTCCCTCAGTAAATTCATTGAATTTGGTTCCATGTATATTTATATTTCGCGTGGGCATAAACAGGAAATACAAGCACAGTACGCCGGCTGAATGCAACATCATCAGGGTGCCGGTTTGGTTGATGGCTATTCTGGTCGGCGTTCTTGTCCTGCAACGACGCCAGTACGAGTAATACTCCCGGCCGGCGCAGTCTGGAAGAAATGCAGGGGTGGGAGACGATTTGCCGAAGCACTCCGACGGCGACCAGAGACAAGGTTGAGCAGGTTGTCTGCCACAAGGAGATAGGTCGTATTACCGCATGCCATTTCGGCTCCAGGGCAGCAGTGCGACAGCGCCAGTCCGTTTCAGGCCACGGCTACCGCCCATAAGATACGACCTGGAGGGCCGGGCCCCAGCTATGTAGTAGCTCTGACGCACCTGTCGCAAATTACGTCGTGGGTGGCCCGGCGGTCCTGGCGGAATGGTCGTAGGGGTTGGGTGGTGGGGTATTAGCCCTTTCCCCCCCCGCAAGCTCAGTGCCAATCACGTTTCCTGGCCTAGCGTTTGGCCCCGGTAGGGCTGAATTGGTCCATATTGGGCGAGGCAAGGAGGCAGCGCTATGGCGGCCGCCTTGTCCACCTGTCCAAGCGAACGGCTTATTTGCGCCTGTTCCATTCGCTTTCCCCGCCTCCTGTTTTTCTACTCGGTCGACGTCTGCAGAGCTGTCACCTTCCGAGATCATGCCAGCGGCAGGTTACTACGACTAATTGCTCCGTGCCTCATTTGCTGGATGCAACCATGGGACCAAGAATGGCCAGCTATGGAGCACGACGATACGAGAGAGGCCGAGAGAGGCAGGCCGGGGGGGCAGGATGGGCGGTCATGCAGGGCGTGCGATGCAACGGGACGGTCTGCTCTGCCCATATAGGCCCCAGTTGCCGCCGCCTTGCGAGGTGAGGAGTGCAACGGCCGGCTAGCCGATATGCCGTCATGTTCTTCCTATATGCAAGAGATTTTGTCTGTTGGCCGGATGTGGCAAGGGGCAAATTGGACCGCGAGTCAGTTGGACAGCGCGAACCGGGCCAGGAGAGGCAAAAAAGACGTAGGCTTGCGTGGTGTTGCGTGTTACGCGTTGTCTGTCTTGCCATCTTGGCAGCCTGCTGCGTCTCGTCCTTTTTTCCTGTCCTTTTTTTTGCCTCACTGGCCGGCCCTGTCTGGGTGCGGAATCTACGAGTAACTGGCCGAGACAAGGCCGTCGGAGGACTGCCCTGTATGCTTGGGTGGCCTTGCCGCCCTTCTTGGCACGGAGCGCGGTCCAGCCAGCCAAGATGATCCGCGTCTGACATGCGGAAGGACTTTGTTTGCGTTCTTGTTCCCGGCCCCCATATTGTGTATATGTAATCACCGACAGCCCCGAAGGAGGGGATGGGCCATATCGTATCTTGGCCGTAGGGCAGACCAGCGCGTGAAAAACTAGGCCAAGATTCGGATTGTGGCGAAGCCATTAGCGTTAGTGTCACTGGAAAAACTGTAGACGATCGGTGTGAAAACGGCCAAAAAGGGGGTGAGGGGGGTGAGTATACGGGCATTCATGTTTCTTTTTCCATATTTGTTTTTCCCCCGTCGCTGTCGCTTGGACGAGATGGAGACTCGGGAGACGGAGCACAGCTGCTGTCAAGACCGTCGGGACGGCCATGCCGGACGCGACAAGACACCCGGCACGGCTAGACGTACGGCTGGTGGGCGGTGGGCGGTGGGCGGTGGGCGATGGACGATGGACGATGGGTACTGGGCATTGGGCGGTGGCTGGCAGGTTGGCTCTGGCTGGCCTGACTGGCTGGCCCAAGGCAAGACAAGGCTCAGCAGTTGCAGCAAGAAGAGACGAGCCTGCTGTGGAGCGATCTCACCATTTGTCTTACTTTTACAATTTCTCGTACGTGGCGCTTCTTCAGTTGGTACGAGTATTATCTTACATTTCCTTTCTAGGCTGGAAGGCGCCTGGCTGCAGTCTGCCCTAGGCGGCTGTTGGGCTGCCTTAGTGCAGGCAGCCACCCGAAGGAGCGGAGGAGGGGAGGAGGAAGAAGGAAAAAGCCCGAGTCTGGGAAAGAGGAAAAAACGCGGCGACCAGAGCGAAGGGGGAAAACGGCTAGGCAGATGCTGTGATACCTTGGCTGCACGCAATCAGGTCGAGCACTTGTTTCCGACCGGCCGCTCTGCTCGTACAAGCCACCACCCAAAGACACGAGAGATCTGGCGATTGGAGGACGAGACAGATGCA
>LDEF01000099.1:0-65019 GCA_001455505.1 Leptographium lundbergii
GAAAAAGGGGGGCGCGTGCACGCCGCGAATGTAAACAAACCAAAAAATTGGTCGAAAAATTTGTCAGAAAGTGGCACGTGATCGCACGTGATCGCAAAAAAATCAATGCAAGATTAACGAACAATTATTTGGAAACCAGAATATGGCTATTTTATAGAGGAGTTTGCTTCGAAGTTCAAACACATAATACGCGAAGGGTAACAGCGGGTTCAATAACTGCAGCCATTTAGAAATGAGGGATCAAGATAGCGCGGCATCGCTTTCACGTCTAAGTATCATATAGACTATCCGAAACCTCTCGTTGTTCCGCCGTCACACTCCTCCCCGTTAGCAGGCTTTATTCTTCTTTATAGACGAGGCTCCTTTAGAAAAAAATCTGGCCCATCTCTCTTCTAGGAGCTTATACGTTTATAACCGAACTCTACACATAAGGGAACGGCGACAACGCTGGCCTTAACTTTCCGCGTAGCCGCTTTGTTTGTCCCATTTTGTGGCTATGCCGTGCCACCGTCATCTACCGTCGCGCTTTAGCCCATCAACGTATCGATAATCGGTTAGTGTTAATACAATAGTCTAGGGTAGCAAGTAGGTTTCGCTCAATAGATATAATTACAAAATCACGCTGTTTCCTAGGTAGAATAACTACCACCTGTATACGGAGTAGTATAGTATTGTATCAATATGAGTCTAGATATTGTTAACCCAAAGTATCCTGTACGTTAACCCGAGTAGGTCCCAGTTAGTTTTATCTAAGCTGCGCATAACAGCGGCGTTAATAGCAACGTTGTGTTTCTGGCTAATTATACTAACCCTGTAACTGCCGACGATTTCGTTTCTCGGCAGAATACCTGGTGGCACTAATAGTGATTGCTATGCGCAATACACCTACTCTCTCTACAAGCATCATGTTAAACTTCCAATACTTAGAAATATGGTGTTTTCCTTTCAACATAACCTTTTTATAAGTAGCGGCTATGTTAGTAGTTGTTTGCACCATGCAACCGATAGTTTAAGAGCGTAAAAGGGCTTATACGATCGTAAGATAGCCATGTGTCTGCCTTAAGTTCCGTACGAGTCAACACCCCAGTCTCCAGTTGATGTTGTCACGCATCTGCACTAGACATGCAACCAAAAGATCACCATTCTCTAAAAAAGCCTTCCATACTTGGCCTCTGAGAGACCGTTTTCATGTATAACAATACTCATTTACGCCTGGATCAGCTGGTTGTTCCTTCCGTCCGTTCAGTTAAATTTAATAACTTGAATGGCAAATGTCTTCTTCAATCTATCCCTATTTCGGTGGAGCCCTTGGGGATTTAAAACCGAAGGAGGCCGGACACGACAATCCCAGCAGTTGGGATAGGGCGATGCAGGTGCGGATGGATTTTCCCTTTAATTAAACCCTATTTGGTTAATAAACAGCACTTGTAAATAATGGTGGAATTCTTTGTTAAGCTCTCTCATCTAGATTGTACATAAGTTACAGCTTGTATTGTGTAAAACTACGGTACTACATAGTCGTCTATTCCTTAGGAAAGCAATTCAGTAATCCTAGCTTGGCTCCGGGCTAGGGCTAACTACGGCTATACTGTACCCCGTAGATGGAAGGCAATTTCAACATTTCACCCTCTTAGAGTCAGATGGCGAGCCATGTTGGCTGTGAGGAGGAGTCGGAAATAGCCGGTTATAAACCAACACGGAAAGAGGCACAAACCTTAAATAGTTCTACGATTACTCCGCACGGGGCACAGAGTACAGAATACAGAGTGCGGAGTATCTTATGGTGAAGTACTCCGTAATTGCAAAGAACTGCTTTTTGCACAACACTGGCTGGGTATCTGATTACACGTTGTTAGAAACCTGTCGGATTACAAATTTACGAGGGTTTTTTTTTCTACATATCACATATCCTCGTACGAGTGCAATGGTCACATGAATGGCCATCCATAGTTCAACATATCCAGGGCTGGTCGCGCGAGTGGTGCCAGCTTTTGCCGATCCAAACAATTTACCGGACATCCGACGATATTGCCGTTGATCTGCGCTCCCCCTCCCCCCCCAAAAAAGCCCTTCTGCGGGGTGTATGCTGAAGATCTCGTGACAATGTAGTTCTGTCATACAAGTGCTCCACAAGTGTCGACAAGTCCGTGAGAAGCTGTGTGCGTTAGGTGGGGCTGCGGAAAGTTCCTGACAATCAAGGTGCCAATCAGCGACGAGTGAATACCGATACTTGCACGGGACGCAGGCTAAAATCCTCCCGAATAGGAAAGCCTAGTCGGGCGTATACGGGAGCGGTAGCCTGATAATGGGACGATGAAGCTCCGGGCGCCGGACCGTGTACGAAAACTTAGTTGTTTGGTTGCCGCTCAGATGGGCTGACAGTTCCCATTCTAGACATCTCTTTGTGATCTGTGGGGCCCCCGGGAAGGGCAGCCCACGAAAAGACGCATTGCCTGACATTGGAGGTAAGGTGTCTAGCATTTTTGGTCCTACTCAATGACGTCGATTCTAAGCGACCATACTCCGTATTTAGAATGACTTCTAAAAATTCTATGGCATCTATAAAAGTTACCAGTTGCTCCTGTGGTTCCGGCTTACTTTTCCTGGCACTCTAATATTTTCATTCCAGCTCCACATAACCTCCTTTGCTCTACAAGAACGCGGACACATCAGAACAAGTGAAAGCACATCTTTCAAGGATTCTACTACCTTTTAAGAATATTCAAAGCTCCCCCATCGCAAAGCGTCAAGGACACCATTTCAACCAAGTCATCATGGCTATCATTACATTCCGGTCCAATAATGCTCTGAGAATCAACCCGCCCAGCGGTGATCAGCATCTTACAGTCAACGGTTCAGACTGGCTCTGGACAGTGCTCGCCATTTACGCCTGCTCATTTGTACGTTAAGGTTTAAAGAAGAAAATCATTCACCAACACAACTTACTAACCATCAATTAGATCGTTGTCGTTCTCCACTCCTTTTTCGCTCGTGCTGGCGAGAAGGTCTTCCACTATATTTACGGCATTGCTCTTCTTGTCGGCTCTATCGCATACTTTACCATGGCCTCCGACTTTGGCTGGATAGCCATCTCCAACGTCGAGAACAAGGACTTTGCCGCTACCCGGCAGATGTTTTATGCAAAGTTCATCAACTGGGTTGTGCTTTTCCCTTCTGTCGCACTCAGCCTGGGCCTTGTGTCTGGAGTGTCGTGGGCCACTATCATATATCACATCTTCCTTGCTTGGACCTGGATCATTGCATACCTCGCCACTGCTGTTGTCGCCACAACGTACAAATGGGGCTACTATACTGTTGGCACCGTTGTCTGGATCTTGTTGGCCTTTGGCACCTTATACGAGGGATACCGTGCTGCTCGCCGTGTCGGTATTGTTCGTGATTACTGCATCCTCGCTGGATGGGTCAACCTCTTGTGGCTGTTGTACCCTATCGCTTTTGGCGTGAGCGACGCTGGAAACAAGATCGGAGTTACTGCCAGCTTCATCTTCTACGGCATCCTCGATGTGCTGTTAATTCCTGGCTTGACCTTCCTCACGCTCATTCTGGCCCGAAACTGGGATTACAACAAACTAAACATTGTCTTTACTCAGTACGGCCGTGTTCCTATTGCCAACGGTGAATTCGCCGAAAAGGCACAGGCTCCGGCTCCTGCACCTTTGACTGATAGCGCGGCCGTCTGAACATGTCTGTACACACAAGCTTGTGCCCTTGCGGTCCTCCTCCGACAATTCGTCACAAACCACATCTGCTTGGTCGCGTTCAAGAATGATATTTCCGCTACCATTGTACCCCCCCTTTCAATCCCACTACGACGGCATGAAATCTCCCAAAGATGACGGAGTTCTTTAAAGTCGCGGAGCTTATATCTCGGATGTGAACAGTTTGAATCGGAACCACTGATACGTGTAATTCAGCCTAAAATGTATCCTAATTAATTGGAGAGTAGGAGACTTAATTATTGCTTTTTCTCGTTGTTTTCGGTTTTGCTTTATTTTCGGTCTTTCTTTAGGAGATCTCTTCTTTAGACATTTCAAAGGAATGTTTCGAGTTAGTGTTAGGCGAGCTGGTTTTTGTTTCATTTTACTTCGTACATGACATGGCAACAAATTGGTGGCTGTAGTGACGGCTTCTTCAAAGTGTGTGTTACCCTTGTAAAATACCTATGCCAAGTAGTCAGGGATCTAAACCCTCGTAGGGGTTTCGGTCCGCCCAAAATTCTCTCCAGCTGAAAGTTTTTTGCTTTTTCTGAAACTGTTGGATTCCATGCTCGCCTTCCGAACTCGGTGCCATCATACTCGCAAATGTGTTCTTAACAAGCTCTTCCTGCGCCACACTCTTCGGTGCGTCCCACCCTAGCCGAGAGAGCTTCTTGTTGATAGCTGCAGACCGCGGCGCACATCTATCTAGCTGGTCGAGATATGCGTCTATATGATCGGCCAGCAACTCTGGTTCATTCACAACGGCATGAATTGCGCCTATTCGAGCAAGCTCTCCCGGTTGAATCTCTCGGCCCGAGAGCATGCATTCACGTGCCACTGAAGGGCCCCATTCCCGGACCAAAAACTTGGAGATCACAGCCGGACTCACGCCTATCTTTATCTCGCTGAGAGTCCATCGAGCTCGCTGAGAGACCAGGCGAACATCACAAACAAATGTGAGACCCACTCCTCCACCGAAGCAGGGGCCATCCACGACTGAGATAGTAGTCTGCGGGACGTGATCTATGGCGTCGTATAGGGCAAAAACCTTGTCATAGTAGCTTGCCTCGGCCGACATGTCGGACGTGTTGGTTCTGCCGCTCAGGTCCATGCCAGTGCAGAAGTATTTGCCCTCTGATTCTAGAACAATGTGATAGACAGTTGGATCCTTTGCCACATTCCGGTAAAAGCTGGTGAGACCTTCCAGCATCGATTCCGTTAGTGCGTTGCCGTTTTTTGGACGCGTCAGCGTGACTTTGACGCATGTCCCCGCGCGTGACAGTCGGTATTCGCCAGTATCTTGGACGATCGCCCACGACCTGTAAGGTTTGGCAGATAGAGAGTCCTCTGTCCCATCTGGTTCTCTTTTGGTCGCGCCTTGAGGAACCCTTGCAGCCGAAAGAGCCACCCCGACCCTGCTACCATACGGAATGCCTATCTCCTTGGAAATCCACTGGCCAACCGCGATCAACTTGTCGAGTTCCACACCGGTGTGGATGCCAGCTTTTTCCAATGTGTATATGATGTCCTCGGTGGCCACATTTCCTTTGGCACCCGGTGCATATGGGCAACCACCCAGGCCAGCAACACTGCTATCAAAGGCGCTGATCCCCATCTCATACGCTTTGAACATATTTGCAATTCCCTGCCCGTAGGTATCGTGGAAATGTCCGGCTAGCTTGGAGGCAGGGACCACCGGGAGAAGTACATCAAGTAGCTTTTGAACATCCGCAGGTGTGCCAACGCCCAGTGTGTCGCCCAAGCCGACCTCATAGCAACCCATGTCAAGAAGCCGCTGCACGATGGAAACGACGGCCTCGGGACGTGTAGGTCCAGAAAATGGGTCGGAAAAAATGCAAGATATGACGCTACTTCGACTGTGAGTAACTTCAACCTCTTGAGACTCGTCCAAGATCACAGAGCACCTTCAGTTTCTCAGAAATGTCACTCACCTGCGCACTTTCATTCCCAACGACAAAGCTTTCTTCGTGACGACCTCTGCTTGGTGCAATGCTTCGTCAACGCTGCAGTTTTGATTGGCTCTGCTGAAAGCTTCCGTCACAGAGGCAAAAACCACAATCTCTTTCGCGCCGGATTTGTTTGCATTCGTAAGGCCCTTGAGGTTAGGTGCTAAGGCTGGAAAACTGGGTGGCTCTTCTCCAAACCGCATCTGCTCCGCGAAGCTGAGAACCGAGCCCATTACATTGGCACCGTCGGCGAGCTGCGGTACCCATTTTGGAGAGACAAAAGATGTGGCTTCAATGTTTTTTAAGCCGGTATCGGCTAGACGCTTTATGAGTTCAATCTTGGTAGCCGTAGGGACGCTCTGCTGAATATTCTGCAGCCCATCTCTAGGCCCAACTTCAACAATACGGACGTCACGACGTCTCTGCAGTGACGAAGAATAATAACATAAACGTAGGCCCGAAAACTGATAAGGGCGAGCATGTTGCACCAGGTTGGTTTGGCGTACCGAGGTACAGATTGGCATACGAACAAGGATATTGCCGCCCATCGTGTTTGCTATGTACTAGAACGGCTAAACAATGAGGGTGCGATTAACAGCTACATAAATACATTACTATTTGAGCCCTATTGGCGTAGCAATAATAGAAATAAGCGGCTATGTTATGCTGTTCGCAGTACCGAGGGACCGAAGAGGCTAACAAGAGACACACCTCGGCAAATTTCCCGGATTTGGGCGAGTGGGTTTTTAATACCTACAAGTAAGATACAAGCCTCGGCCCGGCCTGATAAGACTTGGCGCGGTCGGCACTCCCCTAAGCGCACCCTTAGATCGTCATCGCGCCGGCCTCTAAGCATTTTAAGGTGGGGTCTATCTTCGGAGGAAGCCAGTATACACTATTCAAAGAATAACGCGACTAGAACAGTCATTGTGAATATCAGCGATGAGAGGTGGTTGCCTAAGCTTCTACATGTATTTATCAGAAGACTCTGATCTTTACTCCCGTAAACTGCTTCTATATGGACAAGAAGGTTTAGAAACAATGCTTATAACTACTTCCTCGTCATTTTTGCCAACACGGAGAAGGGCTCATAACCTGTATTGAACCCAAAGGGGTCCACGTTAATAGAGGGCCATATCTTGATAGAAGGGGTACTGTGAGCTAAAAGATGTTTCTACGGACATTTTGAAGGTTTCTTGAAACTCAATTGGATTATTAATAGCATTGCTAAGAGAACTCTTGAAATTGCACTTTGTCTTTCAGACTTGCTAGCTACAAATAATCACTTTGCATCGTAAATTTTCCGCCTTAATTCTACATAAGCACTGTGAATACAGCCATGGCTTTTCGTTTGGACATAAGGTAGAAAGTTTGCTGCAGAAACAAAGTATTTCGGCACAGTTTCATTCAAATAACAGCAGCCTTCCTCAAGGATGCAATTTCGTCAGAGTCAAGCCCACACTCAGCCAGCACCTCCTCTGTGTGTTGTCCAAGCCGAGGAGGCTCACTTCTGATAGTTGCTTTGGTCCTGCTAAACTTGACAGCCGGGCCAATGAGGTGAATACTTCCACATTCTGTAGAATCGAAAGGCACTTTTGCAATCATATCCCGCGCCTTGGCCTGGGGGTGGGCAAATGTCTGTTCAATATTGTTAATCGGTGCAAAAGGAAGGCCTGTTCCCTCGAACGTTTCGACCCATTCGGCGGTCGTCTTGGTCTTTAGCACTTGGTCGAATAACGGCGTCAATAGCTCGCGGTTCTCTACCCGCTTAGGATTCGTTAAAAATCGCCCGTCTGTAATGAGCTCTGGTAGGCCCAACAGCTTGCAAAGGGAAGCATATTGCAAGTCGTTGGTGGCCCCACAGACGAGATACATGTCCTGGGTTCTGAAGGCATCGTATGGTGCGATACTAGGGTGCTGGCATCCCCAACGCTGGGCCTCAATGCCTAGGTTCAGCCACGAAAGGCCAACATTGGTGAGCAAGCTAACCTGCGTCTCAAATAGTGATCCGTCAATCCGTTGGCCATGGCCGGTACGCGACCGGGAATACAACGCAGCCAGTATCGCGCCGTGCATGTACAGTCCAGTAGACAAATCCACCATCCCAATGCCAGTACGAACGGGTGGTCCGTCTCGCTCCCCGGTCACGTGGAGGAGTCCAGCTTCTGCTGCGGCAATCGGGTCGTATCCGCCTCGACCAGAAAATGGGCCACTGGTGCCGTATCCTGTAGTAAACTGGTAAGCTTGAGTGGAGAAGAACCTGAGTGGATGAGTGTAAGGCTGAAACCATGTAAAACGGGATGTATTATACCAGAAATGCTTGCGTAGATCAGTGACTCGTTTACTTGTTTCAGGCGTTCATAACCAATTCCTAAACGGTCCATGGTTCCAGGCTTAAAGTTCTCTATCCTAGGCATGCAAACAGCACCGCGATTAGTTAATTATTCCGGTATATCTCTCCGACGAAGGGGAGAGTATAGACTCACACGACATCTGAATTTCTTGCCAACTGAAACAGAATATCCTTCCCCTTCTTAGATTTAAGATCTAGAGTGACAGACCTTTTGTTTCGGTTCACTGACGAAAAGTAGTTGGACATCGGGCCGGCTTCTTCCTTCCACGCTGTTTTTTCGCCCGGCATCTTCCAGTGTCGGGTATCGTCCTGGCCGTGCACCTCTATCAGCTACTCTGTGAATTTCATATTAGAAATCATCATGTCTTACCCCTTTCCCAACAGATTCAATCTTGATGACATCTGCACCATAGTCCGCCAGGATTTGAGTGCAGAATGGAGCCTGTATTATGTTAGTCGTGGTCAAGGGAGCTTGGCTGATCGGCAGGATCTCACAGCTAAAACTCGCGATAGATCTAAAACGCGGAGGCCCTTCAGTGATCCCGGATTCTCTGCCGGGTCTGTGATTGGCACAGCAGAATAGAGACGAGACTGTTGTCCGCCCAAGTTCGCGCTCTGTTTTTTTAATGATAGCAGGCCCAATGCTATTTCAGATCGGCGGAAGATACAGCTCATTCTAGTTCTAGGCGTACTCATACTTTTAAGATTATCGGGCAGTTCTGACTGGCGAACGGCTTTATGTCGAAAGAAATCCGTCGTTTTCTTTTTACTGCGGTCTAGAGCGGGTTTTGATGTCTAAAAGCTGGTTTCGATACTTAGGCCAAGCAAGTGGGTTACGTAGGGGGGCTTTTGATGTAAGAAGATACACATGAATTACGAATTAAATATAAATAGGTGCTCTCTAATTTTAGATTTCCACCAATACGTTGTTACCTCGGCAACCTTTCGCGCACTCGGCATCGCTATCATCAGACAACTAGTCCCCTATGTACTCCTACGCAGTCTACCCCGTGCATTCTTATAGGCTTGATACAG
This sequence comes from Leptographium lundbergii, assembly GCA_001455505.1. NCBI lineage: Eukaryota > Fungi > Ascomycota > Sordariomycetes > Ophiostomatales > Ophiostomataceae > Leptographium > Leptographium lundbergii. Next base: position 9,075 of record LDEF01000099.1, read on the forward strand.
CTCTAGGGCGGAACCATCGGTACTTAGTATGACTTTGTTACATTAAAGCTATCATGTCTATGCACCAAGCGTTGTGTTTAAAGTGATTTCATAAATCGGCCTATTATAACGGGTGACAGATCTTGATTGATCTCAATAACTTTTTGGAAGGCCGAGCACCCTTTGCCCGATGTAGTTTTTGATCATTTCTGCACTGACAGGAGCAATTCGGGACAGCGTCGCTTCTCTTAAGTACCGTTCCACGTGATACTCCTTAGCATATCCCATACCGCCGTGTGTCATAATGGCTCTCTCGGCGGCTTTGAAAGCAGCTTCTGACGCAAGAAATTTACCCGCATTCGCGTACTCGCCATCGGCGTATCCCTGGTCATACAGGCGGGCTGCCAGGTAAATAACGAGTCTCGCACTCTCGAGATTCATCCAGCACTCTGCTAGAGGATGTTGTATTCCCTGGTAGGATCCGATTGGCTTGCCAAACACCACTCTCTCCCCAGCGTATTTGCTTGCCCTTCTCAGAGCAGCATATCCTATTCCCAATGCCTCTGCGCCGACGAGAATTCTTTCGGCGTTCATTCCATGTAGAATCATTTTGAAACCATCACCCTCGGTCCCAATCAAATCGTCTGCAGGGACTTTCCATCCATCAAAAAGCAATACATTGGTATCGACGGCCGACCGACCCATCTTGGGAATTTCGTTGATCTGCACAGAGTCTCGATCCAAGTCTGTGTAAAACAGCGATAGACCCTGGCTCGGCTTAATCACTTCCTCAATTGGTGTTGTTCGAGCGAGTAGCAATATCTTTTCGGCCACCTGAGCCGATGAAATAAAAATCTTTGAGCCTTTGAGGATGTAGTTGTCGCCCTCTCGTCGAGCTGTGGATTGGAGCTTCAGAGTATCCAGTCCCGTGTTTGGCTCAGTGACGCCAAAGCAGGCCCTCTCTTTGCCCTGTATAAGAGGTACGAGCCAGCGTTTCTTCTGGTCCTCGCGACCAAATTTCGAAACAGGCTCGAGGCCAAAAATGTTCATGTGGACCGAAGATGCGCCGTTCATGCAGGCACCTGACTCCGATATTGTTTGCAACATGACAGCCGCCTCCGAAATTCCCAACTCGGACCCGCCGTATTTCTCTGGAAGGCAGATTCCGAGCCACCCGTTAGAGGCTAAATCCTTATACAGCTCCCATGGGAATTTGTGCTCGGTATCTTTCTCAAGCCAGTACTCGTCGGGGTAGTTGGAGCAAATTTTTGCAATGGCCTCACGGACCGATCGCTGTGTATCAGTCCATTCAGGCTGGTTAACAGACAAGAAGTCGGTAGCGCGGCTATAGATTCGTCTCTTGCTGCTATCTTTGCGGGTGGCAGAATGTCGCATGAAAGGTGGGCGTTCAAAAATCTTCGTATTTCCTCGAAGAAGGTGGGCAGAAAATGAACATGTCGAGCTCTGGAAACGACTTCCCATTGTTATATCATCGGTCTCGCGTTTTTGGGCTTCTCATTTTCTCAAAGTGAACAAAGGAGAAACGGTTCTCATTTAAACATATACTAACCATAAACTACGGAAAAGATAGCATGCCTATTTTAACACTAGACCTTAGCCATGCTTTCTCATCGTCGTTTGGTTAACCGAGGCTCTGTCTGCCCCTTCCCACCCCCCACAGACCCACGCACGCCGAGGTCACCTAGCTCTCTCCAAATGCTCTAGGCAGGTAGGGGTACCGCCTTACACTTCAGGCCAAAATGTCATCCAGCTCTGGCCGAGGTTACCGCTCAGTACGGGGGGTCTTACGCCAAGCGGAGGAACTGCCTTAAGTACCTAGTATTAGACCCCTAAACGTTTTCATCTTACTCAGTGTCCCATCCTCCTACGCGACGATGGGAACAGCAGATCTGAGAGCCTCCCGTATGGGAGGCCTTCTCAGCGCGAGCATACCGTTCTCTGTGGCCTGTGGCTCCAGCATGATTGCCACCGTATGTATTCAGCCGATAGACACCATCAAAGTGCGCATGCAGTTATTCGATAAAGGACAGGGAAGTGGCGCTGTATCAATCTCCACTGTGGTTAGAGACCTAGTCGCACGCGGTGGCGTTATCAATCTGTACCAGGGCCTTTCGGCGGGCCTCCTCCGGCAGCTGGTTTACGGCACACTAAGGCTGGGTCTATTTTCAACGTTCGAGCAGCACTTGTCACAACGGGCCCGTGAGCAAGGGACGACGCTCAGCTTCAAAGATAGAGCGTTCGCCAGCCTCGGGGCTGGTGCCATCGCTGCATTTGTTGGAAACCCGACCGAAGTTGCCCTCATTCGCATGCAAGCAGACGGTATGAAGCCAACGGAACAGCGGAGAAACTACTCTTCTGCTTTTAATGCAATCCGGAGGGTTGCAGGAGAAGAGGGGATGCTCGGTCTCTGGAAAGGTGCAGCGCCCACGATTTTCCGAGCCATGTCCACCAATTTCGGTCAATTGGCATTTTTCTCTGAGTCTAAACACCAGATCCGACAGCACACGGATATGTCGCATCCAGCACGAATAGCTTGTGCAGCGGCCATTGCAGGCTTTGCGGGTGCTTTCATCAGTTTGCCGTTTGACTTTGTCAAGACACGACTACAAAACCAAACAGCAACTGGCGGGAGGGCAAGCGAGTTACCCAACTACTCGGGCACATTTGACTGTTTGACCAAAGTTATCCGCAGAGAAGGCGTTCTTCGCTTCTATCGCGATTTTTGGCCATATTTTTTTCGAATCGCTCCACATTCGTTAGTTGTCCTCCACATTAAATACCTCTTTTTATACTTGAAGTATCGTACTTCATGTTCTGTGGGTGAAACTGACAATCTGTATTTTAGGATAATTGCCCTGTTCCTCGCAGATCAGGCAAATGAGCTTATTGTTAAAAACAAATTGCTACAGACTTAAGAGTAATAATGTAAGGGGAAGCATAGTCATACTTTTCTTTCTATTTTGCGGCACCCACGAAGAATTTCCGCACGTAGGACGCTGATATCTCCTGTCAACGCATCTTTATGGCCGTACGAAAACATATACAGAGTACAGTTTGTCTTTTCTAGTACTTTTACAAAAACTTCCCTTTAATCACTGATCCCGAATCTTATCCTGGGTTTTCTAGATTCGCCTCGATCCCTCTTTCAACATCATTATAACTTTTAGCTAATATGTACCTCGGCCTGCCAATAACCACCCGAGAGACTGATTGATCATTTGGTTGATTCTGGCCAAGCCGTCCACGCCACATCTAGGCTAAGAATATCCCGTTCCATTATACCAATAGATTCCGCCTTTGGTCTGTTCAACCAAATTCTGACTTAAACCTTGGCCTTGACCTGTACCCTCCGTTATCCCTCCCCCGTCGTACTTCGGAAACCAATGATTTTGGCTAAAACTCACAAACGTTCTGCAAACAGTCTACTGTCAGTCTAAAATTCTTTTTACACAAACACAAGCGTTGAACGAGATCGAGAGAGCTGTGGCATAGTAGAGGAGGAAGGGGGAGTGCGCCCGGGTACTGTACACAATTGTTCTTCAGACCTTAATGGCTGTTACTACGTCGTATTGAGATACGAGAACGGACGGAGATATTTTTGCAGAGCAATGTTCCACAAACGATGCGCCAAAAGTGGTCCGGATTACCCGAGGTTTCTTCCTCTGTACTCCGTACGGAGTACGGAGTAAGCTTGATGGGAATGGTGCCGAGGGGAATTCGAGCTCTCCACTTTTAAGCCTTCTGTTTGTCACGGATCCAATTGCCAAGAAATCCCTTATCGATATGCAATCCATCATTATTAATATGTGATATTGTTATAGTATATTATTGGAATGAGAAAAGCTGACATAGTTAACTTATCTTTGCACCAAAAAGGCATCAACAGATTGCGTATATATGTAAGATATGTTCGATGTAGGTGAAGACGTTGCACAGTTAGTGCATTAGCCACCACAGAAGCAGCCGAGAAGTCCCGCAAAACAAAACCTATTTTAGAGCCCGTGTTAGTGTGCGGGGGCGGAGTCGTCATGCGGAGTACTACACTTGTTGCTAGGTTAGAACAGAAGAGGGACAAGAACGAATGAAGGCGCTTTCATTTTCATTGCAGTTCTCAAGATTCCTTTTTTGTCTCTTCAGAGAAGGACACCCCTTTTCTTTTTTTTTCTCACAAAAGCCCTGTGATTTGTGTTTTGTTCCTCATACAATGGCGCCTCTACCCTTACCCTCCATCACAGCTGCCATGCAGGGCAGTAACAGTTCTGACAACGTTGGGCACTCCAGCCGAACAGGGGCCGAAAAGCGTCCAGCGTTGGACTGCAGCAGTGACCGTGTGCCGAAACGTCGTTCATCCAAAGCCTGCTTGTCTTGCCGCAGCCGCAAAGTGCGATGCGATGTCATCATGGGGGGGCAACCGTGCACCAACTGCCGTCTGGATGGTCTGGACTGCGTCATCAAGGAACCCAATCGGGGTCGGAGACCTTCCGGTGCCTCATCTATATCTACTGCACCTATAGTTGCAACGACAGCGTCGTTGACAGCGTCGTCTTTAGCAACGCCGGATCCAACGGCAACATTCACACAGTCAACAGCGACACAGGACGAATCTAGAGCATCCGAGGCCGTGGTTGGTTCTTGCACATCAGGATCATGTACCGGTGCTGCTGTGAATATCATGGACCGGGACAACTTTGTTCCTTGTTCGTCATCGCCACTACCGATCTCGCCAGCGCCAGTAGAACGGCAGCGCGCCGAGTCTGAGCGAAGTGCACCCGACGACTACTTTGTATCTCTTTCGTTTGAAGGTATACATTTACGTTATATGGCAGGACTACGTTGTGATGAAGCTGTGGCTCCTTGCTGATATGGTTCTGTGGCTTCAGATCAACCCCTACCGCTCAATAGCACCTCAGAACACGCCGCCGATGAAAGCCGTCTATATTCCCAGGAACCCAAGATCCAACACGGCCGAAACTCAAGAGAAAGAGATGCAAACATGGCGGCAACGACGTCACCTGAAATAGCGAACCCTATTTCGGATTCTCACTCCATTCATGATACACCGCCAGCGTCATCTACTTTTCGCGGATTGCCGCCGTACATTCGTCCGCTCAGCAGCCAAGTCGGTCCTCGGGACATCGAATACCTCGCTGACAAAGGCGCACTCACCATCATGGATGACGATTTCCGCGATGAGCTGCTGCGCATCTACGTTAACTTCGTGTATCCATTCATGCCTGCCATCGACGTCAAAAGCTTCGTCGAGTCCATTATGCAGGGCGATGGAAGCAACCCTGTCAGTCTTCTTCTCTTCCAAGCAGTCATGTTTGCGAGCGTGACTTTTGTCGACGCCAGGTTCTTGCAGGAACATGGTTTTCACAGCCGCAAAGAGGCACGGAAGACCTTCTTTGGTCGCGTCCGACTCCTCTACGGGTTAGACTGCGAGCCCGATCGCATTTCTCTGCTCCAGGCCGTCCTCCTGATGACCTACTGGTACGAATCTCCGGACGATGACAAGGACACTTGGTACTGGATGGGTGTCGCCCTGACGGTGGCACAAGTCGCTGGGCTGCACCGCAACCCCGAAAGTTTGCAGATCCCAACGGACGAAAAGTGCCTTCGGCGGCGGCTTTGGTGGTCATGTGTCATGCGCGACAGGCTGCTTGCTCTTGGAATTCGACGCCCGGCCCGCACTCTCAGCGACAAGTTCGACGTGCCTATACTTACACTTGATGATTTTGACCTCAACGCCCCATCTGAACCTATATGCCGCCTTCTAGGCGAGTCTGCCCTTGTTCTTCCCGAAAACGAGGGCCGCCAAGTACTGGCTGGTATGGTCGTGGAACTCAGCAAGCTATGCGTCTGTCTTGGTCACATACTGCGATCGCAATACACCGTCATGGGCAGCCACCCAGCGGGCTCCGAGTACCTCTTGAAAGCCTTAGTTGTTCCGACGAAGTCCAAGCAGCAAGCTCTCGAGCTGGTGGCATGCGACAAGGAACTCATAGACTGGTTACAGAGCCAGGATTCCCGGTCTAAATACAGTTCAGTGCCGAGCACACTCGATCCGCCTGCCATACATGACAGCTCCAGACAGGTCATTCGCTTGCACCAAGCATTGCTGCATATGATATACTTGACGGCCCAGAGCGTTTTGCACAGGCCACATGCTGTGAATTCTGGGCCTGACACTGATGTCGCTGGAGCCAGTCGAAAGGTCTCGCGAGAGAGGATTACGAATGCTGCGATATCCATTGCCAAGCTCGCCTTTGACTTGCAGGCAAGCAATCAACTTCGCTACCTGTCTACCAGCAGCGTACCTGCATTTGTCTCGGCGAGCTTGATACACCTGTTGGACATCCGCTCACCCAGTGAAGAAGTTCGCAACATGAGCATCGGACGCTTTTACCAGTGCGTGCAGGCACTTCAAGACCTGCAGGACATGTATTCCTCGGCAGATTACGGATTGCGTTTCTTAGTCACTGTTCTGAAAAACACTGACATCCGCGTACCCATGTTCCCGAGCCATTTATTGTCATCAATCATAGACAGTTTTAAGATCCGTGATACTCCCCCGCGACTTCAGATATCATCAACAGCGCAACCACTACGCTTCCCCGAAGATACGAACTCCTTTAGTCGGATGGATACGACATATCCAAGCCCATCCAGCTCTGGAAACCACATACGAGACGATAGGGCAGAAAGAGGGGAAGCAGCAATGCAGCTAGACATAGCAAATCAGCAACAAGCGACCCAAAGCCTACTTGGCCCTTACGGTCTATTCACCTCGATCGGCAGTCATATGGTACAGCCGAGCGATGTTCTTGCGATGTCCCCCTACCTAAGTACGTGGACGGAAATCGACAGTCTAGTGACGGGGACGCTGAGTTTTGATGCTAATCCCAACGGACTCCTGTCCAATTTCATGTAAATATTTCCACAGCAGTCAGCTGGCGCCTAAACTCCATAAAAAAACTATACAACCATCTTCTGTTGCTTTTTGGACAAACGAACCATAAGGATATTTCGACGGGAAAAGAATGTATGCTTATTGAAAACCTCGACTACAACTCGTGAAAATCAGTGGGTCTCTAAAGAACTTTCGTGACTAAAGAGAATCGGCCAAAATGTAAACAAGCTTCTCTGCCTTAACTCTTCCTGATTCTAGACTCTCCAAGCCTTCTTTAATCCCCTCAAGGCCACCTCTCTCAATCCGGGTTGCATGTGGCCTAATTCGGTTCTGTCACTGATTAGTGTGCCGGACAATGTGTACTTTGGAAAGTATCATCACTTACACCTGCGACTAATGTCTCTGTAAGAGCAGAAAATGTCTTGCCGAATTCAAGATCCTCTTCGCTTGCCGGTATAATGGCAGGGCCAAACTTGAACTCCTTGCCAAATACGGTATACATGACCGTTGATATCGTCTCTACATCGGCACGAGGACTGTTGACCGGTAATACGGTACCATATATGGGCGTCCTATTTTTCTGCGTGGATAGCGCGTCGGCACATATTTGCGCAGACTGGGGCACGCTCACGGTATCCCAAGCATGGAAGAGATTGTTATCGGTGTATTCGCGAATCCGTGCGCCAGCATCTGCATCGTGGTAGTCCACGGCAAAATCTGCACCCAGGCTCTTGACGTAAGAAAAATTGTGCTTCGAGCATGTGGTAATGACATTATAACCACCCCTAGGTAAGAGAGAAGGACGGAGAGGGGGGGGGGGGGTAATTAGTTATGAACCCGTTTCTGAGAGTGAGGGCCATCCTCCCAAGAGTGCAACTTACTGTCTAGCATACTGGATACCCAGTGCTCCCGTAGCCGTCCCGCCGCCATAGATCAAGACAGAAATGTCTTTGTTCACTATCGTCAAGGCCGGCAGATCCAACTTCAGAGCTTTTTGAAATAAGCCTTGGCCGACGGTGATAGATCCCAGCCCCAAGGTAGCCGCGTCTGTAAAATTCATGTCATCCGGTATCCGCATTTGAAGATCGCCAACAACGGCAGCATACTCGGCAAACACGCCGTCGTCAGGGTTAGTGAGGTTGGCACCATGGGCACAGCCAAATATCCTGTCGCCTGGACTCCATGCCTTGGTCACCCCGGTTCCAACGAACTCGACCACACCGGCGTAGTCACAGCCGACGATGCAACCATCTTTGGCGCGTCCGTAGCGCAGATGCCGCCAGTCTGTAGGGTTAATGGCCACCGCAATTGGCCTCACAAGCACATGAAAATCATGTAACTGGGGCATCGCGCGATCACAGTCGACACGGCATTGTTTGCCGTCAACTATCACTGCTTTCATGGAACGAAACCGCCGCTGGTGGCAGAGGGTTCTGCCAGGTAACCGAGATGGCACGTCCGCCAACAAGGAGTTGCCAAGAAATCGAGTTCGACCAAGAGGTGCCATGCCTAAAGAGAAAGGCGTTGGATGTACCAAATTATGAAATTGGCACATTAAGCCTCTGGTTTGCATTTGCCATATTTGCGATGAGACAGTTGACCGGGTGTTTTATTTTTGTCAAAGGGCCGCTAATGGCAATATGCCGGGTCCATAGTACCTGTCAGCATGCTTTAAAGGTCGGCCCTCGGCAATCAAACTATTTGTCTCAACTTCTGGCATAAGATAAATTAGATGAGAACGGTTGACTTCGCAATCTATCCCGAAAAAAAAAACCACTGCAGGAACCGTCGTGGTCACTGTTTCCAATGGATGCTTTACACGGCCCATTTTCACTGTCCTAGATGCAATAACGTTCTGTTGGCTGGTACGCAGTAGTTCAAGAGGCAGTTCTCTGTACTTTGTTGCAGGCGCATTCCGAGCCGAAAACTAACATGTTAGTACGGAGTATGCTCCAAAGCATCAAATCGTACTCCGTACGTCGTTCATATTATTTAAGGTCTTAAGATACATTGCTCCGTACGTGCATGCATATATCGGAATGATCAACCTCTCTTATCTGAATACTGCTGATAAAGAATATATTTTGTCATTCGATTGTTGTCCGTCTGTACGCAGTACTGTGTGGCGCTCGGCACGAGATGGTTGTCTCGCGTTCTATTCTCATCGCTTTATATCTTACATGAAACTAAGTGGCTCGAAGTTAGAAGCTTGATTGCTAACCCCCAATGGCCGTAAGAATAAGAGGCTCCAACTTGTGCAAGACATATTATTGTGCAGCTCGGCGCGCACCAGCGCAGCAACGCACCGGCGAGCACGTAGACATATTTTGCTACACCCACTGACCGTGTTTTGTTCTGAATGATAAGCATTACGACAAACAATTAAAGCTATTAGAGGGTCAAAAGACACGACGTAAAATGGTAGCCAATCCAAATCCAACATACAGATATGAGCTCTTTGACCCCGTTCATTCGACAAAAGGAAAACAAAAAGAAAGTATTGCAACATCCGTCATATCTCATACTCTACAATAATAGAGCCAATACCATTTCCGTAATCTAGCGAGCCCACAGTGCCCTTTACTGCCACATCAAGAGCCAAAAATACTTTTGCGTAAACGATCCCGCACCCGTGATTTAGATTTTGTACTTGCAAAGCTCCCTTGGTGACTAGCAGACCACGGCTCCTCTCGTAGATCTTCATCGTCATCGTATTCGTCGTCATCATTGAGTTGTTCAGCAGCGGCTACTGCGGCCTGTGGCTTTGGTTGCTCGTGTTGTAATTGTAGCAGTTGTGGCAGTTCTCCCTTCAGCGTGCGTTCGACACTTGCATATTGTTGTTGCCAATCCTCGTGTCGAGTTTGTGCATCCAAGAGACGAGCATGGGCATCATCACGCCGCGTCTGAATCAGACGAAGTTCGTCGTCCAGGCGCTTGATCTCGTCTTGCGCTTCGTTCACAAGCCGGTTGTATTCTTGTACCTTCCGACCAAGCGGTTGAAGAACGGTCTCCATGACGCTTGGTGTCTTGAGCCGCTCTATAGTGGCACCGGGGTTTGGGAGGACCGCTTGGGGCTGTCGGGATGCAATGCTGGGTGGCCTGGCCCCCGCGGGTTGTGAGCGTGGGTTGGCTGGGGGTGGTTGGCGTCTTTGTTCAGCATTCGCATCGGCACTCCGGTTCAATGCTTGCTCTGCAGAGCGGCTGCCCGCCTCGTAGGATGGCGGCCGCTGTCGAGGCGCTTGTGCCTCCCGTGCTTGGGAGACATTCGGGTCCATGGGGACGCCTCGTCGGCGATCCCCTGATGGGGCCGGCTGATGCTGGGGCTGCTGTTGAGGTTGGCCGGAAAAGGTTCCTCCAACATAGTCGACAGGCTCCGAATATAATGGCTGGCTGGAAAACGAATCCGGATAGGGAGGGGAGGGTCGTTGTCTGCGTGAAGGCGAGACGTCGGCATCGTCTGAGCCTTGGCGATATCGCTGGCGGGTTTTTTTGGGCGGCGCAGAGCCGCTGCTTGGGTACTGAAGTGTGATACTCATTTCGATTGCCTTGGGACAATAGTTGGGGTCGACAGGAAGTTGGTTTAGCTCTCAGCTGGAATGCAAATTTCTTATAGTGCGTAGAAACGCTGGTGGCTGGGCGCCTCTGCCCTCCCAGCCCCCGATTTCTACTTCGGATAGCTTAGTGGGGCCTCCCAGAAAGATAGTCTCCATGTTATGGGCGGTGCCAGCCGCATCAAGATCATTTAGTTGGCCCATCGCCGATCTGCGAGTACGAGGTCCTAGCCACATTCTTTAATAATTAGTTTGATGATTACGACGTCTGCCCACGTAATGCGCTGTTCTTCCCCATACTTGTACTCCGTAATCTGTATGGACTACTCATAGAATAGACGGAGTGTTACTCCGTAAGAACAAGTAAAACACGTAAGTCACACCCCACCTCGTGTGGATCGTCTGCATAGGCCACATGTGTTCAACGCCAGCATAAGAAAATCCGTACTCCGTACGGAGTACTCTGTCTTACCATTTACGGAGTACTCCGTACTCCGTACATCCTAATCGCAACAGAACGCCATGTAGATCTTTAAGGCCCGTCGATCTAGCGGCGGGACACTACGGAGTAGATGGACATGCATAGCATAGCTTGCATTCCTGCCTCCTATCAGCTTACGTGGTAGCCAGTTTGTGGGCCATACCTTATGGAGTAATCTGTACGGAGTACAATTCGACTTTTGTTGTTTTGTGATTGACGAGGGCTAGATTTCCCCTCGTCACGGATGTCAATCAAAATGATACACGCCAGAGACCACAAATACTACGTTGTTGGAAATTCTAAAAGCTGCTGAAGCTGAAATGACAGTGCTTAAAGCCGCAGGCGGCATAGCAGTTCGGTCTTTGATAAGCGGAAATATGTCTTTGAGGGCGCTTTCAAAACAATCATATGCCTCCCATAGGTACACCGTATTACTAATGAACTGTATTCTGCCAATATGCCACCACTATCTCGTGGCTAATAAGGTTCTCAGAGACTGCATATTACGTGCACTCCCCACCCACTTGTCTACTATTGCTTCAACTTTGAAACGTCGCCGCTTGTATCCGGACCCTAAGTCTCTGATAACTACGTCGTAATAGTTCACTTCCTATTATGTGTTTGTCTTGTACCGTGCTTTCTAAACCCCAATTGACTTCCGTCCGGGTGTCCTATAAGGCTTTGATACAATATCGTGGGATCGCGTGGCGCAGATCCATAACTTAGTACATAATAACACCTGTGCGAACAAATACAGCTATTTACTAAAAATACAGTGCAGTTCTGCGTGGATTTTAGTAAGATACCTAAAAGAAACCCGTTGACCGAGTTTCACAAACAGGCGAGCAATCTGGGCTTAACTACTGCTAGAAGGGTTTCGTTAGAAAATGTCTGGATGTGTACAAACAACGTCAGTTTCGACGGATCCGGTCGAGACATATGGGAATATCTAAAAGAATCGTGTTCTGGCTTCGTTCATTTGTCATTGGCTTTCATCTGCCCCCCTTTGCAAAAAGCTGCTAAATTCGCTGTATTTTTGGTGACAGTCTGTTGGATCCCTCCGCAACTCGCCAAGAGTGGATGTAGGGTGGGAGTTTTGGTAGTTCGATCGCAGACGATCAGACGCCGAAATAATTCAATTTTCCAACTCAATTTTCTTTGCGACGCCTTAATGGGGCAAACAAGTCATGAGTACGGAGTAGTTTTGTGCTAATATGCCTAAGCGGAAGGTTAACAATCGGATCCGTAGCCGCGATGTCGAGTCTTGCGACAGTACGCCATGTAACGTCGATGCAAGCGCCGTTTTTAAGACCTAGTACGGAGTAATATGTTGTTATAGACAGGGTCAAGGTCGCCTGAAAATAATGGGTTAGCACAAATAGGACAAAGAACCATCGCAGAAGGTGCCAAGATATCGAAAAGGTGTTCTCTGCTGTCAACTCTTGCAAGCTCAGGGGTTGCTTATGCTTGCAGGCGTATATTGCCGCCTATGGCTGCTCATCACAAGTCAATTCCTTTGAGAACTATGGGGGTAATAGGGGATAAAGAAAACCGGGCTATTGGTTTTCACATATCACCCGTGAAATTGAAGACATAGGTTGCTGATTTTCAGCAAAAAAAAGAACACCAAAGAAATATCTAAATGGACTACATATCAAGATAAGGTACTCCGTAGAACGAGATGTTATTGAATAGCAGTGTTACAGGTCTCAATCTGCTAAGCCTCTCTAGCGTCGTATACCCTTCGCATCCATGGTAACGTAATGTTGCCCAAATTCGTACATATTGAAAGTCCACAGATAAAGTCAGCTTCAAATATCGAGAACCAGCTATCTCTGATTGCAACTCGGTTGACGCAAACCCTAATCGTTATCCACATATTAAACAGCTGATACGAGCACTCGCCATCAGCCTCTGCAAAACAGCGATGGGCAAAACCATACAGAATAGATATATCCGTCTCAGATTGCATGTAACCCAACACTTGTAGGCTTCAGGGTCCGCAACTTGCCGAAACCCGATATGTGTTATACAAGGTATTCGTAAATGTATGACACGTCAATGGGCAGTAACATGGAGTTCCGCTTCGAACCGTCAATGTGACAAATTGGCAGTGAAATAAACCTCTAACGCCCGTATTCAGATTAAGCCTACATTGTCCGTTGGTCAATTTTAAAATAAACGCACATTCACTAAGTACACGAAAAGGGGTTTCCATATAACACCGCCCTTTTAACCGCTTTTGCTGTCCTCCCCCCTCTGGCTAGCTGTGCAGGCCCGAGGTGCGCTTGCGCATGACTTCTCTCCGCTTTTTGTCTTTCTCTGATAGCAGGATACCTATTAGCAAACAAACCCCTAATAAAAAGAGAGCATATGGTACTCACCAGCATCCCATGTAATGAATTCATGTAGCGCCGACCCTGCTGGCACCATGGGGAGAACGGGAACCTTCTTATCCGTTAAAACCTCCAGCAGAGCCGGACCATCGCTTTCAATCAGCCACTTTAGGCTGTCTACCGTCTCAGCGGGGTTTGACACGCGTCGGTGTTGCAGCCCCATGGCGTCAGCCAGTTTCATAAAGTCAGGATTCTTTTGGTGTGTGTGGGAGTACCGATCTTCGTAAAAAAGATTTTGCCATTGTGTGACCATCCCCTGCTCTTCATTGTTCAAGACAATCACTTTAACGCCAATTCCAAATTGCGCTGCCGTAGAAAGTTCAGTAAGAGTCATGTTGAAAGACGCATCGCCATCAATATCAATGACAAGAGCATCCGGCCGAGCAACCTTTGCCCCGATAGCCGCTGGCAAACCAAAACCCATGGTTCCCAGGCCACCCGAGGTTATCATTGTCCTGGGATGCCGCCAGCGGAAGTGCTGCGCTGTCCACATTTGATGTTGACCGACGCCTGTGGTGATGATTGTTTCTTGCTTGCGGTCGGCGGTAAGACGGCTGAGCTGCTCAATCAGAGTTTGCGGTTTGATCAAGCCGCCGCGTTCCTCACGTTCAAACGCAGAAAGAGGCCAGCGCTTCTTCCATTCGTTGATGTCGGCAAACCATTCTTTTCGGTCGTCGAGAGTCCTTTCCTTGACTTGAGGAACAAGAAGTTTTAGATTTGTAGCAACATCCCCTTCAACAGACTCTGTAGCCTGCACTACCTTGTTGATATTTTTCGGCATAATTTCAAAGTGGACAATGCCGCCTCTGCCTTCGGCTGCCGCAGCTTTTGCTCCAGGCGCGAATTTGGATATATTTAGCGTAACGCGATCATCAAACCTTGCACCAAGAGCAATAATGAGGTCGGCATTTTGTATGGCCATGTTGGCATAGGCTGAGCCATGCATGCCGAGCATGTGTAGCGATTTCTCATCTAGTTCATCAAAGGAACCGAGGCCCTGGAGCGTAGTCGTCACTGGTATAGAGGACTTGTCGGCGAGCTCCTTGAGAAGCTCAACGCCTCCCTCGGAGCATATGATGCCGTAGCCAGCATAGATAACGGGTTTTTTGGCAATATTGATAAGATCAGCAACTCGGGAGATTGACTGTTCAAGCTGCTTCTCACTAAGTGCTTGCACAGCGCGCGACGCAGCGCTCGGGATCGACGGAATATCGCAGTCAGTAGGTATCGCACGTCGTAGTATGCCAGCGGTGATGTCTTTAGGTAGGTCGACCAGAACAGGGCCGGGTCTGCCGCTCGTGGCAATCTCGAATGCCTCATTGATCCGGCGCGGCAACTCCGCAACGCTCTTCACCATGACGTTCCACTTCGTACAGGCCCTTGAGATGCCAATCACATCAGCTTCCTGGAAAGAGTCACTACCAATGGCCGAAGTAGGAACCTGGCCTGAAAAGACGACCATGGGCGTCCCGTCCGTAAATGCGTCGGCCATGGGGGTGATGACATTTGTTGCACCGGGTCCAGAAGTGACCACAACCACTCCAGGTTTTCCGGACGCACGGGCATAGCCCTCTGCCATGTGCCCTGCTCCTTGCTCGTGTTTTGGGAGAATGAAGTCGAAGTATTTCGAGTTGTAGATGGCATCAAATACAGGAAGAATAGCGCCGCCGGGGTATCCAACTGATAAGATAGTTAGCAATGGAAGCACCGCCGAGCAAACTTAGACATACAGATATGCTCAACACCATGCCTCAGCATCATTTCGTGGAAGATCTCTCCACCTGTCTTGCCGATAAACCTAGGTTCCGACTCCTTGTCAGATTTGCCGTCTTGATCGAAACAGGGATAACATACGATTCGTCCATGACCGTCCGTCGGGGATTGACAAGAGGTTGTACATGGCTTCTGTCGCTTTTGTTGAAGCTCGGGCTAGGCTTCGTGCGTCCACCGCTAATATACGTTGCATCTACGGTCAGTTCAAGATCTGCAAGATGGTGTGGCGAGTCAAAACGTACACAGGAACGGTAGCAGAAGTCGTTTGAGACCGAGCTCCAATTGTTGTCTTCCGAGGAACAATAGACGCAGAGTAAATGGAATCGACAAAGCCTCTCGCTGTACGGCATGGCCTGAGGGCCTGCCGGACGACCTTGGTTGAAGACGTTGAACGGAGCATGGTAGGCAAAATGGAGGCTCGATGATTGGGACGGAGAGCGGTGGCGATGGCCGCAATTGCTACAAAGAGAACGACAAAAACAGATAGCAAGAGTCCCAATTCTCTGCGCAATGCCAGGTACTGTACAATTATAGGAAATAATCTTTCAGGAAGATCGGGAAAGTTGAGATGACTCACGAATTCGTCCTAGGGGTCTTTTTCCCCTCTTAAAGATATTATTATTTTATTCGGAAAAAAAAATCGTCTTTTTTGCCGATTGTGGGGCACCCCAATTCGGCACATTTCCGACTCGGTCGACTCGGTCACATGATAACCAGGAACATAATTGGCGCAACGCCATATTATCTGCATAAGGAGTACGGAGTACGGAGTAATCTGTACATTGTCCTTTTTTGCCCGACAAGTTGCGGCCTATGACTTCCCAGATGGGTACGGGATATCGGAAATTTGCTACAGCTTCATAAGGCAAAGCAACTAAGCGAACACAGTGCGAGACCATTATATGAGTACGAGTAGTCCGTACGGAGTACGATACACGTATCTTACGAGTACTTAGTACTGTGTCAGATGCTCATACCGCCCCAGCTTTTGCTAACCACTTGACTCGTCAGACATCACTACAACCATTAAAATGATGTTGCTTGTTCGCTTTTAGCCTTGCTTAACCCTGGTTTTCTCATTCGGTTTCTGCACCGGTAAAGTCAGCTATATGAATTATAGGTCATGCAAGTGCCAGAACCTGCTGGAGATGACTTAATCTCTTGCCCTAGGGGTCCGCTGTGTGAAGTGCCCACAACAAGGCATAATGCAGCACGCCACAGCTAAGCCATGGGTGGTATATTAGGCAAATTCAAGTGGATAACAGCATTCCTACTACTGTCAAGATTGCCGTTATGAGGTGCATGCACTCGGTGGTTCTCATCGCCATCCTCACCTTCCCCGCCTTCCGGTTCTTGGCGAATGTAACTGTCGGGTCTGTTGTTTTCCTCGCTAGCTAAGCAGCATTATACTTTTTGAAAACCGTTTCGACCAACAGGTCGGCCTCTTGTCGGTCACGTCCAATGACGCCGGCCTCAAGGAGTGCATGTGCTTCTTCAATCCACACTTGCAAGCGAGTGAACTCGATTTCGTCCTTGTGCAGTCTCTCTTGCAGACCTTGTCCTTTGAAGAGGGCCAAGATACCCGCTATGACAGTGTTGATCGAGCCCAAGACTGTGATAGCCACTGCATGATTTCCAGCTACGGGTCCGAAAGCCGTTAAAGTGGCGCCAATCAGTATTTGGAGCAAATGGCACGTGTATGTAATGATGCTAAGAGTTGTGTACTGCCATGTTTTTAAATGTCGTCCCTTCATAACGGCACGATAAATGCCGGTTGCTGATTTGCGCCCCTGTTCCACAGTGGACAGCTCTGTATCAATCGACAGGTTATTGATGCCGACAGCATGCCGGAAAACGGACAGACTTTCGTTACCTTCCCTGCGTGGACTGAGGCCTGCCGGTGCTCCCCAGAAATGGGCATTATGGAAACCTGTAAGCCCTCTTGGGTGGTGTGGGTTACACCCTGGTTGACTTATGGGTACAGGGGTTGCCGGAGCCTGCGGCGATCCTCCGGTAAGTATGGAAGTGCTAATAGCTGAAGGCGAAGATTGGGGTTTTAGAGGCAGACGAAATGACGGCGAGAAGTGTGGCGCTGCTACTGTCCGGGACAGCAGTGGCATTTGTTCATTTTTCTCCCTTATATTCTTGTCCTCGTTTGTAGTTGGAATTGAATGAGTCATATAAGATATGTTACAAATTAAGATTAAGTATTCCGTACGGAGTAAGCTGTAGGTTATTAAAGAAGGGCTCGGAATGCTAAAAAATGATGGAGCGAGTCGCCAATGATCTGAATATTGCCAGGAATTTTTTTGGCAACTCGGAAGATTGAATCACCAGTCTGTGAACAGCCTACAATACCAAAGAGGAAGTCACTACTCAACGGTTTACGGCGGAAGAAGGAACTATGTGGACGTGCTTGTCTTCGCTTTTACCTCAACTATTATCTGTGCAGCTTGAAGTGGAGTGGACCTCGCAGCTCCTTCCTCAATAAAGAACGAATAAGTGGTTTTCTCGAGTGCGCACGTGATCAATGCCAATCGCGAAACAATCAAAATTTCAACGCGACGAGTGGCGCTCTCCAGCAATCAGAAGCTCACATCTACAGCCATTTCTCTGAATCTGCGCACCAGACATTAGCACCCTTACTTTGTGAATCAAGTCCGTCTATAGCCGCTTGGTACTTGCGCTGAACGTGCGACTACTGCATTTAGACATTCCCGTCTACATTATTTTTAACTGTTCGCTCTCTCCGCTAGTTTCGCATTACGGCGGCAAAGCAAGTACAGCTCCAGCGATCCGACCCTTCTCAATCCGACTCTCCTCCATCACCAATATTTTCCTGCATGGCATGATTTTATAGATCTTGCTTCTTACAATGAGCAATGCAACATCGGCACCGCAGGCCTATTGGTCTTCATATGCACCCCGCTTACGCGCCTACAACAACTCCCTCCTCGTCCCAGTCAACCCCAGTGCTCCCGCAGTCCCTAAGACTACTAAACGGGGAACGACTATAATAAACTACGCAGAAGACGGGTTCGACGACTACGACGACGACGAAGATGATCTACGGCGAAGACCTTCGAGCTTGCGAACCCTTCGGCGGGATGACAGTGTCAACAAGATCGAGACTGGTGATAAGGTCGGGAAGGAAACTTCACTGCCCGTCGAGGTACAGGGCATCTGGAGAGACTGGCAGGGTAAATCAAGACTTCCACGATCAGACTCGGCAAACTATGTGCAAGCTTGCCTTCCATCGACTCTTATACCTATCCGCATCGACGTAGACATCCCGGCCTTCATCCCTGTGGCGCCTCTTGGACCACCCATCGGACCTCAGCCGGGCACATCAGCTATCAATTCACAGTTTGATATGTCAAATCCCCTCAACAGACAGCCCGAGATGACGTCTCCCTACCGCTTGCGAGATACGTTTTTGTGGAACCTACACGAGACTCTCATCACGACAGATCAGTTTGCCCTTGGCCTCACCCAGGATCTCGATCTCCCTGTCCGTTCTTCTGTCGCTGCGGAAATAAGCAAGCAGATTCGAACACAACTCGAAGAATACGCCGGCGTGGCACTCCATCCCCTTTTTCACACACAAACCGTCTCCGGCCAAGCCACCCGAACCCCCCATCCATCCACACCTACTCCAAACGTTGCATCAGACACACTAAGAAATGGGACTGCGGCTCAGCCCTCAGCCGCTACCCTTTCTCCGAATGATATTAAAGCTGCTGCCACTGCCATACATCCGGACTCAGACGACTATAATCCTGACGACACGTACCGATGTATCGTGAATTTGAACATCAACTTGTCATCCCGACTGTATACTGACAAGTTTGAATGGTCCCTTCTCCATCCGCCTGGGACAGCTGAGGCCTTTGCCAAACAAACCTGCGCCGATCTGGGACTGTCTGGGGAATGGGTCCCCGCGATGACCCATGCTATATATGAGGCTGTCTTGCGTCTAAAAAAAGAAGCGTGCGAAGCGGGCGGGCTGGTGGCAGGCTTTGGTCCTGGTGGCCTGACGGACTTTCCCAACGACGCGGCAATCTCAGCAGCCGGTGAAGGAGCTGGCTGGAGATACGATCCCGAGCACCTCGGTGGCCAGTGGGAGCCGAAGCTCGAAACGCTATCCAAGGAGGAAATTGAGAGGCGCGAAGGTGACCGTGAGCGCCAATTGCGACGTCTGCGTCGAGAAACAGCTCGATTCAGTAGCAACACTGGAATGGCAGGTGGAGTCCCCCTCGGTTTCGGTTTCGGTGGCTTAGTAGAGCAAGAAGAGGAACGTATGGGGCGTGGAGAACGAAGCAAAAAAAAAAAACGGTTCCGGAGCTTGTCGCCGCTTGCTCGGTCAGGCACTCCGGGGGGGCGAGGCACGCCAGATACCAGTGGAGGGGGTTATGGAGGCGGTGGCACTCTTGCTGACAGCGAACGCGCTGCATGGCGCTGTTCGCATTGCCGTATATGGGGAACTAGTGTCTGGGCTGTCCGCGATGGACCCTTAGGACCACGGGTAAGCAGAACAAAAGCGCCTCATTTGTGCGGATTTCAGCTGACTCTTCACAGACCCTTTGTAACAACTGTGGCTTCATGTTTGAGCGAGACAGAAAGCTGCCTCGTTGGACAAAGTTGCTTCATGTCAACGATCCAATACTGTTGTGATGCAAGTTACTAGGCTAGAGCTCGTGCGGAAACTGGAGCTCGTGGTACGGCTAGGTGATCATGGGCCAGATTTGTGGTCTTAATGTTTCTGCCCTTCCTGTCTAGTTCGCACTATAGGGTGGACTTGTATTGTTTTATATACTATGAGGCTTCGTAAGATATGCTTGGGACGGTGACTTGGCGCTTTGTAGTTGTAAATCTACATTTAATACGAGAGGAAGGCTACGGTTAGACAAGCACAGCTTGCTCTCGCCATCTGTTTTTTTTGTTTAGCTTGGGATCTTTGGGTGCCTATTCGTGGAAAAGCTTGCGAGACCAAAAATGCGTTCAAATCTTCCGTAAGATGGTTAGTGGAGAGAGTACAGATTATATCTTATGATGACAGGAGAGGAACCCCGCAATCATACTACTTGTATATCCACGATTTTTACATAGTACTCGCGCACTTTATAACTCTCGCACTTTGTAAAGCATGTTCCTCGTCTACATCCAGTCATCCGCATCGAAGTCGTCATTAAAATGTCAGTTCCAGTTGTTCACACACTTTCAGAAATCTACCCCAATGATGCCGTTGAGGTTCAGACAGCGCGTTGGCGAAGTCTATTGTCAGCCTTTGAAACTCGATATGGACATCCCGCCGACTTTGTTGCCCGCAGCCCCGGTCGCGTGAACATAATAGGCGAGCATATCGATTACTCTCTGTATAGCGTCCTTCCTATGGCTATCACTGCTGATTGTCTTCTTGCCATCCGCTCGGTCAACTCCGCTGGTGGTGCCAATTCCGCTACCTTTAAGGTCCAAATCGCCAATGTACAGAGCTCCAAATTCCCTTCTCACGAGTTTGAAGTCTCGCGCGAAACGGTGGAGATAGATGCGACGGTACACGAGTGGGCAAACTACTTCAAGAGCGGCCTCCGCGGTGCTCTAGACTTGCTGAGGAAAAAACATGGCAATGACTTCACCCCAAAGAGCATGCAAATTTTGATGGACGGCACAGTCCCTGTAGGTGGAGGTCTGAGCTCCAGTGCTGCGTTCACCAGCGCCAGCGCTTTAGGTGTTATGTTTGCAAACGGAGAGACAAACATCAACAAAACCGAGCTCACTGAACTCGCTATTGTGAGCGAGCGGAGTGTTGGTGTGAACTCTGGAGGGTGAGTATCGACACATCCTCCCCGTCTGTCCTGACAAAGTGTGAATATGGTGCTAAAATCTACCCTCGCAAGCCAGAATGGACCAGTCTGCATCTGTTTTCTCGGAGCAAGGCTCGGCTCTCTTTGTCTCCTTTACACCCCAGTTGAATGCTCTGCCCGTCTTCTTCCCTCCTACCAACCCGGAGTTGTGCTTCCTCATTGCGCAATCCTTCGTGGCGGCAGACAAGTTCGTTACCGGACCCATCAACTACAACCTACGTGTAGTTGAGTGCACTCTTGCTGCTGCCTACATGAATGCTGTACTCAACCCGCCGGGCACTGTACTTCCTAGCGACTCGGGGCCTCTTGGCATCAGCCTCCATGGCTTCCACGATACTTATTTTCGCCTCAAGAGACTCAGTAACTCGCCCGCCACAGACAGCGCCGAATCTGAATTGCAGCAAATGTTGGATTTAGTCGAGGAAGTACTGCCAAAAGAGGGCTACACAAGAGAAGAGATAGCTTCTGTCCTGGAGATATCCATTGACGAGCTGGACGTCCGGTACATGTCTCGCTTCCCTGTCCGTGCGACATTCTTCAAGCTCCAACAGCGTGCTCGTCATGTCTTTGGTGAGGCAAGACGTGTGCTGAAATTCATGAAGTTGTTGAGTGCAGAAGCTCACAATTCCAATGACTCTGACACGTCTACCTACAACGAAAAACTGGGTGCGCTCCTCAACGAAACTCAAGATTCCTGCCGGGATCTGTACGAATGCAGCTGTCCAGAATTAGACCAGCTGTGTGCGATTGCTAGAAAAGCTGGCAGTTACGGAAGTCGCCTCACTGGCGCCGGATGGGGTGGATGCAGCGTCCACCTTGTTCCGGCTGACAAGATAGTCGCAATCAAGGAGGCTTGGGAATCGGAATATTTTTCTAAAAGGGACTTGACACAAGAGCAACGGGACGCTGCAGTCGTGGTGAGCAAACCTGGAAGTGGGAGTGCTCTACTGAACATAAGCACCAGCCGTCTTTGATGTTAGCACGTTGACAGTTCTTTATTTACGTTCGTCTATCCGTTTCGAAAGAGCGGTTACGGCATGTCGTATGTATTCAAGCGTACTCTGTAGACTTGTGACAACTGAAACGTCCAAACTCAATCCGCCTGTGCTAGGCCAAGATCAACACTCAAAGGGCCGCCACATCACTGCCCTGCTTGCCTCTCCTGCGATCGATATTCCGAATCTTCCGATGTTTCTTGACCTGAACGCGCCGGTATTTCAGGTACAGGTTCACAGCATCTCTCAAAAGAATGAACAGGCAACCTCCAACCAAACTCCTGCCCCATTTTTCTTGCAGGAGACCGGTTGGCCGTCTCAGCGGCGGTCGTACGACCCACGCACGAGGTAATGCTTGCTCGAGCAGCTGGCCACATAATCCGGAGATACGAGGTAGTAGAAGCTGCGTTGCCATGGCGGTCACGATGTCCGAAAAGGGCGTCGCCGCCCGGTTTCCGTCTCCTGCCCCTGCCACCTCAATTCCATTCGCTGGAGCCTGTTCGTCAGGTCTTTCTCGTAGGACGTCAGGAGGTGGTAGTTCTGGCAGTTCTTGTAGTGCTTCGTCGTCATCCTGTCTATGCGCACCTAGGGCCTGATTATCTGGGAGCGGCGGCAGCGGCTCCTCAATCTCCTCTTGCTCATCTGCCTCGCCGACGATCAACTCCAGTTGGAATTCAACGCCTTGCCCATTGCCAAATGCTGCCGCTGCGCCAGCATTTTCTAACAGCATATTGTTGTCGTTCCGCAAGAAGTTTGCGATGCCAACTCCCAATCTCCATATGTTGGCAGCAATGCCCCCCCTCCTCTGTGCGCCCACTTCCTCCACGTCATCCCTGACATCATTCTCAGGCGGATGAACCCCGTCAGCAGCTACGTCTGGCATAGTCCTTCCTCGGAGAGCCTGGTTTAGTTGGTTTTCAAACGAACCAAAAAGTCCATAGTATGCCCGTGAGTATGCGAGACTGGTGTAGGGTAGTAACGTCAGGGCCCATTTCGGAGATGGTGGCCATGTAATAGGTAGTTTTCGAAAATTGAGAGTAAAACTATACTACTCCGTGTAGCATGTACCCGTTAGCGATGGTGTTCTTAAGAACCAGTGTGGAAGAACTTCAGAAAGGGGGATTTAATACAAGACATGATACACCAACCGCAGTCGCATCCCCTATATTTGGCAACGCCCGGTGAAATAGCAAGAAGGGCGCGATGAGATTTAACAAGTAAAACTTCCACACAAGGATAGCACCGTCTTTCCATGAAAACGGGGGATCTCGGGAATTGGAAAATATTATCCTTCGAAGACCAAGCCAGTTCAACGTAGGGCGGGGACCAGCGAAGGCTATCATTGACTGAAGTCCATAGTATCCAGAACCAACGACACCCATTGTCATAAGAGTAGAAGCAATAACGAAATACGAAGCTCGACCATAAGCCTTGCCGTATCTGTCGCCAAGAGCAATAATGGGGTCCCATGGTTCAGTTACACGGATGCGACTGTTGCATGCCGGGCATCGCAACTTTTTCTTCGGTCCCCCAGAAGCTTCAGTCTCCGAAATCCATTGTAACATGCAATTCTCATGCGCATCCAGGGTACACGGGCAGGGTGTGACCCAAGGTTGGCCCGGCGTCTCATCCGATGTCTCGAAACAAATGAAGCAGGTTTTTGTACTCGTTTGATCCGTTATCCTAGGCGAACTTGGGCATGGAGGTGACGATCGAAACAGGTCCATATCAATCCCTTTTGAAGGTGTCGCTTCCGTTCCGTTGGTGCTGTTATATGTTTCTCACAATCAACAATATACTAATACATCTTTCGGCGAGATGCTACTGGGCGCTGGAAGACCTCGGGGCAGTTTAGTCAGGTCAAAGGATCAGCGCAGAGAAGGGTCGTCGCGTTTTTATCCGTTTCGATGTACACATGAGCCAAGTCCCTCATCTCATGTCCAGTGCTGTTTTGTTTGTCGAGAAATGGTTTCCGCATGAAGTACTCCGTACGGATGTACTTGGGCTAGATAATCTAATATTAAACGAGATCCAAAACAGGGCACGTGAATGTATCATTGCCCCACTTAAATGAATCTTACGTTTTACAAGATATCTTACTCCGTACTCCGTGTTCGTACTCCATACGGAGTACTCCGTACTGTACAGAGTAATCCGTATCAATACAATATATCTCTCTTATTACCCCGCCACAACCCTCGTCCGGTATCCTAGATCGTGGGTGCAACTTGGTTTCGTCTTGTTATCGTTATTCTCCTGCGGTCTTTATATACCTGCGCCTAACGTTAGAAATGGTCAGTTCCTCTGTTACCCCCCTGTAACCCTATCCTCCCTCGGAGTCGCACAAGCTTATTCTAACATGTGCGGTCCGTTCTCCCAGGCATTGACGTCAAAGCAGCGTCTGGCACTGGCCATTTGCGATTTCCTCTCCTCATCCACATCTGATGGTTCCATCTCTGCCGATGATGGTGATTCTATCGATGTGGCTGTAAATTGCATATCCGAGGCTTTCAAGATCGACCCTACCGATAAAACTGCAATCACTGAAGCTGTTGGGGACCAGAATTTGCAGAAGATCTACAGCGTGTATGAAAAACTCAAGAATTCCTCGAAATCTTCCTCCTCGACTGCGATGCCGGAATCACCGTCTTCTACGTCTGCCTCTGTTCCTACATCCTCAGGCCCAGTCTCCGAGGCTAATAAGAAAGAGGCCGAAGGATTGAAATCGAAGGGCAACGGTGCCATGGCACAGAAGGATTATGCTGGGGCCATCGATCTATACACGAAAGCGCTTGACCTTTCTCCCAGGAACGCCATTTATCTGTCTAACCGTGCTGCCGCATACAGTGCCGCCAAAGATCACGAAAGTGCCCAGACTGATGCTGAGGCTGCTGTTGCAATTGACCCAAACTATACAAAGGCGTGGAGTCGACTAGGTTTGGCAAAGTTTGCTCTCGGAGATGCTAAGGGTGCTATGGAGGCTTATAAGAAGGGCATCGACTATGAAGGCAACGGGGGAAGTGATGCGATGAAAAAGGGCTTTGAGACAGCCAAAAGAAGAGTCGAAGAGCTCAACTCAGACGATACCGCGACAGCGTCTACTTCTCGTGGCTCAGCTGCTACGAGCGCACCTGATCTGGGAGGTCTGGCCAGCATGTTTGGAGGCGGTCGAGGTGGCAACGCAGCTGGTGGTATGCCCGATCTCGGCTCCATTATGAACAACCCTATGTTTTCCTCTATGGCCCAGAATCTCATGAGCAACCCGGACTTAATGTCGAACTTGATGAGCAACCCTCGACTGAGAGATATGGCAAATCAATTTGGAAGTGGAGGGGGGATGCCCGATTTGTCAGCACTGATGTCTGACCCAAACATCGCAGACATGTGAGTGATTTCGAAGTCGAGTTGCATTCCGCCGTTACTCCTATTATTATCCTAACACGTTTTTTTCTTCTAGGGCGCGTTCAATGATGGGAGGTGCTGGAAGAGGGGCATCTGGCGGTTCCAACGAGTGATCATCAATCTTTTTTTGTCGTGTATTATGATCAGTATAACGATATAACATCGCATAAGTGGACTTCAACTTGTCCGCCGATGTATTCATTCAAATCATGACTGCAAAGTACATCTCATAAGTGTCCCAATGTGTTTATTTTAATCAATTCCTGACACAAACAAAGCAACAAGCGGTATCAATCGTGGGAAGGGACAATCTTGTAGTCGAGGACTCTTAAGTTGAATTAGAGTTGTACAACATATAGGAGTCTACCAGTCCTAGATGGCTTCCAGCTTACTAACGCCGCCAACATTGTTCTATTAGACAGTCAGTATAGCAGGGGGGTTGCAACAAGAATCCTTGTGCTATCGTGCGATATTTATTTTTCCTCCATTACACTAATATTCCTTGTAACTAATCTAAATTCGTCTTGCAAGAGTCTTTCTTATGCAGATATAATAGTATATTCGATGTAGGCTTGAAACCTTCTTTGTTTCTAAAATTTACCCCTAAATAGTCTGGGTTTTAAAGCAAACCTTTCACTGTCATTTACCCATTCCAAACACACTAAACAGACAATATATCTTGACAAAAAAAGTATGATGAAGAAATCTCAGGGTAGAGAATCATGAGAAGGGGTGACATCATGGTCTTATTCAAATATGGCTCGGGGTACCGGGCCAAAATTGATTGCACATACATTGCAGACTGGATTGCTCGGCTCATGAAAAATGCAGTTCGGTGGTATTATCGGATTTCTCTGCTAGCACATTCAACGTGTGAAGACTGTAGATATCGAGGGGGGCTCTTTGTATAAAGACTACTCAAGATATGGGGGCTAATCCAGTCTAAATGACGGGTATTCATATCAACAGGTATGACTTGTCTTCCAATACGGAAACATGGAATCGGGAGATGTAACCCGCGGCAGACTTTCAAAGGCTCTTCAGTTTAATTGGCAATAAATCGTGCTCCTCGCCATTTTCTTCGATTTTCGAACAACTGGGGGTTCGATTTCTTGTTAGTATACACGAGGACGGAAATAAACCCACTGGGTGGTTGTTTGCTTGCATCGTCTTCAAGTCCAATTCTTTTTGGTTTTGAGCCATCGGATTGTATCCAGTCCTGTCTGCACCTTCATCCCGATACGGGCGTCCAACAAAAATGTTTCCCACTTCACCACTTTCTCAAGATGAACCTGACATTCGTCGATCTTTCTGTGTCGAAACGCATCGATGGTTTCCACATCAGATGGGTATAAGGCAGGGTCACAGGCTTCATGCCAAAACAGAGCCGCAGCTTCATAGTGGGCTGCTGCAAGTACGTAATCGTCCTTACCGGGGCCCTTAAAGGCAGTCCTGTAAACCTGTCAGAAACATGCGACTCGTGGCCGCCGAGAAGCTCATTACTTACCGGTCGTGTACTAATATGTCACGTTCCAGCACCGCTCGTGCATCTTCAGTTCGTCCCATCGACCGCATCAACGCCACCTGGCACAGATTTCCAATGGCGCATTCGTCTGTCGTGGTCCGAAACACCTCTACTACGTCCAGACCTGCCGTACACCTTTTCCATTGAAGGTATGTCAGAGCTTTCTTTAAAAATCTGGCAGGCATTCTCATGCTACCATTCCACAGATAAACCATTTCCTGGGCAGGACTCGCCCCTATCGAATCTGCCAGGTCGAGATTCAAAGTTTTAGCGCGCTCCTCCCATTTTGTGACTTTGCGTATAACGAACGCGTCGAACGGCATCTGCCGTGACATGAATTTCTTTTTGCCAGCCATGGTTGGCGCCAGGCGAAATAAATACTCAGCTGCCTTTTTGTGTTTGGCAGCTGCGGATTTTGCCTCTGTCTTTTTGGCCTCGTCTAGGGGCAAAAAAGCGTGGTGGAAGGCATCCCGGTACAACTCCAACTCTGCACAACCAGCATTGTAGTAGTATAAAGCGTGCGACCAGTCATTGAGCTGTACGCACTGCAGAAATGTGTCGCGCATTAAGCGCCAATCCATTGCGCACATAGCATTGAGCGCCAGCTCAAATTTGGTCAAGGCTGTGATTTGCCGCATGTGTCCTGCATCGCCCTTGGAGAGTATGTCGATGGCTTCCTCAATGTCTCGGCCATTTGCCAGGGCTCTTGCTTCTTCGAGTCGCCATAACATACTGTCCGGGTAAAGAGATTTCATTTGTGTCAGGAGGCCCTTGCATCGTTCCCGGGGGTATCCGACTATCTCCTCCTGGTTGGCCAGTTCTTTAATATCTGCCTGCGTGGGGACAATATCGCAGTATCCAATGGAGCCGTTGTAGTACGCCAGCAGAACCAGGCCGGCCACCCCTCCATTGACATTTTTAAACTGGGTGCTTCGCCAAAGCATACGAACACCGCGATCACGGTCGCCTTTGAATCCGATGACGTAGAGAAGCCTTGAAAATGCAGGCGGAACCATTGAGATTAGCAGCAACAGAATGCCAAAGCACATATTCGAGCCTGAATGCACGAATATATCCACTGGGTCTGTGAAACTGTTGTGACCGTTTCCGAATCCCACCCCTGCTTCTTCAACAGGAGGGGACGCGACAGGGATGTTCAAAGAGTCTCTTGGCGTTACTGTCCGCCTCATTGCGTCCAGAGTGTTTGCACCAGCCACAGAACCGCCGCGAGTTTCTTCCACACAGCCGCGATCACTATCGCTTGTCTCTACAAAAGCAAACTCGGTATCGTCAAACGTGCCTGGCATTGTGTCCTTTGCAAGAGCTGAGCGTTTTGCGATATTTCCTGTGGTGTCATTTTCGTGATTGAACAAAACAGCTTCGGACTCCATGATACCGTTGAGCGAGATAAACGCTTTGCGCAACTTATAGAATCCCTTTATTGCTTCCGTCAAGCTCTCGTGCAGAACGGCAATTATTGCCAGCATCAGTTGTGCCTCAGCGTGCACCAAAGCGAACTCGCTGCCGGGAGGATACGTCTGGGTAGCTGGCTTTCCATGAACCGACGGTTGTGGTTGAGTGGATGACTGCATTGCGGCCTGCTTCTGGGCCTTTTTCATATCGGCCCAAGCGCGAGCCTCGCAATCGATAAGGCGTGCCGTAGCCTCAGCCATGATTTCCTTTTCGAAACCAAGAACGGAGCTCACGAACGTAGAGATACCCAGGCCAAGTTGGTGAAATGCAGAACTATCCTTACGCCGTCGGAGCCGAGTCTCTGCCCCATCGATATCATCGTTCAGGATCAGTGCCGTAGCCGCCATAGCATCTTCAAGATCAGATATCTCTCCTTCTTGCTCGCTGTCTGCTATAGCAGTAGTAGACGTAGACGCTGAGACAACCTGGCTGGAGCCAGAGCTTGCTCTTCCGGGTGACGATGAAGCAGAGACGCCCCGGAACCAATTTTTGAGCGACATATTCAGCAATTATCCTGCCTATGTTTGCCCAACGAAACAATGTTGATTGATTTGGGGTATGATGAGGAGAGTAAAATAAATAGGGCGTAGAAATGGAAACGAAGGTAAAGGTCCAAAACGCCGTTGTGGCAGCAGCTCAGCGGACTAATCAACCACAAAACAGCTTTACCCGTAGTAGAGTGGGGCTGTTCATAAGATAGTCAATTGAGAGGTTTTTGGGGCAGTCCACTGCGGAAGACGTCCGACAGCTAATAAGATATCCCACAGCGAGGCTGCAAGAAGTGATTTCTGCCCTTAGTTTATATGTAGAGTCAGAATCAGCCAGTATCTTACGGCTGACGGCTCTGCGTCGTCTTTCTACATACATAAGATACTTACGGAGTAATACGGAGTACTCCGTAAGATACAGATTACTTTAATTAGTATTGCTATAGCTGTGCCAATCCATTTAACTTATTAATTTATTAAACTGTGGAGTACGGAGTATTAGTGCTGCGTCCGTTTCAGAAGGCGGTGACTTCCGGCTTTATTTAGACATTGTCATCCAAGCACTACCTGTTCTTCCGTCGTCATTGCATATTAGGATACTGCATCTCAACAAAAGGATAGTGTGCAACGACCGCAACGGCATACACTTCCGCCTCAGACCAGCGCACTTAAGTTTCCAAGAAACCCATATGACCTGAAGAGAAACGGCATATTATTTTGTCGCAATGGCACCGACATCCAACTCTGAGAAAGGCAATGAGCGTCTTCCTATTTCCACAACCGAACAAAAGCCTGAACAACAACCACAGAAATCCACTGCTCTGGAGGAAGATGACGAATTTGAGGACTTCCCTGTTGATGGTATGTGTGATTGCCTAACGTCCGGGTCATTTTCTGTTTCCCTAGGCTGTGCCACAGGTCTGCATTGCCTTTCAGGCTAACGGCTATATCGAAATTAGACTGGAGCGTTGAAGAAACGGAAGCAGCAAGTGAAGGAGCCACGAAGCATCTCTGGGATGAGTCGTGGGACGATGATGATACAAGTGACGACTTTTCGGCACAGCTAAAGTATGTCACGCCTTCCTTATCCAGCTTCATGTCGAGCTTTACGGCCCCCTCCCCCCCTTTTTTGCAATTATCTGATGCTTTTTTTACGGACACTGACTAATTCCGTTGTTGTCTAGAGAGGAACTCAAGAAAGTAGACGCGTCGAAGAAAAGATAAACTCTAGAAGGGAAGTCGAGTGGGTTAACATAGTACGGAGTACGAGTACAAAGTACACAGGAGCAAATAAGCAACAGGGCAGGGGTTATCTGACGATCCACACTATTTGTATTTTGAACCTAGCATCGATGTTACAGTGCCTGAGAGGCTAAAGAAGATATTCGTTCTTTTCAATCTAGTATGAGAGACATGAAACCTATTTGGTGCTCAGGGCAACGACACCTGGAAGAGCCTTGCCCTCTAGCAACTCTAGGCTGGCACCGCCGCCGGTCGAAACATGACTGAGTTTGGCCTCGACGCCGTACTTGGCAGCCACAGTAGCGGTATCACCTCCGCCGATTATGACAATTTTTCCATCCTGGGCCGCCTTGACAGCAGCATCGAGAGTCGCCTTCGTGCCGTTTGCGAACTTTTCAAACTCGAACACACCAGGAGGACCATTCCAGAGAATCGTCTGGGCCTCATCAATAGCTTGCTGGTAAAGCTTGATGCTCTCTTCGCCGCAATCCAAACCCATCCATCCATCTGGAATTCCATCCTCGTCAGTCGCCGTGCTTGTGGTTGCATTGGGGTCAAATTTATCGGCAGTGACATAATCGACTGGCAGCACAAGCTTGACTCCATTTTTCTCGGCCTTCTCCACGAGCTCCTTCACCGTCTTCGAGCCAGCTTCGTCAAAAAGAGAGTTGCCGATAGGTATGTTGTACAGCGTCTTTTTGAACGTAAACGCCATACCGCCGCAGATAATCAGCGTGTTGACCTTGTCGAGCAGGTTGTTGACAAGCTGGATTTTGTCTGAAACCTTGGCACCACCGAGGATAGCCAAGAAGGGGCGCTTAGGGTTTTCCAAGGCCTTTGCGAAATAATCCAACTCCTTCTTCATCAAAAATCCAGCTGCCTTTTGCGGCAGATTGACACCAACCATCGAGGAGTGGGCACGGTGAGCAGTGCCAAACGCGTCGTCTGCGGTCCAAACGATATCAGCAAGTTGCAAATAGGTTGCACTGGCGGGCACCCGACTGTTAAGGCAGGACGGTAACTTTAATTGACTTACTGATGTAGACATCTCCAAGCTTCGTCAAGCCCTTGCGAAACTCTTCAACCTTTTCTTTATCGGCCTTGACCTTGTTCCCATTTCCGTCAACACCCTTTCCTTCTTCTTCGATATGGAAGCGCAAGTTTTCTAAGAGAATCACGTCTCCGTCGGCCGCATTGTTTACAATGTCCTCAACCTCTGGCCCAACACTATCAGGTGCGATGAAAACCTTCTTCCCGAGCAGCTTCTCCAGCTCAGGAACAACAGGGGCGAGACTGTACTTTGGGTTTGGGAGTCCATTGGGACGACCAAGGTGTGACATCAGGACAACTGTCTTTGCGCCATGATCAAGAGTATACTTGATAGTCGGAATAGCGCCCGCAATACGCTGGGTGTTGGTGACCTTCTTGTTGGCGTCAAGAGGAACGTTGAAGTCGACCCGAATCAGGACGCGCTTGCCCTTCACATCAACATCCTCGATAGATAGCTTGTTTGACAAAGACATGTTGCTTCCCGAAAAATTTGAAACTGCAGTCGTATTTCAGAAAGAAGGGGTTTCAACCGCAATATTTGTTGTGTAGGTTGTAACAGAACAGCAGAAGAAAAAGAACGGAAAGGTGCGGCAGTTAAAGACGAGCAGAGCGCGTGCTTTAGAGGGGTGCGGGGTTAACGGTACATGTTCTGAAGCTATGCATGTTAGGCAATTATCTAAAATTCTATATTTTACCCATGAAGCTGTTAGTGCGTCAATTAGACAGTCTCGTTATTTGTACCTTATGCCCACATCATAACATGATAATGAACTGATTGTTATTCTACATATAGCTTCTCTGCGCTTCGCTTTCTCCCTCAAGACAGCCCACTCTATCGCGGTCCGCATCTCGTACGCATCTTTTAAAGGCCGCAATCTCCAGAGCATATGGGGTCAGGTCATATGCTTGCCGTACTAGTAGGGTGAGATGACTTGCCTGCTGATTTTACTCAAGTTGCCTAGTAATTACGCCGCGAGCACAAAAAAGTAGCAAATAGCAATATATGCGCTAATTTTAAAAGTAGAGGCACCCTCAAATCCACGCGCCAATAAGACATTGGTGCAACACACGTCTCACATGTAACAACATGGAGACAAAGAAGCTATTACTGCTAGATTCGTACACTCGTCTCCATATGTGCCGACCGCATTTCGTGTTTCGTGATCAGCATATACTCGGGGGATTTGGAAGGGAGGCCCTTTTTTGTTGGACGTCCTCAGATGAATTCGTGAGAGATAGATAGGCTGTCCATGCTATGCCTATAGTTGACACAAACGGCTACAATATTCAAATTAGTTCTCTCCAAGTCGGCAATAGGGGGAGCTCGGCGACGAACAAGCTGGAATTGAACCGGCATGAGGCGAAAATTGATGATCTGCACAGCCGGCCAGATCATGAAGTTGGCTTTTAGTGTAGGTACAAACATGTCGCGCAGTTTATGCTGAACCGCGCGATGGTCACCACCGTCAGTGACAGTCATAACGGTAAAAAACCACGCAATGCCTATCGGGAATAAATGCCAGCTGTCAGTAAACAAAATGATCCACCATTATCATTATTATTATTATTTTGGCCGTGCCTCTCCTTCGCCCGCTGGTTCGTTTCACGTACCCACAGGAGCGAATATCAGTTGGTCGAGTATAACCCGTTTAAGAGAAGGGATCATTGCACTTGTGCTCGTGATAGGGAAGCAATGTTCGAGAAAACGAAACCACTTGAACTGTATAGGTGCCATGCCGAACCCATATGCCATGAAACGAGTAAGGCGCTCGAAGTCAAATGGTGGCGAAAGTAGTTTGGATACTGGTATGAGCTCTCGATCAGTGATATCTTTTTGCGTGTTTCTTTCCCAAAACTCGATATTGTAGGTAACATCTTTCGCATCCGCGTCTTTCCGCAGAGACTGTTGGCGAAAACGAATAGAGGTGATAGATTGAGCGACTGTGTCAGCGATACCGCCAAGCACAGCATTTGTTACCATCATGGTAAGGACTGCAAACCAAAGGTTAGATATCCTGATAGTCGAATCACAAATATGTGGTTGTTGCAAAACTTACCAGGCCGTTCCTCGTAGCGAGCGTTAAATCTTGTAGCCAACCTTGCGATAATAGCCATTTCGATTAAAAATATAACGAAATGTACAATCGACTGTTCTTTTAAGTCAGTATCAGTTACCCTCCGTCACGCCGAGTCCTATGTTCTTGAATTGCGTTTGTGCCAGTTGTTGGATCTTCTGTAGAAAGTAGGAGGGGTACAAACAATATAGCCGTATACAAACTTGCTATTTAACGCCCGTGAAAATCGGCGTCGAGACAATGACCAAGTCATGCTGGTAGATAAGATGGAAAAGCCGGATAGAGAGGTGGAGATAATGAAAATGGGCAGGCCGGAAAGGAAAGTCTTGCATCATCAATTTCTTCGGGCTTCAATTGAGCTAGGCTTCCATCAATGTCCATACATCCGAGCCTAAGACAACGTATTCGGTACCCCGTGCAATATATTCATCGTTCCTTGTTTGCGTCCTGTAGATGGGAATTGTTTGATCTGAGAGTGGAATGCCACCTACTTTGTACAGGTCTCAACAGACCGTCGCAGATGCTCAGTCAGCCGCCGAGCTGCGCCACATCCTTTACTAATGTTATGATAACTCCCGTACGGAACTCCGTACCCCGGATTTTAATACGAGGAGTGCTATTATGTAACCCAATAAGAGCTTATTTATTTCTTGCTGTACTCCGTACGAGTACTCCGTACTTTATGATACATTTTTACTGTTTGCCTTGCTTTCTTCAAGGATATATTAGCATTGTACTCCGTACTCACGGAGTGATAGGAACGATTATGCCTACGGACTATACTCCGTACTCCGTACTTCGCAGCTATAATCCGTACTCCGTACAAGACTAATGTTGAATTGTACCGGCAGAAATAGGCGGTACTAATAGAGAATGGTCACCTTATTGGCCAATATTGATAGATTCATATCGTATCTTATCTTACTTATCTTAAGATATGTAAGATAGGATATCTTAAGATACTGTACGGAGTCGCCCCGTTCTATGTGCCCGTAATACTTCGGATTGGATAAAATATTACCCGGTAAAATCTCGCGTTATATCCAGCGTAAGTGCGGAGTATCGAGTCGATATGTTATGCAGAAGACGTCCCTCTACCAATAGTCGCGCAACATTATCACGCTGCTGGCTGCTGGTTGCTGGCTGCTATTCGGAACAAAATCCGGCCACAACGACCAGCATGGCTCCCTCCTCGTACATACGCGCCATCCACCGCCCTGGATGCGTAACTTCTTTGGCCGCTCTTTCAACACGATCGAATATGGCTTCATGCTCGGTCTCCCGCCCAACGTCTCTTATTTGGCGTGTCGTTTCAACTATCCGGCCTTTTTCTTCGAGCCCTGCTCCTATGGCCGCAGTTTCTTCCCGCAACCCCGTCGTTTCCAAGTCACGAGCGAAACGCGTTGCGGCTGACAGAGACCCAAAGATCAAGATCCTGGACAAAGCCCTGTATAAACTCAAGTTTGTTCCGCCACCATTACGCATGGGCAGGAATCGGTATCTTAGGCATTGGACAATACATCGCGCGTGGCTGCTACTTCGACGTCAAAATCGAGATCAGAGGGAACGGGAGCTTATGCAGCAATATCAAAGCATGCACAGTGCATGTGAAGAGCTACGAAAAACAGCGGGACCCGGAAAGCGAGACTTGGGATATCTGTATCGGGTTGCCATAGAGAAAAAGGGGGTATGGAGACATGACGGTATACCCATCGAATATGCCCGCCCACAAACGGAAACACCGGCAAGAGAACCATGGAACCACGACTGGAAACGGTGAGCAGGTAGACAGGCGGGGCAGCCAAAAAAATAACAACTGCATTATATACTCTACCGATGTCATCAACACACGCCACGAGTGCAATTTGATAATGAGGCTGGAAGCTGTCAAAGACTGGTCTAAGCTCGGCATTCTGTGTTTTAAATACTTCCAATCACATGCTTACATATTAGTTCATTCACAGCTCTCAAATGTTATTAGGTCTTATTAGTACAAGTCGTGTCGTAGTCGTTACAAGCTGTAGGTCGCTTGCTTTCTGTCAGCGCCGACGAAGCTTTTGGTCTGAGTCCATTTGCCGCTCTCCGCAACCTTCCGTAAAGTCCTGAGCAAAATCACTTCTCCCAAATCTATAAAATCACACAACAGCCACCCCCTTCTCCCTTTTCGAACGTGAGAAGAGCTGCTCGCGTGGCTGCCTCGAAGACGTCATCGACACCTTCTCCAGACAAACTAGAGCACTCGAGGTACTTACGCGCTCCTACTTCTTTCGCAGCCGATTCGCCTTCATGTCTAGTGACAAACCGCTGGCTCCGTTTTCGCATTTCTTCGATAGCTACCGGGTCCTCGCGAAGGTCCTTTTTCAGACCAACTAAAATAATAGGCACGTCAGGGCATCTCTCTGTTGCCTCTTCAACCCACTAACATAGGTACATTAGTTAGTGTCTATAGCTTTCTGCCGGTTTACAGCGAAGTTTCAACGTACCTTGTGCTTCACGTTATCCAGTGAATCTGGTGTGTCGACCGAGAATCCTATCAAGATGACATGGGCCTTTGCATATGCCAGTGGTCGTAACCGTTCGTAGTCTTCCTGTCCCGCGGTATCCCAGAGCGCCAGTTGAACATTCCTCCCTTCCACTCGACAGTCCGTCACGTAATTCTCGAAGACTGTAGGAATCTACGGCCCAGGCCAGTCATCAGTAAGCATTTCGAACTAAATGGCAGGCATCGTTCGGTATGTAGTAACAGTTGCTGGGCCTCGGAAATATGTTTTGACCGATTATTCGTGAACTAGAAATGTGCTGCTTACATAGTGCTGTAGACGAGTAGTTAGAGTCTGAGAGCAGCGTGCTTGGGATACAAATGGGCGACATACCGTGGGAAAATAACCTAATGTGAAAACGCTCAACAAACTCGTCTTCCCGCAAGCACCATCACCGATGATCACCAGTTTCCTTTACTCAAGAGTATGCGTCAGATTCGTCGTTTTGCAAGGCGGCCTTTAAAAGGCGATACGAAGCAATATACCTGCGAATCACATCACGAGCGCTGTTCGGGCTCGCCATAACGTCCAAGAAATGATACGATTGCCTAGGTCTGAAGTGCTGGGCGAGTGAAAGTTGAGCTGGCGTTGCGTTGTATCGGGTAGTCGTTGTTGTTGTGCTCGTTTTTTCAGTATTGGTGCTTCTAAGCAGCTGCGGAGAAGCTAATAAGGTTGATGCAAACGTAGGGTGTCTGAAGCAAGATATTCCGAGCTCCCTGAAAAGTATGCGTTCTCGAGAAAAGGGAGGTACAGAGCTTGATGAGAAATAAAAGGAGGAGTTGCATAATACGTAAAGCGTTCGGCGTTTCCGCGACAGTCAGGAAATTTTGAGGGGGCGTTAATCGTATCCCTGACAAATAAATACGGATTACATAACCATATTTCAAGCCACATGCTTCATAGTCCCACTATATGTTGCTTGCAATTATTCAAACGCCAGTAGTCCGTACGGAGTAATACTCTGTACTCCGTATCGTACGGAGTACGGAGTATAGAATAACGAGTAAGACAGTCGCAGGGAGTATATTCTGTATACTGTGTTTATATGAGTAGGAGTACGAGTGTGAGTACAAATGGAACGGCAGAATTATGACCTTTTTTGGGGTAATATGCTGCAAAACGGAATGCAATCCCTTGGTATTAATTTTGCAGTCCTAATTGGTGCCGAGACTGATTGTTTGTCAGCTCGTTTATCCTATAACTAAAGAACAAGGCTACGAGTCAGGTCCAATAGGGTCTGTTTTTGTATGTTCTAGCCACGTACTCCTTATTGGTTTTAGCCAGCCTGAAATCTTGGCCAAACGTTTAGCTATACGGAGTACTTTAGATTTATTATCATTATGTTACTATGTAAACCAGAAAATGTGAAATGAATACTATTCTGTAAAGTCATCCCCTGGCAATTCCCAGTAGCCCGTGGTCACGTGACTGTAATTAAAAAATGTGATGCTGACTGAAGTAGCCTCTGGTACTCGCCACAAGCCACAACTTGGGCAGGTACAGCCCGGAACCTCCACATGCTCCCACTGCCGAGAGATCAAGTTGGAGGAAGAATCGGCCAAACCTCTAACATTCAAACAAGACACACACCCTTGTGACTGTATCGCGACACCGCGACCACACCCATCCCATCGCAGCGCCATAGTAATAGTTTTGCATCGAAGAACGAATTGCTTTGATCTCTGTTCGCCTCGCCCCACGGCGCACTGGTGCATTTTGTGAGTTTCCCGCACTCCCTCTTTAGGACGACCATATTTCGACATTGTTAGCCCCCTCTGTCGAGCCGATTGTGGTATATTGCGTCGCTCTGGTTACAGAATTGTATTGAAGCATGACATGGATTCTATCTGGCCGTTGCTTTTGGCATGCTGACCCCAGCATTAATGTATAGACACCTTAGCCTCAGTATCGACATCCGCGTTTTGCCTTCGAGTCTCTCCCTCTCGGCCCCTCCATGTACCGACAACACCACGTCTCGGATCTAGGAGATTTCTACTAGCCATGAAAGGGA
Source organism: Leptographium lundbergii (assembly GCA_001455505.1). Classification (NCBI taxonomy): domain Eukaryota; kingdom Fungi; phylum Ascomycota; class Sordariomycetes; order Ophiostomatales; family Ophiostomataceae; genus Leptographium; species Leptographium lundbergii. The sequence goes on from LDEF01000099.1 coordinate 46,851, forward strand.
ATCGCCGGGGCTTGCCGCCAGCAGCTTCTTCCATTGCAGCAGCCTCTGTTGCCATACCCGCACCGCCGGCGTCACCTCCAGTAACAGGGAAACAGAAATACACCAACAAGGACGGCTCGAAGTTCATTACCGTTCCAAAGCCTGCTATAATTGATTCGCACTCGCTACCGTTGACTCATGATAGCTCACCTCTTCACAACATACATTCACGGGAGGCTACAGCTGACAGCCCCGGGTCAGATGGCCCCGCACCCACAGTCAACCGCAAGAAGGCGAAGCGCAGGGCAAAGATCGCTGCAGCAAGGGAGAAAACCGGAGCAGATGGAACTATCGAACTCCAGTCCAACGGCACCTCAAACACAGTTACGACGGCAGGCCAGGGACGACAGTGGTCCCCCCTTACCCAGATTAACGACGATGTAGAGGCCAGCGGGGACGAAGCTGATGAAAATCTGTCTATCCAGATCAATGCCGAGGCTGACAAGAACAGCGTTTCGGCAATCTCGGGCAAATCGAAAAAGGCCAAGAAGAAGAAGAAGAAGAAGAAGGACATCGAGATATCTACTGTCGGCACGAAGAACGGCGGGACCGCATCGACGACCATTACTTCTCATTCAGGCCGGCTCAGATCAATATCCTCAAAAGAGAAAATATGGAACACCAACTCCCAGGAGGAGCGCCGGCGGATCAAAGACTTCTGGCTTGACTTGAGTGAGGAGGAGCGAAAATCTCTCGTCAAGGTAGAAAAGGATACTGTGTTGCGGAAGATGAAGGAGCAACAGAAAATGACGTGCAGTTGCCATTTTTGTGGGCGAAAAAGGACGGCTATCGAGGAGGAGCTTGAAGGCTTGTACGATTCGTACTACGAAGAGCTAGAACAGTACGCCAACGACCCAGCGGGACGCCAAAACCCCCCTTTGATGTCTTCGAATAGGCACTTCACTGCCTCTCATATTTCGCATTCTCATATCCCCTCAGCCTATACGGGCCAGGAGCCATCTCGAGGCCAGATTGTTGGGCATGTGGGCGAAGATGACGAGGAACATGAAGAGTACGAGGACGATCTCGAAGATGAAAGCGAGGGCGAGGAAGAGGGCGAACAGAGGCAGGGTGGCGACAGCCCAGAGCCCTTTCCTTTTGGCAATTCATTGAAGGTTCATGGTAAGTGATCGTTCTGTCCGCACAAGTGATAATGTACTAGCATAATCTAATATCTATCAGGTGGCATACTAACCGTAGCAGACGATCTTTTGAAAAATGACGGCCAAAAATTTATCACGATGATGGAGCAACTAGCCGAAAGCAGGATGGCCCGTGAAGAGGATGCCAGAGACAGGTATAGCAGCCGCAGTGGCAGCTTTGTCCAAAACGGGAATGATGGAACCCACAATCACAGCCATCATGCTGTTTCTGACGAAGACAACTACAGCCCCGAAGAAGATGGGGATGAGGAATACGACAGCCCAGACGAGGACTATGAGGACGAAGAGGTACTATATTACTATCCCACTCCAATGTGTCTCATCGCCGTCGCCGTTACCCTAGATATGTGTGTGCCCCACGTATCGGCGGCTTTGGCAGACAGGGGAAACTTGGTATAATTGCAGATTTTGGTTCGAAAGCTAAATGCCGCTGATCACAGGAAGTCATGACTGAGGCGCAACGTATGGAGGAGGGGCGCCGTATGTTCCAAATATTTGCGGCTCGCATGTTTGAGCAGCGAGTGCTTACTGCGTATCGAGAAAAGGTGGCACAGGAGCGGCAAACAAAGCTACTCGAGGAGCTTGCTAATGAAGAAAGCCAAGAGTCACAGCGAAAGGCTAAAAAGGCCAAGGAGGCACAGAAGCGGAAGGACAAAGCAGCACAGAAAAAACAGGCACTTGCAGAAGAAAAGGCTCGCAAGGACGCGGAGAAAGCTGCTGAAGAAGCCGAGCGACAGGCCGAAGAAGCTCTGAAGGCAGAAGAACACAGGCAGAAGGCTGAAGAGAAGCGTAAGAAACGGGAAACACAAAAAAGACTCGAAGAAGAGGAACGCCTTAAAAAGGAGGCTGAACGGCAGCGCCGCGTCTACGAACAAAAGGAGCGACAAGCAGAGCAGGAGCGAAAGATGCGCGATGCCAAAGAACGCGAGCGGAAACGACGGGAGGAAGCCCGTCAAAAGGAACAAGAAGCACAGGACAGAAAGGAGCGGGAAAGCCGTCAGCGAAACGACAGGGACGAACGAGGGAGGCGAGACAGCGAAGCAAAAACGGGGGGGGGCGACGCGAAAACTCGTCAAAAACAAGATGAACGGATCATTCACAAGACAGTTCCTTTACCTGCCGTCCCGACACTGCCCCCCGTTCCAGCCATTCCAATACCAACGGGGCCAACGCAGACTTCGCCGACAGCACCATCGCAAATATCTATCAGCCTGCCAAAACGGCCCTTCCAGTCGCACCAGAACCATTTGCACCAAAATCTGTCACAGCCGCAGCAGCCTCTAGGGTTTGGTACAGCCCCCGCTCTTCCACAGCAGCCGTCACTACCGGCGGGTTATGCCTCTCCCTTAATTCCCGTTGCTGCCCCAGCAATCCCGAAGATTCCCACGCCTATGCGGGCTCGGCAGCCATCGCAACAAGGAGGCAGCATGGGTGGAAGCCAAAGCGGCACTGCTTCTCGAACCGCCTCCTTGTCTGGCTCTGGGCAGAGTCAGAATGTGTCGCCAAATCCAATGACACCGGTACAAGCCAGTATAAGCTCGTTCGGCCTGGCAAAGGCAAACACGGGTGCGAGCAGCCTGGGCCAAGGGGCAGCCAGTCTGAGCCAAAATCTTTCGCAGGCTGCATCGCCACTATCTGCCCCGACACAGCAGAGTAGCCCCTTTTCAATGGCGCCCTCTCCAATCAGCATGCACTATCCCCTGGGAATTGCCCCAGTGTCTCTGCCTCCCGGACTGGGCCTCTCGTCACAGTTTGGCCCATTGAGCGGAGGTACTTTTCGAAACTCTGGTCCCACGACTATGATGCAAATGCCTCCCGGTATGAACGGACTGGGCAGGGGATTTGGGCCTATGGTACCTCCTCCGCCTGGCTTCGGTCACCATTTATCCCAAGACCAACTGGGAACACCTACAGCGGTAGGAACTCTGCTTGGAACGGAGAGCAATGGGGTGCATGTCGGCCATTCACGGCAGCTGTCAGCGGGGTTTGATACTGGTTCCTCGCCGGCATCGACGACTCAGCCTATCGGACGGCCAGCGCCAATCGGACGTCCTGGAAGTGTGGTTCACGGCCAGCACGTTGAATATGGATTTCCAGCAGGGGCTTTCACCGCTAATGGTGATAACGATAACCCACATCACCTAGGTTCCAAGGCTCTCCTCGACGACTCCGACTTTGCATTGGACTCGTTTTCTAACAGACGGCCCATAGCGCCAGCCCGGCCTGCCTTCGGGCCTGCGTCAGGGCCGTTTGGGGTGGAAGTCGTATCTCCCTTTGGCTCGCAAGCTTCGCTCTGGGCCAGTGTTCCATCTCACGCAGTTTCCAATTCCTTCACGGGCGGTCCACCGCCGGGGTTCCCCGGCGGAGGTATGGCTCCTGGAGGTTGGGGTATGCCTGTGACCTCGATACCATTTTCCTCGCATGGCAGTCTAGGAAGGTCAACTCAAGCCCGTTCCGTTACGCTACGCCAGATCCTATGCCGAACGTGCAAAGAGTTATCTAGGAGCAATGACGGTGAAAGGAATTCGACCAAATCTGCCAACGTTGTAAATGACAGCTTGATACCAATCGAAGCGGTCAAAAGCTGTGTCAATACTTTCGCACTCAATTGTCTTGGGCCTGTCCAAGACTCCGAGCTGGATATTTTGTATGACACGGAGGGCAACGGCAACAATGGTGGTGGAAATTTCGAGGTCCATCGGGATCACACTAACTCGGTGACGGCGATCCGGTGGATTCCGGACTCAGTCGTACAGCACCCCGGCTCGCCAGCGGCAGCCGCCCCGGCTGTTGGGTGTAGTGATGGGAACACGGCACCAATCGGCGCGGCACCCTTGCGTTAGGAGTGGCCACGCAAACGTCTACGCAGAACTAACAGCGACTGCACGGCCAGTCGGAGACTTGAGCTCATGCGACAGACTTGTGCGACAGAGGATACCCCTCGTTCGGACTTATCAATTCACTAACGGATGCTAACTCTTCGAATGTTGATGCTTAAGTTTGGTGACGCTTTGGCAGGGCGCTTCAGCAAGGCAGGAAGGACAAGGGTATATGCTGTTGTGCGCGTTGTACTTTAGCACCCTTGCCGAGTATCGGTGGCGGCCTTGACCGTCATTGCTACACGGCTACTTCTGCAAATGTGACGCTTTCACTACTAGCGAGTTTTTGGTGCCCATACGGAGTAGTATTACGCGCAATCTTGGGCATGGGCACAATACGCTTGCACTTGAACGATGCGTCCTACGGAACAGCACGTGATACCGAAGGACGTTCATCTTGGTCCCACAATACGGAATATACGGTACTCTTTTGACTCCACAATTCTCAAGTCAGCCTTGTCAGTAGTTGTCAGCCACGTAATAATACCGCGCGTCAGTACTCCGTATGGGGCCATATAAACCCTATTATTAGTCTTATCACGAGATAATGCGGGCAGATGCCGAGAAGATGGCCGGCCCAATATCCCAAGATACTTGTATTGTGAGTACTCCGTAGGACGAGGGGAAAGCACGTACTAGCTTGTTGGCGTGCCCGTTATTCAAAAATAATGCCCTGTCTGTCTAGTGAAACGGCAGTCGTTGTTTTTCTTCCTCGAAAGTGGGACTAAGAGGGCCATTACTATTCTGGGCATAAGTATTATCCATGCCTCGCTGTGAGGTTTGTTCCACTTCGTAGGCGCTTGCGCGGCGATGTCTGTCTTTCAGACCAAAGCCCCAGCCCCAACGCGTCCTCCCCCTTTTTCAGGGGGGAGGCACAGTTCCATTCCTTCACGCTCCCTTCCTTTTCTTCCCTATATACTCTGTGCTCTGCTTGCAGACGCAGACTCGTGTCTTTCTGTTTGCTCCCTCAACAGCCCGGTCCAAAATCAGCATTCTTCACCCCGACCCCTCTTCAGCTTACCTCTTTAGCTTTACTTTGGCGGAAAGCCGGATTTGCCGCTTCTACAGAGCAAGAAGCAGACGCTAGGCAAGAGATAAGAAGTCATAACGTCGGGAGCGGAACACCGAAAGCTAGATTACGCAATGCGGGTGTCATTGCGAAAATATGTATTCCTTGGACTTGCCGCTCTCCAGATTTACTACTATACAGCAGCCGCCACTGGGACAGTGGAATGCCTCCATACCCACTCGTCTGAGCTCGCACAGGTAATTGCTTGTGGGCACGAGGGCAGCATCCAGCACTGTCTTTCGAACCGGTTGCCACAGGACCCCCGCCTCTTCACACAGGAGGCACTGCAGACATGCCTGGTTGACGCCGGATGTACCGTCGAAGAAGCCCAGATCGAAGCAACATGGTCAATCAAGCGATGCGAAGCTGGCCTCCAAAGCGGCCTGCTGGGAGATCTTCGCCGGCGCAAAGATACAACGATGAGCTCAACCTCGGATAAAACGAGCACAACGACATCTTCTACTTCGTCAACCGCCACAGCGTCCTCTGATGCAACAGCCACCTCTACGACTGAGACCACTGCCATTTCCGTTACTTCTACCTCTGCCTCTACCTCTTCTGCCTCTTCTGCCTCCTCTGCCTCTGCCTCTTCTACCTCTTCTACTTCTACCTCTGCTACTTCGAGCACTGTCACTTCAAGCACGTCGTCGAATACGTGCATAATAACGACTGAAAAATCAACCAAGGTCTGCCCAACCCAATCAACTGGATCCCAGTCGGGTAAAACTATGTCCTGCTATCACACGACCATAGCAAGTACCACATGTGCCGCAGGTCTCCTCTGCGAGACTGATGACGGGGTGACCTCCTGTATGGTGCGGCGTGACTCGCTCGACGTGGCGGGTATCATTATTTCTATATGTTTTTCGGCAGTCATCGCATTCATCGCATTTTCCATATGTTACTGTTGTTGTCGGGAACGTCACCGAAATAGTCGCATATCCTTGGCTGCCGAGGCCGCGGCTATCTCCATGCAGGCTCTTGACAAGAAGCGACCCAGTACCAGTATTCGGACTGCTACCCCTCTTACTGATGCACAACCTCTGATGACCCAAGATGTAACTGGTGACATTGCAGGTTCCAACCAAATGTCTAGGCAGTTACGCTAGTGGTGACCGGCGACTGGCTCATAGAAGTGGTGAGCAGCTGAGTTAGTTTGGGGGAGTGCTTTAGTAGTCGTTTATTAGCTCGAAATAGCTTGGATTACAACATTGTCTTTACTTTCTCCAGACCCTGGATTGTCTTTTACATTGCCTACTAGAGTAATCTGTATTTTGAGTAAAACCGGACTAGCATTTTGCATGCAAGGCCGTAATAATGTATCTTATTTCCAGTCTATCGTACTCCATCACGTGCCATGTCTCTATCACGTGGAACTATTCTCTTCTCTGCTTACGTAATAAGGGTAACGAGTTTGGCCGTACGGAGCAATCCCCAAACTTCTCAACTTCGATTCTACTACGTACTGTTGACCAGATAAAAAGGCGAAAAACAGCGCAAAATGGACTACCAGAATCGAGTCGGATCCAAGTTTGGCGGCGGCGGCGTCGCCTCGCAGAGCGCAACTAATTCAGACCGTCGAGAGCGATTGCGCAAGATAGCACTCGAGTCGATCGATCTTGACAACGACCCTTATTTCTTTAGGAACCACCAGGGGACATACGAGTGCCGTCTCTGCTTAACTGGGCACCAAAATGAAGGCTCCTACCTCGCACACACTCAGGGGAAAAAGCACCAAACAAACCTCGCCCGGCGAGCTGCAAAGGAGCAGCGGGAGGGCCTGCGGCGAGATATCGACCCGGCAACCGGTCTGCCAATGGGCGTAGCCGGTGCTGGGTTTTCGGCGCTGGGCTTCGGCGACGGCGGCCAGGGGGCAGCGCGGCGGCTTGCGGTACGCATCGGCCGACCTGGATACAAGATCATGAAGGTGCGCGACCCTGTAACGCGGCAAATGGGACTGCTCTTTCAGCTGCAATACCCCGATATTGGCCAGGACGTCACACCACGCTGGCAGGTTACAAGTGCTTTCAGCCAACGGGTAGAAGATCCGGACCGCAACTTCCAGTACCTCCTCGTCGCTGCCGATCCGTACGAAACCTGTGGCTTCAAGATCCCGGCGCGAGAGCTGGATCGGCGCGAAGGGCGCACATTCGACTACTGGGACCGCGATGCGCGTGAATATTGGGTACAGGTCCTCTTCGTCACAGAACGAGAAGAGCAGTTTAACACTGCACCCGGCTTAACAGGGCGGCCGTGAAGACAGTGGTCTACCCCATTGGGGACGTGGTCTGTGGCCAGTCTCCTGCAACGCTTGTTCTCGTGTCGCAACAGGGTCGTTCAAAGACTGATCATGATTGCTAGCCCTTTCCTGCGAATATTGCCTTCAGGTACGCAGAACTGGTGGGAATCATAACCAAATGGAAGGCATTTACTCGCAGACGTGCCAATACGGGTGAGGAACGTCTTTATTTATTGGCTTGTAGCTACTAAGATTGTACCTTTCTGTAACGCATGCTCGTCGTTGGGAATGGCTATCGCCTTAAAACATTTCTATAGCAGATAGAGCCTCGATGTTAGTCTTAGGCGCTATCTGTCGGCACTCTTGTTTTGGGCGGTATTTTGTCTGAAGCTTTAACTTATGAAAATCAGATAATTTATCTTACCATCATCCAGGAAGGCGGATCTTCCTGTGCAGCGTCTGACTGGCACACACCTAAATTTAAAGCGATGGATTAAAGCTAAATTTGACAGGCTCACGCAGATTCTCCATCGCTTTATATCATGAATACTCGGCACTGATTTCCTCAACATGCAATATAAAATATGAAGGGATAAACAAAATCGCACAAAATAGCTACAGTAGCCAAACACTAATCGAGAGCTACACGTACTGCCTATATCGTTGATATCGCTCATGCCCACCGTACCTACACCACTAAAACGAGCACCCATGATCATCTGAAATTGTTGTCGAACCGCTTGAAAGTATACCCAATGAACGGAAGACTCATCTCTGGACTTTCCTCCTGCTGTGGGAGACGTCCCTGGGCGGCTTGCTGTGCTTTCAGCAGAGTGGCATTGTCCGTCTGGTCAATCTCATCAGTGGGGAAGTACGTCGTGTCAATATTCGACGTAAGGCGAGGCTCGAAGGGAGCGCGGATTCGACGAAGGCTATCAAACTCCACCCCGCGGAAGAAGGCATGGCTTTTAATCTCATGTGCACCACCACGCCCCAGACGGTTCTCGGAATTGCAGATAAGACTGTCTTGTCAGTAACAACTTTTGAGGGGGAGCAGCGTACAGCTCTGTTAGAACCGCTGTAGGAAATGCATACCTTCGGATCAGATTCTCAGCCTCCACTCCCAGCTGTATATCATCGGGAAAGTACAAACTTTGGCGCCATGTGACAATTTTATGGTACGTATCATGCCGGTCTTCGGCACAGAAAGGGGGCCAGCCAACCAAACATTCGAACATGATAGTTCCGAGCGACCACCAATCACAGTCAAAACTGTAACCATGGCCGGTGAAAATCTCCGGAGCGATGTAATCCGGCGTTCCGACGGTCGAATAGGCCATCAGTCTCCGAGAGCGCCTCCAATCATTGATCTGAGACCGGTTGCTGACAGTCAGATTGATCTGATCAATAGCCACCGAGTTTCGGTCTCCACGTGGGCGACTGCTCTTGCCCTGAAGCAGTTGTTGGTAGTAGTTGTTGTCATGGAGTTTATGGAAACCGGTTGAAAGGCCGAAGTCTGTCAATTTTACATGGCCTCCGCGATCGAGCAGAATGTTATCGGGTTTGATATCACTGGTTAGTTAGGGTCGTCAGAATCTCAACTTGACGAAGATATAGACCTTGGGAAACCAGCAAATTATGCAGCAGTAACCCGGACAGTAAAAAAGACATACCGGTGGATAAATCCGAGCTTGTGGACGGCCTCAATGGCAAGAACAATTTCTGCGATGTAGAATCGAGTTATGTCCTCGGAAAATATCTCATACTTTATAAGCATCGTCATCAAATCTCCACCTGGCAGAAACTCCATCAACATGTACAAGAAATTCACGTCCTGAAATGTCGTGTAAAGTTTGACCACCCAAGGGCTGTCGGATTCGGCGAGGATGTCTCTTTCAGCACGAACATGTGCTAGCTGGTCGCGCTTGAACATTTCCGTCTTGATCAATGACTTCATCGCATAAACCTTGTTATCGGCTTTCTTCTGCACGAGCTTGACCTCGCCAAATGCACCCTTTCCAATGATCTTGACGGTCGTGTAGTTCTCAGGTTTATCCTTCGTCCGGAGAAAACGAAGATAAGAGCCCTCCCTTCTGCCCGTAGTTGACCAAATCTGTTCCTTCCGAGAAGCAGACTGGTTTGGTTCTGACAGTTTCTGCTCCATTTCACTCTGCCTAAACGATACCATATCAGCAATCGATTGATTTCAGATTAGTAGCAGCACGTAAACACGCAAACACCGAGATCGCGCACGAGGCATGATCATGCCCTACGTATGTGTGCCAAGTTGTTGGGTCCATCAAAATAATTTATGTGGTGAAGCAGCATACCTTTGGTTTCTTTCTCGCGCTCGCTTGACGCTGTCCTTGAAGAAGTCGGCAGCAAGCTGAGAGCATTTTTTCTGGTTGTTGTTTGCATTAGGGCCATATCGATCAGGGTTCCTTTCCGGAGCAACCTGAAATTCCAGCCTCCCAAGTGAGGGGGGCTGGGCTGGGACGGGCGTGTTCAAGTAGTTGCTGTAGCTTGCTGGATGCGAAGGCCCGCCGGCCGTTCGTGGGCGCTGGGAAGGTGACGGCCCACGATTCCCATAGGGCACCGCACGGGCAGCACCACCCAAGTTCTGGTGTGAGAACTGATGGGCAAGTCCAGTGTTTGGATCTGTGCTTGAACCCGCCAACTGCGAATTGGACCGAGGCTGGTAGATATTGTTTACACTGGCGGAAGTCGTCGCAGAACTTGAAGATGCCACATTTCCAGGCCCCGCCCCGTTGCCATAATCTACACCAAGACTGCCAGATTGTTGAGGATTGTACTGTGGTGGGTACTGATTCTGCGGAAAATAGCCCCCTGCGACGTGGCTAGCCTGCTGTGGCTGCTGTGGCTGCTGCGAAGTCGCAATACCAATGTTTGAGGCAGAAGTTTGCTGTTGGGTGGACACAGGGAAGACCGGCTGGGGGAACGTCGATGGAGTCGTCGGATACGTTCGATCTGTAGCGGCAAGGCGGTCGGTGTTACTGTTGAAGTTCAGATAGAGACGGCTCCCTTGGTTGTCCATCTTGGCTCTTTGTGACGGGCAGGTTGGGGTTGTTCAAGCCGATGTATCATAAGGTACAGTCGTCCGTCTTAGGCGAAGATTGCTAACGAAAGAGGGCTTCAGAACAACGTTCAAAATAAACTATTATTAGGAGAGTCAGTTGCGATTTTGAAGAGCGAGTGCGGCAAAGCAATACGGCGACAAAAGTTGTATCTAGCGTGCAGGAGAATGAAAGAAAAGAACAGATACATAGTTACCTTTGGAATGACATGAACAGGATGTGTGGAAGGATGTGCTGCAAGAGAAGGTGGAGGGGAGTATGAAATGAGGCGACGGGTGCATGATAGAGCAGACAAACCCCCAACGAGAGGGGGTTGCTAGTGAGAAAATTGAGGAAAGAAACGGCAGAGAACAGAAATGACATGATATGTCTTACCTTGTCAGAGAGGCACTAGAAGTAGATTCAGATGGCAGTGCCGACTGTTTTCAAGCTGTTCGGCGAAGAGGAGACGTTTCGATGGTGTTAGGGCAGAAGCGCAATCGGTCTTGTAGAGACAGGAGAGAAGTGAATCGGAGAAAAAGGAGAGACCGACTTCCACTGTGGCTGTCTGGGCCACTACGGGTGATCCCTGGCGTTAAGGGCACCAACCGTTAGGCACTAAGATCCCCTTTTCTATCTTGCTACGGAGTACGGAGTACATAGATACAGTACTCCATAGTATCCGTAGGATAAGTAATAAAAATGCTGGTAGTGGGGATAAGTTCATAGCCCCGCTACGGCTCCCACCTCATACCTTAGGTGGCCCCTTACGAAGTACTCCGTACCGTGAGCAATGTTTGATAAATATCTTACAATGAAGAAAATTGATCGGAATCAAGCTCATAAGTAAAAAAGAAATGCAACCCTTGCCCAGGCAGTGATAGCATGCGGAAAAGCATACTATTATCTTGGGTGGCTTTCCATTAGTTCTCGATAAAACTAGTGTTAGTGACTAAAGAAGGCTGTACTAGATCCAATTGGAGTCATGTGATCTCAAACATGGGACGTTATCCCATATGGACCTTTTTAGCCAGGAGGAAGCTTGCAATTTTTTCCCCTCCCCCGATGAGCCAACTCAGGTTCATCCAGTTTGTGGTATACAACGCAATGCCTGATTCAACACGTGTAAGCAGATGATCTCTTCTTCCGTCGCAGATCATGAATGCTTGGAACTAACACCATAGGAAAAAAAGCCTAGAAACGATGCTCTTCGGCTTTTGGGCCTCCCAGCACTTCCACGAAAGCTCCCGTCCCGAAACTGGCTCATATTTTGGGGTATGACAACCACCCTCGCAGCGACGATCATCTACGATGGGCGCGAGAAAAGACGAGCAACTGCAAGATGGGTTGCGGTGGTAGCCCCTCTCGCAAAGGAACCAATTTCAACCCCGAGCGCAATGCCGCGTCGCATCACTGTGTACCTCGAAGCGCCACCGGGAGACGGACTCCGCTCAGCACAAGACCATTTCTCTCAGTACATCAAGCCAATTCTTTGCAGAAGTGGCATGGATTGGGACTTCGTGGTAGGACGCCAGCAGGGTGACGTGCGGGCTGTTGTTGCTGAAAGGGTGAGGCGTGCACGGAGAGCTGTCGAGAAGGATTTGGGCAACCCAACTGCTCAAGATGCGCCAACGGAAGGCGATGCAATCGAAGAAATCCGCCGGAGAAACGGAATTCCAGATTACGAAGGTGTGAAGGGGGATATTATCGTCGGCCGTCATACATGGAAGGAATATGTCCGGGGGCTGCACGAGGGTTGGCTAGGCCCGCTTGCCCCCCCCATAGAGCCATCACCAATGACAGAGGTCGAAGCAGATGCTGCCAATGTCCCGACTGCTGAGAAGAAACCAAAGCGACCTCATCAGCTTCAACCGTATGACAGTCCGGAACAGTATCCTTCCAGCTCTCTGCCACGCTTCATACCGGCCGAGTTGGGTCCTAGTGTGCCCATCTCGTTCCCTCATATTCTTGGTTTCTTTAACACCCCAACAAGATTGTACCGTTATCTTAACCGACGAAGCTTGGCAGACGATATTGGAAGAGATGTGGCGTCAATATGTTTGGCTTCATATCGCGAGTATCGTGAAGATACCGACGGATATGAGCAGGCGGGTGTCCTTTTACACGAAGAAAAAAACTGGGTGAAAACTGTTTGGAAGAGCGCAGAAGACGAAGAGTCCAAAGAAGCTCAAGAGACTGAAAACAAGGCGGATACGGATCCTCCACTGGTGCACAGCAAGGAAAAGATATGGGCATCGCCGATCGTCCTTGATTCTCGCATAGCTGCTCGCATGCGCCGATTTGCCCTGAATCCTGAGGCTGAACAGAGAGCAAGACAGATCGCTGTTCCTGAAGAACAGGTGGAAGGCTGGACCAAGGGAAAGCTCCGCCAGCTCGTGCGTTGGAGTGTGCGTGCATGGAAAGGCGACCAGAGAGTTGTAAATGTTGGCGACCTAGACGGTACAAACTAGCCTGGCTTTGGGACTGCATTGCCGTTGTACTATATTATGACGCATCTCTAATGCTTTTGTTGTGACATTCATCTAATCGCCGCCACTAACTTCGCCATCCGAACCGTAGTCCACGAGTGCCATTTTTGCTTTGGGCACCTTAACTAGTAGGCCATCTGTTAACTTGTTATTATTGCTTCGCCCTTGAGATAGCTCTTTCTCCAACTGGCCTTGTTCAAAATCTGAATTATGCGTCGTAACTTCTGATTTTGTTTTGCTGTCCTGCTTCGCGTCGGATAACGTATTGTCTTTCCGTTTCAGTCCCATAAATGGTCCTGCCTTGTCTTCGCGGCGTTTTCTCTTACGACTTCCGACCGCACTGCTGACATGCCAGCCTCCTTCGCCAAGCGTGTCTTCGTGCAATAGCCCAGCCGCATTAGACATGGCACCGTGGGCTGTGCCAACGGTATCCCTTTTTCGAGAGGTTTCATGCCTCTGTAGTTCTTCTCGGAACTTGTCCAACCCGTTTTGTGTTTCTCTCCTGACGCGTTCCTCTTCGGCCCGCGACGAAGCCAAAACACTATCCAGAAAATCTACCTCGTCTTCATCGAGCGGCCTAAACTGATTCTTCAGCTTATGGGCTTCGTCAAAGGCAGCTTGCTTGGCAGCTTATAATGGAGACACACACAAGCATCGTACTGTTAGTCAATTGTCATCACGTCTAAGAGGGTGCATTGTCAGTGTTCCGTCACACCCACCTTTGTTCGCCTCGAGAACCTCGTACAAGCTTTTTTCTCCATTAGATACGCCGGCTGCTTGCTTGGCCTCTGCCCGCTTTCGTCGCTCTTCTTGTAGCTCACGCTCTACCGCCTCCCACTCAGCCTGATGTCTTGTAGGCACCGACGAATCGTGTTCTAGTTCAGGCAGTTTTCCCGACGCAACCGCCTCGCCGCTTAAACTATCAATCGCGCCCCCGGAGACAAAACGAGAAGACATGGTGTGGTGTGAGATCTCCAACAAGTTCGGACACAATTTTGATGTTGCAAGTTCTAAAACGGACAGACAAGGGTGGGGCATTGCTTAATCTCAGATAGTGAGTGGACATGTGGAATCGTTTTGCTTATTTAAATACAGCTGTCGGCACATAAAGTCCCTTAAGCGTGATTATGGAAGGCTTGGGATTCAGGGCTGTTTCAAATCTACATACGTATATGTAGTACGGAGTACAACGTCACCAATATCAAGAGGTCTACGGAGTAGAGCTCGAACATATTTAATTGTGTTAGTAAGCACTGGCAAGGACGGTCTCTGCCTTATCTTTGGCCGAAGCCTTTTTTTTTAAAAAAATTACAAAGATAAAAAACAGGCGTCCATGCAGGAGTAGCATCTAACAAGAGATCCAGAGTGAACGTGTTCGAGCGCGACAATTTGTAAGGCCCCTCTGTTTCTTCATTCTTTTGATGTCGTCAGAAAATAGAGAAAGTATCCCTCCTTCTCTAAAGTAGGAAACGACACACGCATATGAATGAGTAGAGCCCAAATATAAAATACCACCAGGCAACTGCATCATCTAGGTATGATAAACACCTTTGAAAGGTTTTGAAGAGAGGAGGGGTTGTAGTAGTTGTGTGGATACGGTTTGTGTGATACACTCAACCGTGCCTGACACAGTAGGTAAAAATGATGTGGGAAAGCAGTATCGTGCCAAAGCCGATATAGGTTCTCCATCTGACAGTAGTCACCTGCCGATAGAGACAGCATAAAACAACTGAAAATAAAAGACCGCGTTCTGACTTAGAGCCTAAGTGATGAACCCTCAACCAGATAGTGGTTCAGCTTTGCAGTCCATTCCCAGAAGTTCATGCTGAAGTGCTATGGCACATTCGAAGTAGGCGATAGTGCTTTCTCTGAAATACTTTTATGTGTGAAATCAAGTCGTGAAATGTTGTCCCAGTCGTCAATTTTCGGTGTGGTTCGGTAAAAAAAAACCTCTAATGATGAGAACTCCGTGAAATCAACCCCAAACTAAAGTGCAAGCCTGCCGAAAACGCCAATCGATGAATATTGATAAAGAAATATACCAAGAAATGCCGAGTCATGATAGGATGAAAGATGAAAGAAGGTGCCTGGCCAAACGCCAGGTTTCAGCTGGAATGAAGGACACAACTGCCATAACTAGTGCCAGAATGTTTGAAGTGTTGAGGCTCGAAAAGTGAGAAAGAAAAGCACAACGAGTGTGTGAAGCGTCACCGATGCCTGAAGTCTGCGAGACCCAGATAGAGACCATTTGTCCGTCGTTTCAGAAGCTTGTCGGCGAGTGTTCGCCGTGAATAGGAACTCGGCACTCCACCATCCAAGTATCTAGCCTACAACAGGCTGCCCATACGGATTTGCGAACCCGAGATACGGACCTTGCTTCATTTGCTGCCCGTGAGAAATGCAGTCAATACCGTTGTCGACACTGTGCTCCCAAATATTATGGCCGTAGAAATTGTAGGTCGGGAGCTTAGCTGGAATATTGCGACAATGGTACGGAGTTGGATTCCCGTTGACTGGCGGAAGATATTGAGGTCGGCCGTATGAGACGTTCGAAGCAATCCTGTTGGCCGCTTGCTGTGCTTGCTGATTGAACCAGTCATTGTACTGCAAGTTCACGGAGGCGGCCGAATTTACGTAGTCGGGAGTGCCGTAGCCAGAGTCCGGAGGAGTTAAAGGGGCGCTCGACCAAGTATCAACAGGCGGCTGGTAAGACCAGGCCAAGTCCTGAATGCGATAGCCGTGCTGCAATGGTTGTTCTCCACGCTTCAGCCGAGACAAGCGTTCGTACTCTGCGACTTGTTGTTGGTGCCAGTTTGCGTAAGCATGATTGCTGCTGGCATCCGAGTCCACAGGTATCATCAACGATGTAAGCCTATCGTGTGCGGATATTGCTTGGTGTCGTTTCTTCGCAGCATCCCACTCATTCCAGCTATTGATCCATGCGTTGTAATCCTCACTGCGGTCCAGATTGACGTATAAACACCAATTGATAGACTCCATCCAGTCGCGTTCCATAGTGTTCAGCTCGCGAACTGGTATCCCACTGACGTCAGCCCAGGAGCGGTTCTGAAAGGTGTTGTCATCAAGAAATTTGCTGCCAAGAAGTAGAGCTACGGTGAGCATGCGCCAGACGTGACCGTCCGAAACAGAAAGCTTCCCAGTTGGACTCATCATGTTCATCATGTTGATCCGTTTCGCAAAGTAGTTCATCCCGAGCAAGATTGTCGTCCGTGGGAGGCGAGTGGACGAAAGAATCTGAGAGATAAACTTTCTGAACGTATCCGAGGGCTGGCATTTGCCTAACGCAAGGCGTGTAGACATTTCTGCGACGTATTCCGCCATGAACTCGACATCGTAGTCCAAAACGGCGCACACACCACCCGGCATATTGGCGATGGCTGGTTGATGACGACGTCAGAGGACCTGACGCAGTGAACAAGAGATGACAAGACAAGTAATCGCCTTAGACCACCAAGGAACAAGGGCTGGGCAGCCCCCTTGTCTACAACCTCCCAAGGTTTGAAAAGTTGCGACGATCGAACTAGTCGACTTCGAGGGAGGGAAACCAGATTTTCAATGCAAACAAGCCATAAGTTTTCCACTAAAGGGGGTGTTTTTTGTGATCAAAAATGGCCCGTCGTGTTCGGCTCGGTCTTCAGATACTGCCAACTGATTCCGGCAGTTATGCTGGGTGGTGAAGAGAGTGTTGCGACGAAGGAAATGCCTAAACGAGGCCTCTGTTGAGGAGCGATTGTCGCTGAAGCGTCGAAAATATCCCCAAGAATATGCCTGTATGAAACTGTTAAAATCGATGCCAAGACGCGACAGGAATAGTTGCGCAAAAGAACGAACAAGACGGTACATCAAAAGGGGTCGCACGAAAAGACCATAAGCAGAACCGCAGGCCAGCAACTCAAAACGTGAGAGAAAAGACTTCGCAAAGTATGGAACTGACCTGCAAGAACCGTGATGGTTCGGTTGGATCGTCAACGTAGCGGCCGTAAGAGAGTTTTCGTGGTCGATGTGTCGTTGTCGTTGAGAGATCAGATTTTTGTGCAAGAAAAAAAATGGAAATGTGCTGCAAAGAAAAGTAACTTTTCAAAGGATGAAAGGCATAAACGGAAGGAAAGTGCTAGGAGGTATCGAATTAGAGGCAAGGCAGCACAAAAGCGAATTTGTGCAGTCGTCTCGATCTAATCCAAACAGTTTAATGCAGTACGGGTCATCGACTAGAAAAAAAGAAGAGAGTAGACACAGAGGTGAAGGGTTTGGAAGAGGAAAAGAAGAGGGGGGAGGCAAAGATTGAGTGAGAGAGGGGGGAGGAATGGAGGGAGAAAGGTGACAAAACGGAGAAGCGGAAAATGATGGGGGTTGCAGAGTTTGGAAACCGACGATGGGAAAACACGGACGTTAGTTGGAAGGATGGTGGAGTCGGCTAGGTGGTGTTGTTGTGTGGGAGGTGGATGGCCTGGGAGGGAGACTGGTAGAACACTGTCGAAATTGGATCGCTGTCTAAGCCGTTGCACACCAACAAAAATTTTTTTCTTTACTAGTTGGTGGAGGCGAAGTACGGAGTACAGTGACTCTTGTTTTGCCTAGTTTTGGCGCCTGTGTTTTTTTTTTTTTTTTTTTGGGGGGGGGGGTGGTGTCTTAGTGCTTCCCCCTACTCCGTACGACGTAAGATACGTATCCATTCCAAAAGACTGCGGGTGCCCGCCCACGCGAATACACAGAGGTATCTTACCTTCTGAGAGAGGATCTATAGCGGCTCAAATAGTTGAAATAAGGGGCTTAAAGGTACCTTAACCGTATAAATCGCTGTCAGGCGCTATTGGCCGTATTGTAAGATACATCACACATTCCTATGTACCTTAAACCTATCAGTAAATATTATAGGGCAAAATGAGTTAAAAAGTGTGCCTCAATTTGGCTCAACAGACGTATCTTACATAGTATCGTATATTAAGTATCTTAAGATAGATAGGATACTCCGTATGGATTACGGAGTACACCCCTACATATGTATCTTATGTATCTTACGTACAGTAGGATACTGTACGAAGTACGGAGTACATAAGATACTTCCGAAAATAGAATTACATTCCTTGCCAGGTTACAAGCAAGGTTCTGTCGCCCGCCTTCAAATCTAATTTCAATAAGATACTCCGTAAGATACAAATTACATAGTCCAATATCTTTGTACTCCGTACTCCGTAC